>CAMXCT020001138.1:58478-176246 GCA_947184155.2 Cladocopium goreaui
CTCAGGAGCATCAATGGGCCCACAAAGTTGATCCAAATTTGGGAATATATGTTACCCTCTGGTTATGTCAAACATAGCTATTGAAAATGGCCATTTATACTGGATTTTCCCATTAAAAATGGTGGATCGTTCCATAGTTATGTTAGTTTACCAGAGGGTACTCATCTCAATCTCTGAAGATTCTGAAATAAACATCACCAGGCAGATTTGAGAATATGTAATATGTATGATACTGTATGTTGTTTTCACCGGGGCCCAGGGGATTGCTGATTTTCTGAGCCAAAATTCTGGGCATCCTACGTTCTTGGTCAACGGCCCTTCCAGACCCTTTAAGTTGGCACCTTTGGCACCACGGCAAACATTCGAGCAAGGCCTGCCAGGCCGAAGACCCCGAGGCTGTTTTTGACCCTGGGATGCTGGGGATTTTTCACCATCGAAAAATAGGATGAACCGAAGCGACCGTGAATTGTGGTGAGCCACTTGCCCAAGCGCAACACATCTCCCGCCTGAAGTCGCCAGCATCCGGCACCCAGATTGATTCCAAAGCCCATGGCCACAGCAGCCGGGTCAGGGTCTGTTTCACGTTGGGATCTGACATGATTTATTGGCGGTAAAGCCTGAAAAAACATGGGTGTTTTGCTGGGCCTGATTTTTATTTGGAGATTTCTTTGAGTTGGATTTCAAAATGGATGACGTATGATAAGTTGCTATGGCCTGGTCGTCACAGTTTGATGCCGCTCGCCTTGAGTTTTAATACAAACAAAATCAAACGAACACATCATGCGTGTTGACATCTTTCTTCCAGTTGTCTGGAAGTCTTTATCTCAATATGTCTGAAAACTGGGTATACTCCAAAAATTTGCATTTTGATGGGAAAAAATGGTAAAGATATGGGGTGCGGGGTGTACCTTTCTTTCCATGTCTCTTCAGCATTGCCATGCTAACGCTTCGCATCCCACCCTGCAGCCACTGATTCGCGAGGACGTGCAAGATCCTAAACAAATAAAGTGATGCTACCTCGGAAGGAGGTCCATGTAAAGTTAACTTCACGGAGAAAAAGATGTAATGTGGTTAAAACAATAGTAAAGCACCCATTTGGGAATGGTTTATAGAACCTATTTATGGTGATTTGGGGGATGGGTGTACATTGTATCAAATTCTTTCTATGTAGATGCATGACAGAAGTCCAGATTGTGTTTATTTAGGTAGGCATAATAATATGCTGGTATGGATTCGAACGTGCCATACTCAGCTGTAGACTATCCTGGATAGTAACATTCCTGGAAGGTCATGCTTGTGGGCTTGACTTTTCCACAACAGCGAGTAGAAAACTGTTGCCCAAAAAAGGCTCAGAACCAGGCAGTCACACATTGGTTTAAGCAATGTGTTCATCAGAAAAGCCCTTTTGTCGGGGTGAAAGCCATGGCTTTTTGTTGTGATTTTCCATGATTTCCCCAGCACCCCGGGCAGGTCCTTCCGCTTTCTCTGTCCGTGCCTTTTTGGCCTTGCCAAGCCAGCGGTATCTCAAGACTGGTTTCAAACCTGACTTCAAACCATGATTGCAACATGACCACGGCTCAAACGTGGGCGCAAGATTCCATCGATCCCATCCTTCCCCCACCTGTTCGGCAGTGGCAAACCTGCCATGCTCCTGCCAAGTGATTGGTAAGTATGGAGAAAGCGAGATGGTGAAAAGGAGCACCCCAATTTTCAGAAACACCCAAATGGCCCAAATGGGTTTGTTTGCAAAGAATGGGAAAAATCTTAATCCACTTGTTTATCATCATTTCTCTTGTCCAAACTTCTTTTCTGAGAAGTTATGAGAAGTTAAACTTGGGGTCTGTCCCACTGCGGGTTGGAATCCCGGGTTAGCCTGGCAACTCCTGGCAACTCTTGGCAGCTCCAACCCCCAGTTTCATCACAGGCATCGGCATCCCGAGACCTGAAGGGTGCCCTGATAAATTCCTTCAATATCGATGGATGATAAATGATGATAATTCATCAGAATTCAATTCAACTTAGATCAACTTAGTTCATCTGTTCATCCGCCCGCCTGTCTCTTCTTTCCCCGGTAGACTTGCCGGTTTGGCCTCAGAAAGACACCACTGCTGAAATGATTGGCAAATGGGATACGTGATACATCATAGTACATCAGTAGATGTAGCAATAACTAGCAATAACTAGCAATAGTCATCATGAATCCCACTTTGAATGGCCACATCCACGTTTTGGCAATTTCTAGTGATGATCCAGTTGGAACATGTTGGAACCGCCATCGTCAGCCGACACCTGAAATTGGTGGCAGAGATCGCCGAGTGCCCCTGCATCCCCTCGATGCGTTTCAGGAGGCCGCCACCTGGGGTGGGGACCTAAGGTTTTTGCAGCTGGAAAAAAAGAAAAAAAAAACATCATCAACTGCTTTTTGGTTGAGATATGTTGAAATCCTCTGGTGTTGAGCCATGGCCCAGATTCTTCAAACATCACTCAGCCCTTCAGTCCTGCGCTAGTCCATCTTTGTTGCTGAGCAAAATCCCAATTTTTCTTGGCCAAAAAGGCCTGTGATTGGTTTCCGCATCCCATGTCTGTTCCGCGCTAGCGCGCGCCTTTCCCGCCCCGGCCCTCATCGACATCTTCCCGGAAATCGTCTCGCCACTGGCCGCCGGACCTGGGAAGGGACAGCGATCATTCAGTGGCTGCTGCCTTGAATTGAGCCACAAAAATTGATCGCTACTGGGTTTGGGACGCCATAAGTGGTTATGCAATATGTGAAATATAGAATATTAATAGATATCGCATGATAGAGATTTGACGCTCAAAATATGGTCAATTAAATATGGAGATGAAAATGATCTGATTGCAGGATGGGTCAGAGCCTGTGATTTTCGAGCGTGAACATACATGAATGCAGCTATCTTGATGCTCACAGGAGGGGACTAGCGGTTCGATCTATAGCCCTACGACTAACCATCATTCCTCGCTTCGAGGATCATCCAATGACGACTACATTGTGTGTTTTTCCAAAAGGGATGCCCATTGATGTGGTAAAGCCAGTAATGAACCATCTCCAATATTACCCTAAATGGGTGATAAAAATCAGTTTTTTTATGTGGCATTGGGTTTGTCACCTCATAAATCACAAACCATTAATTATTGATTATCCATAATTATCACCATTTTGTGGCTTAAAGCCCAGAAGATACCAAATTTCAGCAGTTGAATTCCTATGTTTGATGGTTGTAAGATGTTGTAAGTTGTTTATCATCACCCAGCTGCGTCCCCGCACTCTCCACGCCCAAACTGACGCCCTTCCGTGAAGCCCGCGTCCAAATCGACGCCTAGGGCGGCGGGTCAGCGGAGCCCGAAACCTGCAGGGACTTCCCATCCAAGCTTTCTTGATTTGTTCATTGGTCAATCAAGAAATGGATCAGCGGGGATTTTAGTGAAAATCAGCTCCAGGGTGCTTCATATGCCTCTTCTCTTCTTGATTTAGATAGGTATGGCTCAATTCACTATGGTACTGGATGGTACTGGTACCCTAGTTCTCACAGCATAGCTTGTTGCTGTGGGCCAAAGACAAAGAGGTATTGACCCATCCCCTTATATCCCCTTATTGATTCTAGACCCGAAAGCCAATCATTGGTATGGAGTGTTCACCACCCATTTCGGCGTGCGTTTGTTTATACAAAGGGAAAGCGTACTCTGGGAATGCCAGGAAAAATACATAGTTCTTGCCCGATTTGGTTGCCTCCTCAGCAAATAGACAAATTTCAGAGGTGAAACTGCTGCGGTTCAGCGGGTACCCCTTGGAGAAAGCACATTCTGGTCTCAGTTGAGGAGCGTATGACGCGATCATCGAAGGTGATCTTGTTCCTTGCACTGGGGTGCACTGGAAGTGATGTTGAATTCGGTGCTCCAAGTCTATTCCTGCCTTTTGCTTAAGATGGTCCGAAAAAGGTTTAAAAGAACTTCCCAATAATTAATAAGATTCCCTGAATGAAATAATAGATTTGCCAATGGGAAAATAAAAAAGTAACCTTCAGCAAACCCAAGTATTTCTGAGACCCTGAAATCCAGTGTGGGTTGCCCCGCCGAAAGAGGCCATGGTTCCGTGGTTCTTGAGGGAGCAGCAGCTATGTGATGCTTTTCATGTCGTCCAAAGGATGACATGGACCAAAGGATCCCGAGTTTAACATAATTTCCTTCATGCACATGGTGGCCATAGCATGAATAAACAGGATATAAATGGATATAATATGTGTCGTTCTGCTTGAGAGAGCAACAATTTTCTGGGGAGAGCTTCTGATTGTATTCTCTTCACATGGGAAGCCACTGTTGATGGCCCGTACAATGGCTATGCTGAATGAGATGTTTGTAGGCTTTTTCGAATTTCAAAATAAAAGTTTTGAGCCATAGCAATTTTCCTTTGACACCAAAACCACGGAGGTTTGCCCGTCTTTTCATCCCAAGGTGCAACAAGTTGACAGCCTCCTTCGCTTGCTCCTACGGGCCATGGTGAGGCAGCCACGTGGCCCAGTGGCCCTTGGGCCCTTGGGCCCAGGTACCAGAGGTAGTTTTGAAACCAAAACTCTCATGTCTGCTCAGAAAGAAAAGAAAACAACATCCAAGGACAGGAGTTGATGCTGCCACTGTTCCCACAGGGCCAACTAAGATGCTGGCATGGGTGTAGTACTCCACGAAGCAAAAGCCACAAGGATATTTGTCTCTTCTGTTTAGACCTGCGGAACAGGTCTCCAGCTACCATTTGTCCTGGGATCTACTGGGAAGGGGCTACAGCCATGCCCAAAAAAGTGGGGTTCACTGATATCTCCAACAAGATGGAATAGAAACGTATGACAATCGTATGACAATCTAACAAGGTGGTCTGAAAAATTACATCCCTCCGGCACAAGTGCCGTGGTTCCAGCCGCAAATCTAGAACACGTTGCCACTGTTCCCACGGCCCACTCTCTTATTTATCATGGCGAGGCGCCCATGATCACGCGCTTGATGTCACCACACTTGGAGAACAGCGCATAGACCTGCTCCTGCCAGGATTTTGAAAGGAATATGAATACCATTGAATACCTCTAGGAGTCTAGGATCATTGGAATGGGAGGATGAGGATGGATATCCATTTGCCAACAACTTCTGTGAAAAAAAAGCAGGGTTCCAGTGTCTTGACCCGTACCCAAACAGTTGGGTGGGCCATGGTCAAGACACTCATAGATGGCGAACTGTTGGAAGCAAAATGAAGCAGCCACATTTCTGCAGATTCATCACATTTTCTGGACATCCTTCATAACTTCGCTGAAAACACCTGCCTGCTTGCGGACCAGTTGCGGACCACAGATTGGCCAGGCAATCTTTTGTGTGTTCACTGTATATGTTTCAATCCCAGCTTGGAACATGTATTTGGTCTCAAACATCCCAACTTGGCATATCATAATCAATCATTCCAAGACCTTCAAAGTTGGCTCAAATTCTGACTGCCCCACATAGAATGTATATATCTAAAAGAATATATATATATATATATATTATATATATTATATATATATTATATATATTATATATATTATATATATAGCACCCATACTGCCATGTGAAAAATGCGAGATTTTGACCCATCTCCTCACCACTCCATGCCCAGCCGGCCACCAGCCAGTCCTCTCGGGTGCAGAAGGCCATATTTCCCACATAAACGGTGCGGGTCACTTTGATGGCCTGGCGTAGTGGAGTTCACCAGGCAGAATCTCGGGGAGTCTACCAACAAAAAATCTGAGTTGTTAAACGGAATAAGTTTTTCGGACCTGACCATGAAACATGGAGTAAGTATGCAACCCAAAAAATTGGATTGGAAGCATCGAAATGATTTTTTAAGCAGAGTTATGGAGATGTTACATTCAAACTTGGAGATGTTACATTCACATTGTGTCACGATATTCTGTAAGAAATTTTAATTTACCCTATTGTGATGCCTCAGAAAATTTCACTATTATGTGATAGAGTTGGATGGCAAATGATTTTATGTTGCTGTATGGAAGTTATTGACATTTTGTCCTGCCTTTTCGTCCATCCAAACTGCAATTGATCAGTGCTCTTTTGACCCATCCACTTGATGTTTCAAAGCTTTCTCCCGAGTTGACAACCTGCATGGTGGTAGCATGAACTCAAGCCATCAAATCCGTTGAACAAACACCCTCAAAACATCCCAAGAAGACCTTCCTCTTGCAGGAAGACCTCCAGCGAAGCCACGCCTCTGCCCACTTCTTGGGATTGTAGCCAGTCTTCTTGTCCACATACAAGACCTGCCTAGTCGAGTTGAAACATCATGACGACCCGGACCGCTTTGGAGCTACAAGCCCTATGGCGTTTTTTTTCGACCAGAGCATCCATTGATGAGGAAAAAGATGACGAATTGTGTTCTACCCTAATTTACTAAAACTAAAACCAGTCACTTTTTGAGGATGGAGAATCTTGACCAATTCAGGGTACCTAGAAACTCTCAGAAACCCAAATCTGTGGATCCCATGGTTTCCCACTGGGCATGCAGGCGGAGCCAGTTCCTGATAAAGATGCGCCATGGCACCGGGGCAACGTGGCACCGGGGGACCAAATGAACCTGATGCATCACCAATCATGTTGCGATTTGACACGTTGAAAGAATGATTCATGTGACTGTCAAACAAGATGTTATAAGTAGGATTCTGATTGGATGGTTGGCTTCTCTGCCACTTCAAGTCACGGCCTATGCATGCGGTTCATTCTCCCAAACCGCAGCGCAAAGATCATTGCTTGGGGTGGAGGGGAGTCCTGTTTTCACAGATATCGTAGACGGGCAAGATAAAATGATGGTGAGTAAGGAGGGAATAGCACATTCTGTGCGTAACTTGTGCTTGCCACCTATAGCTCCGCTCCAGGAATCTCTCTATATCACACTTATAGTGGAAAGGCTATGGAAGGCGCCTGGCCACCACAAGTAGAATCGTTCTGAAAGTTGACCTGCTTTAATCTTTTGAGCCAAACTGCCTGGACGACATGCTCCAAACTGCCAGACTGGACATGGATCCTATTTCCCAAAAGTTTGTGTTCTTCGAACGCTCGAATCGGTTCTTGAGCCAAATGAGTGGTGCATATACCTCGCACACTGAATCGGATGGTTTTCTCTTGAAGTCCGCTGGAACGGCGGTCGTGGCTGCAAAGGGGGCCTCTATACCCAGCAACCACTCATTAGGGTGTCCACCCTCACTTTCCAAATTCAATACCGGCATATATTTGATGGTTGTTGCGCTATCAACTGGTATTGATGGCTGTAATTCGAGCATGTGGCATCTTTTATGGTTGACAACCAAACATCGAAACACACCGATTGGTGCTATATAGTATACCATATTGGACCATGTTAGCCTATATCCATCAACCAACACGGACTGCCCTTAGCGTCGCAACGTTCGCAGCGTTTTTGCCGTTTCACCGGTCATATCCATCGGCGCGCTGCTCCAAAGCCGTCACTTTGGTGGCCCACTTCACCAAGGACAGGGCCAGCTGCTTGTCGCCTGGCAACATATTGGGGTGTGGGGGGTACCCATGGTACCCATATTGGAATTCTTGGGATTTAACATAATTTAACGGTCAAAACTTGGGATTTCACGGTGAACAAGAGGATTTAACCAACAAGATACTTGATTGAAGCGTCGAAAATTGTGATTGAACAAGTAAAAGACCTTGATTTAGAAAGAGCCAGTGGAGCCAGCTGAGTGACCAGATGAACAGTTAGATACTATTCACCCACTGCTGGCGCCATGGGGTCATATCAGTCATATCCCAATTGCTGATGAAATACATATCTTTGGCAGCTAGAATATGGTCAAATGGTCAAGTGAGCATCCCCATGTTTGGATACAAAATGTCCTATCCTTGTGGTTTCCATGCATCAATCCCCATGGCCCAATGGTTCACCAAAACCTTCACCCAATGCGGGAGCAAACCGAGGCTTCCACCCATGCGTTCGATGACCAAATCTTCCAATTGCGTCTGGCAACAGCAACGTGTTTGCAGTGCCCAAAATGCCATCCCTTGCAAAGATTGGTTGATACAAATATGCATAATGGGTCACAAACTGTACATAATACATCAGCTTTATAATCCGGAAATGCCATCATCCAAGACTATCAAGCGATACGCCAAAGAACGCGACCCAAGGATCAATCTGGACGTGTTTATTCTCAAACCACAAGATGTTTTTCGAATCAGCCCAAGTAAAAAACGAATGCAGCTGCCCGGCTCCAGATAAAATGGATCTTATGCTGGCAAGTCTTGATATCCCGAAAAGTGGGAAAAATATACTGTTGGTAAATACCCCTGAGCTAGCTAAGGTTTACCGTGCTTGTTCTTCCAATCTATGTTCAAAAAATAGAAGTAACTCCATTTTGCTGCTTTAGATCCTCATATTCCTGGTTTAAACCTCCATTGTTTGGGGTCAAAAGATTCACAAACCTCCTTGTTCTCTCGTTTTTCACTCATCCACCACACAAAATTAAAAAAAAAAAAACACCACAGGAAGGGCCCACGAGTTACATGTGTTCTATGTCCACCCACCTAAATCAAGATGAATCACCATAAATTCCTAGTTTTCCACAGTTTTTCTGCTGGTTTTCCGAGGTTTTTAATCCACCACCCCCCTGCCGTCGCCGGCCTTGCCATCCGCGTAGCGCCCGAAGCAGCTGGTGGCCGCCGGCGTTAGCGCGTGGTGCGCCACCGACAGCGCGCCCTCCGCGGAGCTGCGGAGAAGCAGCAGGCCTCGGCAGGGGCGGTTGGGAGGGGATTTCAGAAACCATGGATGGGGAATGATGGGGATATGGTAATAAAACCATACCATAGATGGGGAATGATGGGGATATGGTAATTTTTAACCACTAAAACAAGGGCAATAAGTACTAAGAGTAAGTATGGTAGCCAAGAAGAAGGAGAAGAAGAAGTGGTGAAAATATAATAGCAGTAAAACAGTAATGACGATAAGAATGATAATAATGATAACAAGAATAATGAGTTGGTGAGTGGCGGTTGGATGGTTTTAACCAAGCGAAATAGGGAGTGGCCATCCAAAAAAGGTGATGAATGGATCGGTTTGCCCAGTACAAATGGGTCCTACAATTAAAATGGATCAGTATTTGGTGTACATGGATTCTGGGCGTTCAATGTATTTTTGTTGGGTCGAAGGGCATTTTGTCGGAAACCCAAGTTTTTACCATTGCCAAGGGGGATGCTGTGGAAGCAAAAAAACGTATCCAATGTTGGCAGGTGATAGACTTGCTGATGATTTGATGATTTGATGATCTTGGACAGCTCTGACATGAGAAAGTCATGTTTGTCATTTTTGATAATATGGCTGATGAGATGTTTGATGATGACAAGTTGTAAAGTGTAGGGCACTTTTACGCAGCAAAAAAATACTCCCAAAAACATTGCTATTCTTTTGCAGGGCAAGAAGATTGGGTGCTGGTTTGATGATGTGTTTGGGATGTTTTGCTGGGGATGTGTGTTTGATTGTATGATTGCTGAGGTGTTTGATCATGATTGTTGGAATTATGGTTGTATCATGATGGTTTCATGATGCATGATATGCCTAGGATAATGTTTGTTTTGTTTACGATGTTAGGTTGCTAATATGGTTCACAATTTTTTTTGGTGTCAGTATCTTCACGCCCCAACATGACGGGCATTTCGCCAAGCGTCGGAGCGGCTTGGTCAAGGGCCACAGCCAGGGAGACAGGGTATGCCTGTGACATCGTCGAGCATGTTGGCAATGAGATCCCAAATGTTTTATGGAGCTGAAATAGCTAATCTGGAATTACATCATTTTCATAGTTCATGGTTATTAAATATCAGATAGTTACAGAAAGATTACACTAGTACATCCAAATCTTGTTACAATGGTGAGTGTACAGTCAGATGATTATCATACGCATATCTAAAGCAACTATTAGATCATATGCAGTTTTTAATCGTCTACTGCAATGGCATGTTTTATTAGAATCATTATTTAATATATATAATTATATGGTTACATGTACTCTCTGATTACTTAACGTAGCGAAATGGAAAACCAGCATTTTTTAAGAACAGTACATTCTCATGTTTATCATCGAACTAAATGAGGCATGGCTTCCATAGCAAAAGGCGCTAGCCGCTGTGTGGACTTCAGGCGAACCGCTTGAAGAACTGGTTGCTTGAGAACGGGATTCCCCGTTCATGCATTGCGATAGTCCTCCATGTGTGTGTATATATAGATATACAGTATATATTATATTATTATTATCATTATTATTATCATTATTATGGTAGTAATAATAATGAAGAATCACAATACCATGGAGAATCCATAGTTGGGTAGACCCAATAATCATGGGAACAATACCCTAGTTGGCGAACGCAAAATCCCCCAACTAATCATCAACCACCCGGGATGTTGAACGCTCAAATATTTGAGCTAGCGGTCGAAGCTGTTAAGGGATTACCAGCACTCCAATGGCCACGGTAATCCGAACATCTTGGTCCGAAGATACTTGTAGGGCCTCAGCCTTCTGATGAAGTGAAGCGATAATTCTATGGTCAGGCCATCAAGATTGACCCGGTTAAGACTTGTCATTTCCCATCAATGCATAAGATTCACTTACCAGGAATATGCCAGAATTGGTTCAAGTGAATATCAAATACAATCTTTAAATATCCCATCACTTCAATATCAAATGGATAATTCAATATCAAATGGATATGCTAAGTGAATATCAGGTCCAAAAAATCAACCAACTGATATCAAATTCAGAGCCCTGGCGCCCTGGCCTGCCCAGGTCGCTGTCCACCATCCCAGGGGTGGTACAGTGGCAGAACAGGCCGCCTTTGAAGGCCAGGCTCTGGGCTCGGACCGAGGTCCTCGCGACCAGGCTGAGCCAGCTGAGCCCTTTTTTGAGGGTGGAAAAACCCTTGGAAAATGGCCAGAAATGCCAGAAATGCTGTGGTTCATCCAGGATTACCATATGGTTATGACGAAAATAGCCATGAAAAATCCCTCAAAAAAATGGAGGTTTTAGTGGGAAAATCATCCATAAATGGGCCATCTATACCATGGCTATGTTAGTCATAACCAGAGAGTACTCTAAAAAAATGTGCTCCAGAGTTGGAGATTTTTTTGTCGAAATGGTTTGGTTTGTCCAAGGTTCCGAGAAAAAACTGCTTCGAAATGCGATACATCTGGGATAAATCCACCACTTCCACTTGTCATGTCCCATGTCATTCCACATTCCCAGAATTCTACATTATTTGTATGGTTGCTAAACATCCTCATGATTGTTGGTTAAATCCACATCTATTTCACATGTATCATCACTTTTTGATCGTGAAAGTCCCATTTATTCTTACTTAAAGCATCTCAAATCCAAAATTTTCTAGCGAAAGATCCCCAGATTTATTTGTTGGTGTATCACTTTTTGATGGTGAAAGTCCCATTTCTTCTTACTTCGAGCATCTCAAATCCCGAAAATTCCAGGAAAAATATCCCTACCTTTGTTGGTTATCACAGAACCTAAGGCCTAAGTCCCATATGCCCAGCCCCACAGCTTCCCTTCGCGTCTCCAGAGCATCAACGCCCGCTTGGAATCGGAGTACGCTGAGGTTTCAGGTACCTCCACCGCGATAGGATGGTTCGACTGAGGATTTCCACTTCTTCGAAGCACATCATGTGGATGCTTGGATAATTGGAGCCATTTCTACTGAGATTCAACTTGTTCCAATGTTGTTAGGTCAACTGCGTTTGTTGATCCCCTGGGAGAAGTTAGTTGAACCTTTAGTGGCTTGTGGGGTCCATCTACTGGTAAACTTTAAAACAGTAAAGCTCTAGGTGCATGCCTGCAGTCCAAGCATATGTGGACATCTGGATATCAGTTCATCATCATACGGATTCTTTGGTGGACAGTTGGATCAGGTTGGATAACATAGGACAATGCAACAAGCGGATAGCCAGAAATGCCATGAATATGCATGTACATGTGTATGTATATATATACATATATATGTATATGTATATGTATATATGTATTGGATGACATTGGACAAGAGCTCATCATATAATATGTCGCGGTCAATTATCTGGCATTCCGGCATAAAGAGTTTTGGAGGCAGTGATCTGCAGGGAAGCCTGGTACCTTCCAGCAATCTAAGTTGACCAGGTCCTCATATTAAACAGAAAAATCATCTGCGAATCTGCCATACAAAATAAATGAACCTTTAACTACAGGCAGGTCACATTGGCTAGTCCTACCCGGAAAAGAAAAGGCCTGTATTATATCCCAAGGTATCCCGGTATTCCCCCATTTATTGCCAAAAATCTAAGGGTTGAAGTGTTGAACTACCCTTCGACTGACGCTTTATCCAGGTAGAAATCTTCGGCCATTTCTGGGTGACTCGCCTCTCCCTTTCCAATGGACTCCAACAGCTCGGCGTTGAGCTCAGATCTCTTCTCCAAACGGCTAGAGACGTGCACCACCCTGCAGGAGAAAATCACCGAAAACACCAACGGAGCCGCTTTTTGTGGCTGCTCTCATGATGTTTGGTAAGATCCATTGACATCATTTGTAGCCAGCATTTTTCCTGTCATGTTCCCGTTCATTTGACCACATCCCGTTTTTTTTGTGTGGATCCCATGAAGATCTCTCCTTCGCAAAAAATCTGCGCCTCACAGGGGAGTGCTGGTGCTTCTGTCGCAGGCGAGCCAACAACTCGGTCAGCAAGAAAGGTCCCAGGAAATTCGTCTGCCACGTGCAGTCAAAACCTGCACGACCGACCGCTCCACAGAGATCAACAGAGTTCAACAGTGTTTGGAGCAGGTGTCAAGGATAAGATTTCAGTGGGAATGATGACACACGTTCGCAAGACCACAAGCTTCAAACCAACGAGGTCAGATAAGTATACACAACATCTTTATGTATGTATGTATGTATGTATGTATGTATGTATGTAAATATGTGTACATATATGTACACATAGGTACATATATGTACATATATTTACGTATATATACCTACAGTATCCTACAGTACATATCTGAATAAATAGTCATTTCTCATATCGTGTCACCATGATGAACACACACGCTGGTAAATCCCAGTTTTGAATGGCATGTCTTGCTTTGTTTCGCCCTGCTGCCTTTCGCAGAGCTGGAAGGGGGTGGACGCACCCCAGCATTGTTCACCAACCTGAACTGCTGATCGCCCTCGAAACCCGGCGAGTCATTTTACATATCATTACAATACGGATCATCATCTATCGTCATCTTTTGCACATGACTTTTAAATATGTGTCCGTTATAATTTCTTGTATAAACTTTACATTATAAATCTAAACTTTACATTATAAATCTTGGATTATATCCGACCTGGTTGATTGATGATGGGGTGAACCTACGAATAGTGATCATATTTTTCTAAAGTGGTATCCGCCCCAATGATCAACAGCCAAGGGGTGAATGAAAATCCAGAAATGACATTGACCACAGATCATCCACTCTCAGCCCTTCACATCCTCAGGCCAGTGTCACCGGCCAGAAAGCTATGAGCCTGCAAAAAGCGTGGCTGTCATGAAGCAGTCGGGCAGAAGAACGCGTTCATGGCGATGACCCATGACGTTGATACCCTCGGGTATTCAAACATCGCAATAGAAAGCGTTTGTTGTAGATGAGTTGACTATTGAAATTTGGGATTTCCAGGTGCCATGTTTGCTTATCTGACCTGCAGTGATCTGGTTGTGGCGAACATGCTGACAATAATTCATCAAATCTATCTGTCAAACTGTCACAAAACACAGAGTGACTTGGGAAAACAAAAAAAATACCTGTGACAATTACATTGCACCCTTACTTTGCAGCACTATATGTGAGCCTAAATGAAGTTTATTCTGCGATTAAAAAAGGTAAAACCAAGACGAGCGGAATCACTTTGACCTGTACATTCCTGCCATATGTGCCCTTGCGTCAAGACATGGTACATGCACTATGGTCATCCCGCCCTCATTCAGGATTATTTATAGAGTATATATACAAAAATATTATATCCCTATTGATGGATTGATGACCATCCCCCAATATGGGCAATTTACCCCAGTTTTGACTCCTCTCAGGTGGACACGCTGCTAAGTCCCACACTGGCCGATTGGCGGGCAAAGGATACATGTACCCCAGTTTTGACCACGGCACATGCGCCTGTGATTGTAGACTGATGGCACTGTTAGTGACATATTCAGATTCATGTGTTCGTATTTGCCAGATAGGTCTTCGCAATACGGATCTTGTACCAAAATGAGCAAAATGCATGTTACAATGTTGATCTACGGTAGCCCTCATGCGCTCTACAACAGGTACCGCAGCGCCTCCTCAACAAAGGCTTGCACCGAGTCGGGATCCAACAGGTCCAAGCTGTGCACCTACGAGTCGTCCCAAAAAAAACGACGGAAAAAAGCCACAAAAATGGGGTATTGTACACACTGTAAAAGCAACCATAATGGATATATATATATACGTATATATACGTATATATATATATATATTCATGAGCTAGTTTTCATGGGGTATAAATCATTACTAATCAACATCAATTCGCTGAAAATATTGGTGGGGATTTCACTATGTCTCCAAAATGAGATTCACGAAGTAGTTGTGGACTTTGGAGCCATTTCAATTTACCCCTGTGTAGATGGATCATTGCTAGTTAGAGGGAAATGTTACCCCTGTGTAGCCTAAGTGTAAATAAACAAGAACGCGAGTAATTGCTGCTAGAAAAAAATGATTCATCTTAGAGCATTTTGGGATATACTGTATCTCTGGCAAACAAACCTGGCTGGATTTTTTTCCGAGTCTACATGGTGGCTTTCCATTTCTACATCGTGTTCTACCATGTTTGAAGCATAGCCTAGATCCGCGAAAAAGGAAGGGGTCCAAAAATTCACCTGTCCAACATGTTTTTGTAGCTCAAGTCCAGTGACCAGTCAGCTTCTGTTCTGAATGATTGCCCCATCGCCTTCAAATGCTGAGAAGTGTCGCAAGAGACTGTTGATCCCTGAATCCCACACTCGAAATAGCTACGATTTGAACACACCATAGTTCTCTACGTCGCGGACCACGTCACAATGTGTCACAATGTGTTGCACCAACGAGTCTCCCTGCAGAAACAACTGGCCCACCTTAGCACGTTCCGACCTGAAAATGCTCTTGGCTTTCTTTTGGTCACGGCAGCCCACGAGCACATGAACTGAAGGATTGCCTCACATGGCAACTTTTGGGACCCTTTTTGCTCCAACAATCAAAACGGGGCAATGGGAAATCCCCTATAAATGGAGGTTAATGAGAAAAACCATCTTTCAATGGTACGTAAGTCTGCCCAACAAACCAATGATCGATTCTAGACTTCATAAATATGTACTTTGAATCGATGCGGAAGTCAGGGAACATGCATACTCCCATGGGTTGGATGGTTGAGGGTCTCACAAGTTGTTCAAACTTTGACCCAAACCTATGCTGGGATGATTGCTGAAGTCAACATACATGGCAGGTACATGGAACCCTCTGCCAAGCTGAATACTATCAGGTTGTAAGCTGTCACCAACCCGGAGAACCAATGGCTGCAGGGGTCATCTCCAGTGGTTTCTGGTGATATGGAGGTGTCCAATTCATGGGGAACTGTACCCCTAAATCATCCATTTGTTTCATGGATTTTCCATGAAATAAACCATCCATTTATTTATGATCCCCCATTGATGGAAACCCCCATAAAATACCAAGATGTTTGCTGGCTGTATCCCTATGGTTGCTGGATGTTGGTGGTTACTTAAGTCCAATTCGTGACTGAACTTGCCCTATCTGTTTCTAAGATTACAGCTGGCTTAACCTCAGACTGTTTCGCTGCCTCAATCGCAAGGTCTGCTGGTTATAGACGTTTGTTGGGTAAATCTCCCCATTCTTTCTTGATGGTTTCAATCCCCGTTTCTGCCAGTAAGCTCAAATTTAAGTCAAGTTAAATATCACCACGGTGTTACTTCCGAAGCCCCCAATGTTTGTTGTTTCCATATGGGTTTCCGACAAAATCAATACTTCATGTTTGATTGTGATTGCTTAACGTCCCCCTGTTTTGCTTGCTTAAAATGTCCCCACAATATATGTGAAGTCCCCATTTGATTGTTGCTTAGATATGTTTATAGATCCCATTCATTATATCCTATTTATTTATCACAATTTATCTATACATGATCTTCTATGATGATATGCCCATGTTTAACCATGAACCTCATTTATTGTTGCTTAAAAATCAGATGTATAATTTCGTAACTTGATGGCTGGTGAAACCCTATTCTTGTTGGTTTACATCCCATCAAAAGCTCATCAATATCCCAAGAATATCCCAATGAATATGAATATGAATATCCCCATTATCTGCCGGTTTTACAGTGTGTACACCCCCATCTATAGATGTGGTGAAATATATACTGGTTGGTGGTTGACCCTCTGAAAAATATGAGTCAGTTGGGTTGATTATTCCCAATATATGGAAAGTCATAAAAATCATGTTCCAAACCACCAACCAGCAATTATATAACCATCATATTCCCATTGTTGTTGGTTTATACCCTATTAACCACTATTAACATCTATTAACCATCACTATTAACCAGATATATAACCAAAAAACGCCGTTCTGCGCAGTCACGCAGGAGTTGCTGTGCCAGCTCCCGGCCAATGCCACCGCTGGCGCCGGTGATCACCACACGCGCATCGCTGCCGGCCACACCCAGCAGCAGCGACTGGAGAAGTCGTTGAAAAAGCGTCAAAAATTGGTGATATCTGGGAGGCATGGGGAAATGATGGTTAGCAATGGCTATTTTCACAACGGATTCTATGGATTCCCAAAAAAAAAGGCAGAAGCACTGGATCAATCCCACCATCCCATCCAAGATGTTACCCCCAGTTTTGGATCCCAAAAACTTTATGGGTGCAGTCCTAAACCACGGCTTGCAGGGGAAAACTCATCACCAGAGCCAACCTGCAACTGCGCCCTGGCTCGGGAAACTCGCAGAAAATGCCTGGCATGAGCCATGCCCATTTCTGGACAAAACTCACATAGTTGGTCAACCGTTGACAGTAAAATTTAAATTTGTAGTTCAATCCCAATCTATTAGCATGTCAATCTCAATATTGGGTTGTAAGAATTGCATTTGTTGAATCGCCATTACATCTAATGAAAGGCCAATAATAACTGCTAGGTCCTTCCTATAGATTAATCCAAGAATTGGTCAAATGTCCCATTGAGAGAAACTATGCTGGTTGATGAAGAATGGGATTTCCAGGTCAAAAATGATGATAATCCGAAAAACATATGAAGAACATGAAGGGTAGTATAATCCCACAATGAATCATCAAACAACCAAGGCTTTTTTGCTTTTGAACCCATTGGTTCACGGTGCCGTTGGCTTCCCGCCCCACCTGGCCGCAATCGCCACAAAGGTGGCGCCTCCGACCGCCGCGCCGGTGTAGAGCAGCCGGGTGAACCAATCGGAGCGCGAAGAGTCCATGGCGAAATCTACGACGGTGGATTTTTGGGTGAAAAGGAAGAGTTGTCTCAGAGTTTTTTGAAAAAGAAACCTAAGCAACAGTTGTCCCTTTTTGGTGCCACTTCAATGGGACTCAATAGGATTTTTTATGAAGCTTCACCAACAAAGTTGGGATTCAATGTGATCTTAGCGACCTAAATTGGAATATACAATAGATCAAGGGGGTGGTGATTCATGTCCTGTATATGGACATCGCAACTAACAGCCGTCTGTTTTGGTGATTTTGGAATCGCAAAATTACAACATTTACTGACCCCCCTAATCCTTCAAATTTGGAATCTTGGTGGTGCTGTCTGCTAGCCTGACAGGCTGTATCGGAAAACAGGACAAAGGTGTCGGCTGTCCGATGAGGAACCATCTGGCTGCCATCCCTGGGCTGATGCACTATCTGAAACACTCTATTTTCATCCAAAAATGAGTGTCTGTCCAGAACTGATCCTGCACTCTTTGGAGTCAGGCACCAATGAGTCTGACCGTGAGTCTTGAACAATCCAATTTATTTGGGGTGCCAGCCCCCGAAATTTCGCATGGAAGGAACAAAAACCCATGGCCAGTCATGATCTCATGTTCCATCTCCATGTTTTTTTGGGGGTTCAATGCACATCCTCACCTGCTTTTAAGCAACGCTTCCAGCTGAAGCAACTTTAGTACAGTCCTATTGGCCCATCTTGGGCCATCTTGGGCGGACTTGGCTGGGGAAGCCGACTTCTACACACGGAAAGCATGGTATTTTAATGTATTTTACCAGCCAAATATGAGGGTGTCCTGTCAATTTTCCCCGACATAATCAATTCTGGGAAGCTTGACCATTGGAACATCCGGCAATCCGGCTCACTTGTGAAAGAAATCTGCCAAACAGGCACTGCGACTTCCAAGAGTTTCTTCTTCAAAGTCCATTAATTGCTCACAGAAGCTGCGATTGGGCCGAGCTTGATGTCGCTTGCCTTGACAGCAGCTCAACTGAAATGTGGCCATTCTGGGGATCAAGAGCAATGCTGGGTTGATGATGGTTGATGAACATCAAAAATAGGGCAAACATTTTTTGGTTTATATCTTATTTATATGTGACTTGGTTGCATAGTTCAAATGCGCTTTCGTGACAGCAATGTACCTGTGCGAAATCTGCATCGTATTTCCAGTGCCCTACCTCAAGCAACTGGGGAAGTTTAAGACCCTCATTTCCAGGAGTGCATCTTCCACATTCATGGTTGTTTTGGATCTCTGGGACAGACCCCGGTGGAACATCATGAAGCTCCTTGATTCTCACCCAGCTGCTGCGCACCAGCTGAAAGGCTTGCTTCAAAGGAAGCTTGCACTGAGCTACCAGCCATGCTAACACCAAAGAAACGCTCCGAGAGGCGCCCACCATGCAATGGACTAAAACCTTGCCTTTGGCTGCCAGCACTTCATCAATGAAGGCCACTGCATCAGGGATGTAGACCCGGATGTCGGAGCTCTTTGTATCCATCACCGGAATCACCTTGTACTTCAATCTGCCCTTAAATTTGCAGGGGATCCTCTCACAACAATTCATGACATGGCTAATTCCCAGGCGCTGGAGGCAGTCCAAACTGCTGGCAGCCAATTGACCACTCAGAAACAGCCAACCATCTTTCACCTCTGAGGCATCTTCTAAGGCCTTCCGCGTGGCAAAGGATGGTGGCCCCTTGGGGACTGCCTTGGGCACTGCCGCGGATGCCTCGGATGCCTCTGCCACTGCCGCCTCGGCCTCCTACAGGACTGATGCTATTTTGGAGAAGAAATGACCCAAAAGGGGCCGCTGACCACCCTTAAAATAGAAGCGATTGAAGCGGAATCAATTGGGTTTTCGGTGAGCATTGATTAAAACTATATTTCAAACCCGAAACACGAGCTTTTCACACCAATATATGCAGCTAGTATGGCGGGAAACCCTTAAATTTGATGGTAGAAACCATGGAATTCCTATGGAATTTGCCCTGAACCAATCCATTTGTTGGCAATGTTGTTCTCCAGAAAATCCTATTACGGCCCATGGGTACCCCATGTTGTCCCCCCATACCATTGTCCCAGCCTCCTCCTCGTCCTCCGGAGCCGTTGCCGCCGCCGGCACGGCCAAGGTCGGCTCAGCCCCGGCGAGGTCCAGCAAGATGGGAACGTTGGTTAGGCCGATGCTCAGGTCACTTAAGGTCATCTCATCCATGTCCTGATGGCCATGATTAATGCTGTTGCCGAACCTGTCCGGAACCCTCAAAAAAAAGTGGGGCCGGGTTTTTGGGGAACTAAAAAATGGAGGGATTTTGTTCGATCTAGTCCCTCCTCATTGAAATCTGGCAGCTGAAGATGCTCTACTTGCAGAACTGCAGCTGCATGTGCCTTGAATTTTGCCAAAGTCCAGGAACTGGCGGAAGCTTCCAACGAAATCTTAGAGAACTTGGGCTCGCTGCTAGACCACTGCACCACCACAAAAATGGGGTCCGGGGGATCCGCAGAATCCGTCGCGTCGGTTTTGCCCATGGCCAGGTCCAAGGGAAACTGTTGGTTTCAGCAGCAGAAAGTTCCGCAAAAAACTGTGCAGGTGTTGGGTCAAATGACACCACTTGCGGCTCGATCTCTCCTGAGTTGTCCCTGATAATTTTCACTTCAGATGCTTGAACCACAATCATGTCTGGGCGGATACTCCAAAGTATGTAGGAGCGTATTATTAAAAGGGAAACAAACATGTCACCACAAAGATCTGTGGATGGTACGAGCATGATGTCGCCAAGGTATGCCATGATGATTCGCAATTAAGACATGAAGACACGGATTTCCTCCCTCGTTGGGCGATAATCTTCAAAGCAAACAACAAATGCCTAGATTCTGAGTTGTACCGATCAAACATGTCAAATAGAAACCGTCCTTGTTAGTTCTCGTTCATGTTAGCAATATCTGTCTGAACGTCTACAAGGCAAGCCACCTCTTACCTAATCATGCTAGAGTTATCCAATACTAGGGAGTGACTGGGAAAAGGATTCCTTCAAGTCCTTTGATTGATAAGCCAGTAGATTCGAAGAGCCATCAATTGGTATTGAGAAGAGCCATCCCACCCGGATTGGCTTGTCGTCTTCATTGTGATTGTGTACTTTCAAGAACTTTTAAGAACTTTTAAGCTCAGCCCCCTGTCTCCAAAGTGCATGGAATACGACATACCCGGGGATTTACCAGCACTGTGTCATACCGTTCATGTCAATTTTGTCTTGGATTGGGAATGATGGAGACATGTTAAACTCTTCAAATCAGGTGCTATATGGTGTTATAAAATATCTCCGAGAATATCCATGAGGTCCACAATCCCAGTGAAAGAGACAGGTCTCTTTTTGACAACGCGAATGTCCTGCGAAGGTCCATCCACCAGAGCCACACGGTTTAAAATGGTGGTCCCATGTGCTCCCTAAGAATGCCTTTGGATCCATCCCAGTTCGGGAGGGGCTTCCAAAACGCAACTATGATTCCACCTGGCACTGAAGATTCATCAGCAAAGTCAACCTGGATACTTCCAGACTTTGGCTCAGTAAAAGTCGGGACTCGCCCACAAAAAGTGATCTGCTAGGACCCCCCAATTAAAGCCACCCTTGGATAATTGATCCTGGTTTTAAAGTGGTTGAGTATCTCTGAGTTTTCTCATTGAGAACAGTGTTCCTTTTAAGAAAACATACCAAGATATGATTATATAATATAATTTCGATCTATGTGGTCATCCTACATGTCAAGCTGGGATCTACAAAAAAAACATGATGTCTTCACAATACTCGAATAAAGAGACGCTAAATCGGGGTGTATCATGGCTTCTCGTCAGTTTCCAGATTCAAACCACCAAAAAAAGGAAAGAAACGAAAAAACGATTCAAGTTTGAGTCAACCCAGATCTGATGACTTTTCGACTTTCAGCCTTGACTGACCTGCAATGAATCGCACCCTGCGCCAGGTCCTACGCTTCGACGCTAGGCCGATGCACCCAAAAACCGTTGGCCACACAGGACCTCACATAGCTCTTCAGCTGCGTTGAAGCACTAACCTGGCGGTGGATGGGTCAGTTGTGGAGCGCCCCGGGTGGATCTGTCCGGAGGGAAGAATTGCTGGGAGAATGGAGGGTGAATGAAGAATACATGAGGATTATACTATCAAACATTCATACGTTGTTTTGTCTAAAAATGGGTGGTTCACCCCAATACATGACCATCGTTGACCACCTGTTCGTTGAGGAAAAACTAAAAACTATTCAAATTTGGTACCCTTTTTGTATCTGTTTGCCCCAGGATTTGCAAGTCGGTTGCCCCTTGACCTGCTTGGAGTAGCCGTTGTGAACAAATCTCCGCACCACGACATCCACTTGCTCCTCCTGCGTGAATTCCACGGCGAGCAAAGTTTTTGAGCTGGATGTTCATGTTGGAAAGGCTCAAAAACCGTGCCCCATTAGCAGTAACTTGCATTGAATTGGATGGGTTGAAACTACAGACACTTAAGCAGTCCCAAAATGGTGCCCCACAAATATATGGTGCAAATCCTCTCCGTCGCACACTGGGTCCTTTAAACGCCGAAAGAGGGAGGCCACGTCCTGGGCGGGAATCTTCCACTTTTTGGCGAAGGCCTCCCACTTTTCCGGCGGTTGAAAATCATAGTCTGACAAATATCCTCGGTCGAGCTGGCATCCCATCGGCCCAACTCAGCCCAACTCTGTAGTCACCGGCTTGAAACTATGTTTGGTTGGTTCCATCGTGACCAATATCAAAGGGGGGTTCCCAAAAAACAACTTGGAGGAGTCAAGGATCCAACGTAACTCCTCAAAGCACTCAGAGCATCGGAGTAGTCAGCATCATCATGGCAAAACTCTGTGATGACCTGTGTCTGTTGCTCCAAGCTTAACTTCTCCAATAGTTCTTTCACTTCATCGAATGCCATGCCCCAAGAAGATGCGAAATGAACCAAAGTATCTGTGGGATGGTCTTTCTTGAAGCCGTTGCGCCGGCACGACTCGACATACTTCCAGAGCAGCCCTTCCACACTTCCTTTCCATTTGCTCACATGAAAGCGCCTGAGAACCATGTTTATTTCTTCGGCCTTCAAGCCAGCCAGTATCTCATGCACCTTGTTGACCTCAAGCTCCCAATGTTCTGCGAAATGTTGGATATCTTCGTCGTTCTGTAGCACTGCAGCAGTATCATAAGACTTCCAAGGATCTTCAGGTGACTCTGGTGACTCCCCTGGATCCACAGCAGGATCCTTCACCCAGGGATCCTCCCCGCTCCACCATGGATCCCACTGATCCGTTGCCGTTGCCGAGGCTTCCTCGGCCTCCTTCTTGGCAGCCCAGCGACTGCGACGACTTGGCGGTGGGGGCGGTGTTGGCCTAGTGGTCTCAGCCGCTCCACTGCCCCGAGAGTCCTGGAAACGACAGGAAAATCATCACCACTGTAACTGTTGCAAAGAAGTTGGATCATCCCTGTTTGTGCTGATTGTATCCTATTCTTTTTGGCTCTAAATCCACTGAAGTCATTGTGTTGAAGGTTTCCGCTTCACGCCGATCTTTTGCTATTCCCAAAAGTGTCCATTGCCATCCCTTCTGCTTAGATCCATCGGCTTTCCAGGTTTACTTGGTATTCAGCAATGTTCCTATAACAGACATCGTCATCATCTTTTCACATCTTCATAACTCCATCCTTCTGGAGATTAAAGGAAAAATATGGAAAAATAAAAAGTTGCCCCAGAATGGCAGCTGGCAGCTTAGCATCCTGTAACTCCTCCAGCTGCTGCAGAACCAAGTCGTACGAGCGCTGTAGGTCCTGCACTTCCTGCTGGTGCTGCTCCTTTTCCATGCTCAGCCTCAAAGTCCGATTGCGAGGATGAGGATGGGGATGATGATGAGGATGATGAGTCTCGTTATTATCATTGTTATTGGTATCATTGCTATTTATATGTCACCATGTCATTATTGTCACTAGTAGGATTAGTCTAATAATCATCGGTGCTATCATTGTCATGATGGGCCTTATTGTCTTACCAGTAGTAGCATTATTATGATTGTCATCATGATCATGACTATCACTATGGTCATCACTATAACTATAATTATGTTCATTGATATTAATCTTAGAGTAATTATGACTATGACGCGTCTGATGATTCTGATGGTTGTGTTTGTGATGACGTCCCAATGGCTGGACAATATTGACCTCTAGATGTACTCACAAGAAATGGGCTTGACCCTGGGGGTTAGATGACCAAGCTTGACTACCGGAGGGTAAATGACCTGACGGCGCATCAACCAAAATATATCACATGTAGCAGGATTAAGCCGATTTACACGCTATCCATGCACTATTTCAGGGATCATTCCATTTGAAATGGGGCACTTCAAGATCTATGAGACGCTCACCATGATCCTTGAAAGGAGAGGTGGGAGAGAAGGTCGGGTAGCTCTTCCTGGAAAATCAAGAAAATGGTGGCAGAAATTGTTGGACCATCGACCCAAATAATTTTGGAGCTTTTACTTCCAACTTGCTTTTGGAAACTGTCTTTAGGCCATGGCCAAATGAGCAAAGCAACCGACCCAGCAAGCTGGCATTCTCATCCTTCAGCAGCGTGTTCTTCTCCTCCAGAGTTTGAATGTGATGCAAAAGGCCTGTCCTTGGTTTTTGGACTGAGCAAAGCAGCAGTATTGGCGAACGCCTCCCCCACCACGACACGTTTCTGGGATACCCAGGCTCTTGCACCGAATTTGGTCAATCCCCACTTTGCTGCTTGGCTTGGCCAAAAAAATGTACCAGGCACCAGCAATTTTCCCCAATGCAAACATTGAAATCTAGCCTTTTTCATCAAAATATTGAATGTTGCTTGCCGCTGGTTGCCTTCAGTGGGTATGGGCCAACATTAGGTACGAAAAAGCATAAAGGTTGGTTCGCTCCTCAAAATCACAAGCCCATCACTGGAGTTACTAGTTTCGAGGCCTTGAATTGACTTCAAACCCACATCGCTTAGTCCTTTTATACCCATTGGCCCATTGTCAATTCATATCTCAAGTGAGTTGGACATGTGCCGCTCTGTCTGTTCGGTGTGTTGATATCTCATTTTCTTGCTCAGCATCAGCATACCACGCTGGATAAAGTTCCTTTTCTTGGTGGGAGAATCCGGTTGGCCAACCCATAGTACTCAACCAAATTATGTCCCAAGACAATGCTGGAAGTCCCATAGTCATTGAAAGGTGGGTTGTCATACTCGATTTTGCTTGAGCCAAAATTGTGTACTTTTCGATAAGTAAGTCTATGATTCTCGTTATTTCGACTCTCTAGCGGCCCTATGTTGATGGGAGAATCCGGTCGATCAGCCAAGTTTCTTTTCGTTCATTCTTTCCAATTCTCTTTTTTGCATCTCCTCCAACCGTTGTCTCAACTCCATCACCTCGGAAATAGGTCAAACCCCAATCAGTCTCCTGCTGTTCCCAAAAGACTATGAAATAAGACATTCTCCCCTTGGATTCCCCATTCATGGTGGATGAAAAACAATAGAAAAAAAACCTTCAAATCTCAAAAATCACCACAACAATAACATGGAGATCCATCCATAACTGCATTGGTTCATGATTTTTCCCATCCACAGCTGGCCATCTGAAACCTCCTCCGCCCCGCCACGGGCCTCCGACGCCGATGACGGCGCCGGAGGCGGAGGCGGCGGCGCCTTCACCGGTGGCCGCGGCTCGCGGCAGCTGGGCGGCGCCTTGACACTGGAGCGGCCGGGCGAGCGGTCGCGGCCGAAGGTCGCGGGGGGCGCCTTGAAACTCACCTGAGATCTGAGATCTTGGCTGAATGCTGGCTGGGTCTAATCGGGATGCTGATGTTTGGGATGTTTGGGATGTTTGAGGGTGGTGGTTTGGTTTCGTGGGGTACCAGGAAATCCTGGGATTCCAAAACTCCAAACTACCAGCGAAGCAGTTAATGGGAGTGGTTGGGCCAACAAAGATAACCACAGGAGAATCATGAAAAATTATGTAAAAACACGGGATTGACTTAACCAGTAAAAAAAAAATGAGCCGAATCATCTCCCCCAGTCTGGAGGAAACAATGACACCACCAGCATCAGGTCACGCTCGAATTTCCAGCAGCCCCAGCACCTGTGGCCACAGATTCCATCCCAGAAATATGAAAGGCAATTGGGATCATCATCCCCATTTCAAGATCTCAGTTGTCGGAGTAAGATTGATTTCTTTTACAAAATACAAAACCACGAACATCACACACCAGTTCAACCCCCAGTTTTTCCTGGTAAAATATCAATTTAATACGATTTATGGATCGGAAATATAGAATATTCATTTTTTTCACCAGTCAAAATCAAAGACAAAATCTAAACATGGATATGTATGTATGTATATATATTACATATATGTGCATATATGTGTATGTATATGTGTACGTATATGTATATGTATATGTATATGTATATGTATATGTATATGTATATGTATGTGTATGTGTATGTGTATGTGTATATGTATATGTATATGCATATATATATACATATATATATATATTAGTGCGCCCATTTTCCATGGTAACATTCCATTTAAGACCGTTTTTCCCTGCCTGCTGACCCTTCTGCCATTGACGGCGGTCGCGGCTCTGGGAAGGTTCGAGAGGCCGCGGCTTTTCTGGGCGACAGCGAGCGGGCGGCGCACGCCGCACGGCTGGCCGGGGGCGGAAAGGCCGGTGCACCAGGATCTGTGCTCCTGGAACAAAGATGTAAAAACACCAGGGGATGATGGGAATAATATATATATATATTAATATATATATATATATTAATATATATTAATATATATATATATAATGGGATATCCTCTATTTATCGAAATGAATATGTTTTGAATATCCACGGTTTCCATGGCAATGTGCATGATTTTATTTCTACTTTAGGTTAGATTGCTGGTAGATAAAACTCACATGGGCAACACTATGGAGGACAGCACCAGATGGGCCTCCAAGTTTTGAAAACCAAAGGGAATTTTTTCTGAAAGAACAGGGTTCCTGGCGTTTCCTTAGAAATGTAGAATCCCTTTGTTGGGAGGTGGGTCATATCATCACTTTCCTTAGGTAAAAGATCAAATCTGCTGTATCTGCATATCTGTCCCTGACTGATGATGTGGTCACATTGCACCAAGGGCCAAGTCATTTCGCTCCTGAGACTCCTCCCAGAAGCTGCCTGTGAAATGGTGCCTCAAACCCATGCGAAATCCACGGGTCGCCGGATTCTCATGGGAAAGTCTACATGAGACCATGGTTCTACCAGCCAAGTGTCTCCTGTATATAGAGTGTCCCTTGAACCACTTGTTGGAATACGTGTTCTGAAAGAGAAACAACATCCCCCTTCAGCGCCTGGATTTTGAACACCACTGGCCTTCAAAATCTTCTCGAAACCTCACTGCGTTTCTGAGTGCTGTTGTCTTCAGGGTTAAATCTCCGAATCAGGTTTGTAAGTGACAATAAATCTCCGAAGTACCAGAACCTTCCACTAATGCAGTTGATGTGTTTTTGAATGTGCATGTATTTAGTGCTGAAGAAAAGAGCTGGAGATACCTGAAAAAGGTCAACATAAAGCGCTTTGTAAGTCTGAAGTGTCCACGACAGCAAGTGCCATTTTGGGTAGGATAAAGAAAATAAATATGATTGAAAGAAAGCAGATCGGTTTCGCCACAGCCCTCCGGTTCATGAGGTTAATGGCCGATTCCCTTCTAGAAACGTGATTATCTACTAGTGCCATAATCAACCATAAGATGACTACTACTACCATTCTTTGTGTACTACTCTTACTATGACTACGACTATGACTATGACTAAGGCTATGCCTGTCAGTGTGACTAACTATCGCTATTATTATATATTACTATATATCACATTGCTATTATTATAGTGTCATGCGTCGTTAATGCAATAGTTATGGTGAAAATGCAATACAATGATTAGTATTAACATATAGCAATAGTAATAGCCATAACAATAGTTATAATCTATGCAATACTATAATCATCCCAAAAAAAATGTCCCGGCAAGAGACTCCAAACAGTGTGGGAAAGTAGGAACATAATGTATGATAATGTGGATGATGATGATGATGATGATGATGATGATGATGTTGAGAAGGAGGAACATGATGATGTTGATGACAATAATGTTGAGGAGGAGAATGAAAATGATGAACAGGATGATAATGTTGCGTAAGCTGAGGTGGATGATGATAATGCTGTGGGTGATAATGTCGAGGGGGAGGAAGATGATGATGTTAAGAATAGTGATGTTGAGGAGGAGGAAGAGGATGATTTTGAGGATGACGATGTTAAGGATGATGAGGTGCAGGGTGATGATGTTGAGGATGTGGATGTGCAGGGTGATGATGTTGAGGATAAGGATGTTGAGGATGATGAGGTGCAGGGTGATGATGTTGGGGATGAGGATGTTGAGGATAATGGGGTGCAGGGTGGTGATGTTGAGATTGATGAGGTGGAGGATGATGATGTTGAAGATGATGTCAAGGGGGAGGAAGAGAATGATGTTGAGAATGATGATGTGGAGGAGGCGGAAAATGATGATACTGAGGATGCTGATATGGAGGAGGAGGAGGACCGATCCCCAGACAACGCCGCAGGTTTTGCGCGAGCCGTCACAAAAGTCATCAGAAGAGCCACTTTTTACAGAAATTTACAGGAAAAATGCCGCCGCCCAGATTGGGCCCAGAACGCGGACACACACTTTGTGCGAGCCTGCGCAGTCGAAATGCATGTCCACATGTCACAAGAGACATCAGAAGACCCACTGCATACGGAAATTTACAGGAGAAATGCCGCGGCCCAGATTGGGCCCAGAACGCAGACACACACTTTGTGCGAGCCTGCGCAGTCGAAACGCATGTCAATACTTCACAAGAGCCACTTGATACGGAAATTTACCGTTAAAATGCCGCAGACCAAAACCGCGCCGCAGACTTTGTGCGAGCCTGCGCAGTCGAAACGCATGTCAAGATTTCTTTCACAAGAGCCACTTTTTATACGGAAATTTACAGGTAAAATGCCGCAGACCAGAGTGAGCACCCTGATCAAGCGCCGGCCTTTACACCTACTGTAACAACCCCTCAGTGTGGACACACTGTTTCGGGAAAAATGGAAAAATCAAATCTCACTAAAATGGTGACAAATCACTTTTCTATCTTGTCGGGATGACCATATTAAGGCTACAGTATATTGTTCTACTTCTGTTTTTGGACATTTTGTCCAGCCAGGCAGCAGCCATCCGAATCCCTGTCCATCGAATGCCGTTCCAGAAAGCCGTTGCTGAGGCAGGATTGCACCTGCACTTTAGATATATCCGGGTTAAAAAAATGATGTAAATGGGAATCAACTATCAGAATCAAACATGATAGTGATATAGTTGGTATGTATAGCCATCAAACAAGGCTGGCAACTGGAAATCCTCTAGACTTGCGCATTCAAACGGAAATTGATGTATCAATGGAGAATTGTGCATTGCCTGATGGTGAATTGTCTCCCCAAGGAAAATTGGGTAGAACCAGCTAAAAATTGGGATTTGCTGAAACTACTGATGAGCAGTAGCTGGTTAATAAATGGGGTTTTACCGTTATCCCGATCGTAAATGGGATATATAACCCAGTTATCCATAGACTCATCATCGCCAGGGTTATCATCCAGCGACTAAATCAAATTATATAAGCCTCCTGTCATCGCAAGGAGAGAGGTTTCTCCATGGAGTTCCGGTGTGATTACCGATGGCAGCACTGAAAATCGGGCGCATCCTCACTTTCGGCTGTTGTTTGTTGTTTATCTCCTATGTTTGCGGGAAAGTCTAAGAAATCATAGTCTTAGTTTACTGTAGAGGTTTCCTGCAAGTAAAGCCATTGAAACAGGGTAGATCTGGAAATCTCGATTGGATGGATCAGTCGACCATTGAAATTGCTACCCTTACGCATCATCCTAAGCAACAAAAGCTACCCCTCAACGGAACCCTTACAGAGACTTTACCACAGTGCTCTTCTTTTCTTCTGGTCTTGCGTCACAAGCGATGGTAAAATTCGACAAGCCAACGCCTCACCCCAACTGGGTCATAATTCTCATTCTCCATAGGGTAAGAATCCACACAAGATCAACCCCCCAAAAAAGATCCTGTTGGGATGAACTCGCCGCTCATCCACGCCCTTGGGGCCCTTTCGGGGGCTCTTGGGCCCCTTGCGTACTTCTCGAATCGCTTAATGGCTGGATATGTGCCACCAAATTCTGGGTCATGTCCTAGGCTGCGGTCCACAAAGTCTCCTCCGTGTAGCCACTAATCCCACTTGGTACTTGTGCTCACTGACCATATTTCGGGATACAGGACTGAGTCATTTCCGGGTATATATAACCAGATCAATAACCCCCACAAGTTCGGCTGTGGGACCCTATCACTTTTGATATAGAACAACTTATAACTGGAACTACCCCCAAGTAGTGAGTTACGACTTGATGTTGTCACATGAATCATTCACAAACATCGCGTTACAGCCGCGACTACCAATCTCAAAAACTAGCCTTGATAATCATCCAAGGAGTGAACATGGCAAGGGATGAGGCTATTGGTCAAAATCATTGGCCCCATCATAGCCCATGTTTTAACAGTTCACATGTATCAATCGTAGCAACATGGCAATGTCGAATCCTCACTTTCAGGGACATGCAAAATCCTTCACTGTATGGGCTTTGTGAACCACTTTTAGGCAGATCCCGAGATTTGTCATACAGATTTTATACAGGTTTGGGATCGATGTTCTTCTGTTCCATTTTTTCCATTCTAGTTAATTCTCTCCGTCGCTTGCTTGCTGAATCCGTGAGTTAACCTAAAAGCTATCTGTGCAAGGCTTTGCTTGGGGTGAAGTTCCACTTGTTATATATAACAGTTCAGCCTCTCTCACCCAACGCCGCTCCGGCATCTGCTTTCACTCCATTTTGGATCCGATGCCGCCTGTCGGTCGCACACGGATGCAGCGTCTGTGCCTGCTGATCTGGCTCTCCACCGTCTGCACCAGCAGGGTGGGAGGATGTGGGTTTTTGGAAGTTTCGAGCCGAATGCCGGAGCTTCCCATGTTCCTATGCACAAGTTTTGTGCTTCAAAATTTCAGCCTCTCTCACTCAACGCCGCTCCAGCATCTGCTTTCACTCCTTTTTGGATGCGATGCCGCCTGTCGGTCGCACACGGATGCAGCGTCTGTGCGTGCTGATCCGGCTTTCCACCGTCCATAGCGGTGCGACTCTGACTGGCCATATTCTCGCGCCCCTGTTTCGTGGCTCGGCAAAGCATCTCGTGGGAGTGGAGAGCATGATGGAGCGAGGCCCTGCACTTGGCCAGCTTCTTGTAAAGCAGGTTCCAATCTGCTGTACTTCTGTCCAGCCATGTTCATGTGCCAGTGTGAAGTCTCGGCGGGAGATGCTGTCGGAGATGTTGGCTGCACTGCACACTCTGCGCCAATGTGGGTCTGCCGCCTCCATCGTGATGTAGGTGCACAATGTCAGTCGCCAATAGGCGATTGACTTTTCGGTCACGGCCACAGCCTTTGATCAGCGCTGTGCGTCAAAGATCCAGCTTGTGACAGAAACACTGGCAGGCCAGGCCATGAAAGCCTGCCACAAACCCTTGTACCAACGAGCGTACCAAGCGACAGCATACACACCTCTCGCGGAAGCACTGCTGGACGCCATCGACGCCATGATCTACATCATGCACCACGTGAAGCCCAAGATAGTCCGTTTCTCATCAGAAACCCAGGCAGTGCTCTATGCTGACGCATACTTCAGGGCCGGTGACCGCCACATCAAGCTCAAAGATGCAGCCGGTTCACCGAGCGGAAAGCCTACATCTATGCCCTGGAGATCATGGCACAAGTTCTTGTCATCGTCTCCACCAAGCACCTTTGGAACACCGCCATCTGGTGTTGGATGGACAATGAACCGTCAGGGTGGGGGTTGTCTTGGAGTTTCACCTCCTGTAGCTGTGTGATCACTGGTTGGAGTCGTGCTGTGTCTGGCTCAAAGGTGAAGTGATCGTCATCGATCGTCATGATGACTCCTTGGATTTTGTGGCTTCTGGCCGGGCTTTGCTTCTTGGACGGTTTGAACCTGAAGCCCAATGTTTCCCAGAGCTGATGTGCTCTGTTGAATGATGTTTCCGCCAGTATGGTATCTTCTGCAAAGTCATCAACATAGTGGATGGTGGATGCACGGTGTCAGCAGGATGATCCTGGCCAGCCACATGATCATGTCGGCGGTACGACCGTATGCCCAAACGGATCCTGTGGCACCGAACAGTAGGGCGTTGTGGCGCCACAAGGTCGGGCCGTTGGGTGTGACACCCATGTGTCGTGAGGATCCGCCACCGGGACCTGGCGGTAGGCGTCTTCCTGATCGGTGCCCCATGCTTGGGATGTCTTGCCCTGCTTGGCCATGGCTGTGGCGATGGCGATGAAGGTGGCTGGTCTATGGTTGAATGGAGCGTCCGGTGCTCTGATGGTTTCATTCTGATGCCCTCTCGCCAGTCTTCTCCTCTGCGGATCTTGGGTCGTCCGTCTGCTCCCATGTGGGTGATGGAGAATGCTATGCTGGTCACGGGATGTTCATGCGGACCTGGGAGGAGGTCTTGGGTGTGTCGGTACTGGGTGGCTGCGACTGTGTGTTGTCGTATTGAAGTCCTTTGAATGGCCCGTCCAGTCTGCGGGTCTGGACGTCGGCTGCTATTTCTTGTAGCAGCGTCTTCCAGTGCTGGTCACACCGGTTTCTGTTGGGTGTAGTACAGGTTGTCAGTCAAGAGCTGTTCCTTGGTGATTGGCTGGCTGTATCTCTCATCGGTTCGTTTGGGCCAGCCCCAACCTGGGCTGAGATTTCCCAGGAGTTGGAAGCCTTCTGACAGCTCTTTCAGCAGTGTCGGGTCGCCCCACTGGAAGATGTCCGCTAGTTTGCGCATGGCCACCACTTGAATGCATGTCTGTGGTGTGCCGTACAGCTGTTGGATGTGGGGTTTGAGAGCATTGGAACCAGGCTGTAGTATCCTCCCGTGCGTGCTCCAAAATGAGTGTGACTTCGTGGCAGGCTCTGTGCCGGATTTCTTCAAGGCTGTCCCGAAGTTCATGTTGTAGCCGCAGTGTCTCTTTCAGGTGCGGATCCAAGCCCAACATTTCGTGTGCTGGGTCTGGTAGTGCCAGTGCTGCCTGCCGCATCTAGAATGATGGCTCCGTACCCGAGCTTGTTCTCGAAGTATTGGATGTCTCCCCTGCGGTGGGGGATCACGTTCTCTGTGAGCTTCGCAATCTTCCGTTTGCCCAGCAGTGGTTGTAGTTGCCGCTGCCAGGCTACGAAGTGTTCGAACTTGATTCCTTCTGTTCCTTCCCTGAGGGACCCGGTGATGCGGGAGCAGTCAGGGCATGGAGGGCCAGCGCAGATGAGGATGACGGCCTTCTGTTCTGGGTCAGTGGTCGATCTGTTGGGCTACTTCGTTCACGTCGTTAGTTCTGGATGTCAGATCGATGCAGTCTTGATCGATCCCACACGCCAGGTAGCCCAAGGTGTAGCACTTGGTCTGTTCGGCCACGATGTCCAGCGCCAGTTTGGCACATCCGATGCCGTCGAATATGCTGAGTAGGATCACGGGCTGACCCGTGGGTGTTGTGGATCCACTCGCCTTCTTTTGCCGAGTACCTCGCAGGCCTGCGAGGCCCCGAGCTGTCCCTGGGCCGATGGCTGGCCCACAGTCCCACTATTGTACTTGTGGGACTGGTTGTACCGGGCGTCTTGCTTCTTGTCTTGGCGCTGCCAAGAGTCCTGGCCCATCTCTTGTTGCTTCCCTTGCCCTGGCCGTAGTCGGTGCGGTAGGGCTCGTGCTTGTGCTGGCGTGTGGGTGCCTGTGGCTTCATCTTGGGCATGGGGGCGGGCAGCTCTTTCTGGAGGGCTGCCTGGAGAGCGTGCTGCTGGAAGTCAGCTCCTTGACGTAGTTCCAGGCATAGTTTCCAGTTGGCCTCCAACCAGTATGCCTTGATGTGTTCCAGCTTCTGTGTTTTGGTGCGCACCAAGCATCTCCACCATGATATGAAGGCTCGGACTTCTGCTTCAGTGCCCATCCTCACCAGGATCATGGCCCATTCAATGGCCTCCAAGGCATCCAGGAGCGACAGGACTCCCTTCGGACTCCAGCGCGTCTCGTCCGAAATGTTGGCCGTCCCCAGACCCAATGTTAGGTCCAGCGTGACCTTGTTGTCTTTGGTGTCATTGGTTTGTGCCAACGGGTTGGGGTTGCCAGCTGCGTCAACGAAGACGCTGCAATGTTCCTGTGAAAACGTACCTGCAATTTTCCAGTTTTTCGTCAATGGCAACCGGCTAAGCCAAGAACCGGCATGTCGTTTTTCCAACAGTTTTCAAACTACTGTACGGTTTTCGCAATCTGACTGAGCTGCATCAGAACAAGCAAATCCTTCGAGCAAGGACGTAGAAAGATTTTCTCGCACAGTTTCTCACTTCCAATCATCAAACCATTCCTGTCAGGTTTAACTGAAGTGTTTTTGCACGTGCGATGCATTCCACATCAGTAATTCGATAAGATGTTTCTGAGCAAGTGTGTCACTCATGCCGATATCCGTCAAGGTGGTATGAGCCCTTCGGGGAAAGCCTTTCTAGGCTAACAATTGACGGTAAAACGATGTCTGAATTTACACTTTTGAATTAGTAATTCGTTTAAGTAAAGTGAACAGCCGGCCTTTTTTCCTTGTCTCACCCGTCGATGTCGTTGTGTTGAACCGCTGGCCGCTTGGCCTCACCCTTTTCCTTTTCTCATTTGTCGATGTCGATGTGTTGAACAGCTGGCCGCTTTTCCTGGCCTCACCATTTTCATTGGACAGCCAATGCATAATCTTAAGCTGCGACAACAATCTTCCTGTTGTTTCAAGAGACAGCCACTCCGCAGCCATTTACACATGATCAGGTAACAGGACATGCTTTCAAGGTGTGGTATCTTTCTTTTTTGGTTTCTCGGTGAGGTTGAAATTGTGCACCTAATTCAGGGGTTGAACACGTAAGCCGTCCAGAGGGTTGTGACTTGAATGCCGAGGGCCTTTGAGCCTTATCACGATTTCTGCATGCGTTGTGGATGCATCATGTCATTAACTAGTTCCCCATGGGTCCATATTTCATGTGTTCTTGCGTTCTCCTCTCTCCAGGTAGGTTTGGCCCGTTGCGTGCTGAGGTTGTTGTAGGTTTGCGCTGTGTCAGGTTGGTTCAGGCGCTTCTGTCTTCCCCCTCCTCCGCTGGTCTTGTTCCGTTTTCCGTCGGCCTCCGCTTTTCTTTTCTTTTCCCTTGCCTTTCCAGGGTTGCCCGTTTTGGGCTAGGTTTCATGTGTTGGTGTTTGCTCTTTCCCTCTTCTTTTGCGTTCCCCTCTTTGCGTCCTGGTTAAGTAATTTTCATCTCATTGTCATCTTCACCTCATTTTCATTTCCCTTCTTCTTCATTTTCATCTCATTGTCGGGACCTTAATTTCCCACCCTCCTGCGGGAGGGTGTGTGTGTGAACCATCTGGAAAGATGTAAAACTTCTAATTTAGCAGGGGGCCGCTGGGGAACATTGCAGTCAGCGGCCAACGAAGATGCTGCAATGTTCCTGTGGAAATGTACCTGCAATTTTCCAGTTTTTCGTCAATGGCAACCGGCTAAGCCAAGAACCGGCATGTCGTTTTTCCAACAGTTTTCAAACTACTGTACGGTTTTCGCAATCTGACTGAGCTGCATCAGAACAAGTAAATCCTTCAGCAAGGACTTAGAAAGATTTCCTCGCACAGTTTCTCACTTCCAATCATCAAACCATTCCTGTCAGGTTTAACTGAAGTGTTTTTGCACGTGCGATGCATTCCACATCAGCAATTCGATAAGATGTTTCTGAGCAAGTGTGTAAGGGTATGCCATGTTAATCCAATGGGAGAGCGGACAGGGACAGCAGGATGAAACTGCGGAGCACTCATATGACATGTCTGTGTCAATCTGTCGTGCTGTTGATGTTTCTGCTCTGAAGTTCGACTCTTTATCACTTCCTGAGGATTCATTTGCCTCAGCCCTCTGGAAATTTCTCGCCGGCTGCGTCTTGTTCAGCCCTGATACGGTTTCTATGGGCTGTGAATGCCTGCTCCATCGTTGCTGCCGTGCCATCAGATCCACCTGTCGGTTCTATGGTGGGTGTTCGCGGTGGGATCACCATGTTATTCTGTCTCATCAGCTGGTCATTGATGGCTGAGTTGATGTTTGTGCCCGGTCGCTCATGATCTGGACAAAAAGCTCTGGAAGGAAGTCATATAGAGGTTCTCCCCCGTGGCTCCCAGCGCTCCAATGCAGCGGTTTACAGCCTTGGCTTGAACCACATTCAGGTCACATCTCCATCTGGCAAGACGGAATGTGTTGGCTCTGAGCTCCTCGATGATGTGGGCTCGATGATGTCTGCGGCTGTCTCGTTGACTACTGCCCCCTGCTGGAGGTACTCATCGTGCCCCACCGCAGTTGCTCCCATCAGTTGGACCGCTTCCGTGCCGACCATGTGGAAGAACTCCCGAAGATTGGGAAGGTATAGTCGATTGATGGGGTCGGCCAGTTCTAGGAGCTGTTGCCATGCCGCTGTCCACATCACTACGGCGACTGCGATTGGTTCATCTCTGATGGTCACCGTCCTCAGGTATACGTGGTGCCTGCATTTGGCACAGAATGAGGTGCCCCAAGCGGATGCCATGGCTCACACCGCGGCTACCTCACCCTTTTTTTGGAAGTTTCGAGCCTCACACCTCCGGCATTCGGCTCGATGCTTCCCATGTTCCTACGCACAAGTTTTGTGCTTCAATATAATACATATATATATATATATACATATATATATACATCCATAGTCCCCTAGGGGTCCCATATCCCAACTTATCACGGTTGTTACCATAGCTCTACCGTGCTATACCCATGTTTTCACCCCCCAACTACTCACCAAGTTGCTGAAACGTTTACACGTCAGCCAGCGTTGCTCCTTGAGGTGACGGTCGAAGAAAAAATCAATACCAAGTGGGGCAACGAAGTAATCAATGGACACATACGGAGTGAGGGTCCTGAGGGTCCAAGGATCACTTAGGACGACTTTTTGGATCACTTAGGCCGACCGCCAAAGACTGGTAAGTTTGCATAATTCAAGATAAATCTAGTAAATGATGATGTTTTATTAAACTTTACAGACTTTACATTCCATTATATTCCATTTGCCAATGTTTGTGCACCGGGAGGCCAAGCACAAAAATGCCCATTGACCCACACATGATCATGTCATTTTTAAGCAAAGCTTATGAGCGAAGGCCAAGGCTTGCGCCTTCATACATATCATACAGTAGAGGTATCATACGAATCACATGATAAAGTTGGTAAGTGTTGATGAAGTCAACCAACATTCTTGGAGATACTGTTTGTTTGGTCTACGCCTTCATAATACGATAGTATCTTCAATATTGTTGGTTGAAATCGGTGACCGGTGATCCAAACTCCTCATGCTTTGTGGTTAGTGTTCGAGTTCGTCGGCGATAGCACCCACTTCTTCTTTGTTGCCTACAGGGTGGTGCCCCCAGCTATGTTTGGTTTATCAACCCCAGTAACTAGTAGAACTATTTCCATAGTCCATATATATATATATACCATAAACAGTGAATAAACACCGAATAAACCATAGAATTCACCTGGGTCTAAACTAACTTGATCCTTTGGAAGGCCCACCTGACAAAACAGGTGGGCCTACCTTTGGTTTCAGTTCCCCTACGGCGGGCCTCAGTGAGGTGGCGCAGAACTTGTCGGACTTGATCCAGGGGCATGCGATGAAACTCCGCGGTGGCGGCCTTGCATATGGCTTTGTCTGGAAAATGGGAGATCTCAAAATCCAGTCATTCAAGAGGCTATTAAGAGATATCCTAGGATATCTCATTTTTCCCTATTAAGAGGCTATTTTGGGGGATATATGGTATGCCCCATTTTCAGACACACCCATATCCTGTCCAGGAAGGCGCCCCATTTTGAAATCAAAGGGGCACCCAAAGACTTCACTGCTCAAATATGGTTGAGTGCTCCATATCAGGGACATGATCCCCCACCACAACATCTGGATATGGGGTACTCAGGTCCCATCCTTACACTTTTACTGGGACGAACGCCTGGCCCCTGCAACCGCGCTGCGATGACCCGATCGAGGTCCGATGGCGATTGCTTGCTCTGCACCGGGGTCTGCAACGGAGATGGCGTTTCCTCCTCAGTCTCACCTGCGAAGCAAGGCTGGAAGGGCAATCCCAACGGATCCATTGGTTGAAGGCTAGTGGTGGAATGTAGCCCCAAAACTGATGCTTCAGCGTCACCAAGGTATGGGAAACTGATCGTTAGCGTTGGGAGGATCATGAGTGTCATGAACTAGTGGCAGACATTGTGATGGACCAGTGATCACCAACCATCACCAGATCGCCAAGTGGCTTTGGCTCGGCGACATCTCTTCCAAATCACCACCTCCTGAGGCGAGGCGTCAGAAGGATCCAATCTCCAGATTTCATGGGTTGAAATCCTCTGTTTCATGGTCAAATCATGGTGAAATCCCCATATCTTTGGGCTGTTTGGGCTTTGAAATCCTGTTTTTGCTCGTGAAATCCAGTTGCTGGTTCCGTCCCCTTAGCTCGATAGCTCCCCCGTGCTCCTAAAGCTTCCACCGCCTCCGGCCAGTGCAGCTCTTCTCGGGACTGGCCAGGCGGCAAGGCAGTGCTGAATCGTGGCTTTGGCCTTAAAAAAATGTCCGACCCTTATCATTCTGACATGGAAAGATCGTAATGATCACTGGTTCGGGGTGTCTTTAAAGACGTGAAATCCTGGAATTTGCCAGCGATATACTGGGAGTTTCTTATGAATGTTTCCTTCGACCAATTCTTCGAATTAAGGCAGCCATGTTGCTCTCCATGATCCAACTCTGAAGTAATCACTTGGAGGATCATTGCTACTTGGTACTTGGTAAGTAGTTAGACACAGATATGGTAAGTAAGTTCTCCAACTGGAATAATACTATTTGGTAGTGCCTTTCCGCCAATATCAAATACTCCCAAATGGGCCCCAAAAAATGGACAAAACCAATACCTTACCGGGTTTTCTAGATAATAATTTTAAGCTCAGGGGCAAGGGATGAGCTGGGAAAATTAACCCCACCTACCACCCCGAAAAATGATGTGGGACACACGTGCCTGTCCCACTTGAAACTCCTCGGAGTTGTTGTTCTGCGTCCTGATCTTGACGGTTTGTCCTGTCTCCGGTTTCTCGGGCCCCAAGTCCCTGTCCTGATCCAAAGGATGAACTCTTCCTACACAATGGACTGTGTCACAGGAACAGTTGCTTATGGTGTGGGGTATTGGCTAACTTATGATAAGCAACCATAAGTCAAAAATTGACTTTTTTGTCTAACCTTGGATGCTCTGTGCTCTGCCAAAAAAAAATCTAGGTGGGTAATGCTATCGCCCCAACTACAGCCAACAAAATTCGACCAGTTTCAGATATCATTCCCAGTCTCCAACCGTACAGTGATTAGCCCTAGTTAAAAATGTCTCCCAGTTAACCTCCACTTACAGTAATTCCCAGTTACAACCCAATTTGAGTACTGTATGTCGTTGCAACCCATTTATAGCTGATACTAGGATCCCCATCACCGGGTACCCCTGCCATGCGCCTTTGCACTTGGTGGTCAGGGACTTGCTGAACTTCTGCCGAAGTTCATCCTGACTCTTGACCTGCACCTCAAAAAGGATCAAATTTGAGCCATGGCGGTTGGAGGCGGTGAGATTAAAATATCACATGTTCAATGATCGCTGCATATCCTGTATGTCCTATGTAATTATCGGCTTATTACTGTATTTACATACATAATATATGTCATGTTATTTACCTATATAACTATGTATAATATATCATATAGATATGCAATGATATGCAATGTTTCCAAGTCCAGGCTTTTCCTATTCAGGGGTGATAGCACCAATTCCAGGCTCAAAAATCTGCTCAAAAGTGGGCGTGCTGATTCACCTTCCGCGTCGTAGCAAGAATATTAATCTTAGTGACCAGCGATGTTGATGTTGTATATAACCGAAAACACAGCTTGCCAGAGCCGATCAACCTCATGTCCACAGCAAACAAATCGCTGTACGGCGGGATAGTCATCCCCATATACCTGAAAAATGAGGAAAATAACATTGCATCCCATTGTCTATCAAAACCAAGAAAAACATGTTGTAAATCATAATTCTCCCTGAAACATCATAGGGGTATCGCACAGTCCGCGGTCTCCAAGGACGTCACCTTAATTAAGCCAAATCGTTCCGTGGCAAAGAGGGCCAGCAGGCGGTACATGCACAAGCGACGGTTGAAGGTTCCTGGGCGAGGTCCGCGGAGATATTTCACGGGATGGGATAAAACACCAACTATCCCAGGGATGATATCGGCTGAATGAGTTTGTCTCAAAATGCGGGATACACCAACTTAGAGCACTTTTTTCGGTGAAACTGAGTTTTTAATCATGGGATGCAATTTGGGGTTCGAAGAAATCTCGACGCAACGTTGGAAGCAATGGATGTTGGTGTTGATTCCCGAGCATGATGAAGCAGGGCGTTGAGGTCACAGCATGCATTTCGCCACATATTAAAAAGGTGGGATGCTCACTGGTGCCAGCTCAACAACTGCAGCCACCAATAGCGAAGCATCGAATCATGGTATTACACTGGGCCTAGTCTTGGTTCCCAGCCTGCAACGTACAATTCTTTCTGGTACCACACGACATCCAACATCTCAAGCGCCTTGGGTTCCTGAAGACAGGGGACCTCTCCACCGGCTGCCCTGGAATCTATACCTGTTGCTTCAATATGTTTCAATCCCCACCAGTAGAATCCAAATGGCCAGTGACTCACTGTTGACCCAAATTGCCAAGACATAGCTGGGGTTGCTGGAGCAATCATCTCCCAAGTTGGTCGATCTGCCCGCGGGTTGTCTAGATTTTTTTCAGGAAAAAAACCCAGCATCCCATATTTCATGGTTTGTCATACTTTTTTCCCGTAATCCGTAAATCCTCATAGATTGAATGGTTCATCTCCCATCCCAGGATCCCAGGATCCCAGGATCCCAGGATCCCAACTCCTCATCGCCATCCAACAGCTCTTTGGCGCTGGAGAGAACTTTCAGGCGCTCCTTGTTGGTGAGCTGTTCGCCGTCCTGGCGATCAAGCTGGTTGCTGCTAGTTGTGGATGTTCATTTATCCCAACCAAAAAAAAAGATTGAAAAAACATAGGTTTTCACTGATAGTGTTGGGAAAGAAAAAGATTTGGGAAAACCATCATGATTTATGGGGTTGACTCATTCCAATTTCAGTAACTCGAATAAGCCCGGGGACGCACGATTTGATCCTGGTGGTTTCATTGCCTCCAAAAAAAATCACCATGTGACATCCGTTTCCCAAGCAGGAAAATAAGATGGAAAAGATTGAAACAAAACAAACTTCGGCGAACACCCCAGGTCTTGCCATAGTTTCTGGTGAGCTGTGCCCTTGGGTGAAAAACCAGACCTCGAGGCACACTATTCCTGCTACCTAACACACCTTTTCCCATCGCTTTTTTCGATCAATTGCCGATTGGACATTGGTGGAGATGAGTTAAAATGAGTCACCCGTCGCCATGTAGGCATCTCTTGACAAAAAGATCAAAAATTGGGGACCCACGGTGCTTTCCCATGGCGGTCTAGTAGTCTAGTACCCTTCACCCATCGCATACCTCAGTCACTTCCGGGTACCTATGCTGTGATCCAACCAGGCTGCCAAACCTTGACGTATGGGGAAAAGCACTCCGAAATGCTATCGTGGGTAAAGCGCACATCCTGAAATTTGGCGGCATGGCGGAACCGTTTTTGGTGTCGGGAACCACTGAATAAAGGGGATACAACAGACAAAAACGATGGTCAGCAACAAAAAAGGGGCATACCATCAACAAGAATCATTGAGATTCGGCAACACAACCACCAAGATATGACAAAACGAGTGTCCCTTTGTTTTCACCATCAACTTCTCCTGCCACCCAAATGGTGGTATTGAAGGTATCATTCAGAAAAAAAATCCCTTGGGCCATCCCCCCATTCCAGAAGATCAGGGATTGCTTTTCATCCGAGTGTCTGTATGCCTATTCTGGTAGTTATAGATGTTGATAGATATTGTAAAATCCCCATGAAATCTTTCCGAAATCGAATTTTGGGCCATGAAATCCCCCCACATCCCGCCGGGTCGCCAGTGGCGACACGAAGAACTGCTTCCCGGGTGTCATCTCCTCCTGCCGCGGCAGCGGCGGCCGTATCACGGGCTGCTGCGTGCGGCGGCGCTTGGTCTCCCTTTGGAGCCTGGCGATGGAGGTGGGGGAGGAGGAGCTAGACTGGGTTCACCAACCGACATCAGGATATGATATTTTCAGATATGTATATATATATGACGTATATGATACATATATATATATATCATAACATATACATATAGATACATAACAATATCTAACATATACATATATTATAACTAACATTGTGTCTGCGTATATATGGCCAGCAACAAGGATGATTGCTGGGTAGCGATGCTCATCCCAACTGACTCATCTTATATCCTCAGTGCCAACTGGGATGGCCATCTAATCATGATCGCGGTCCATCCCATGTGTATAAACATACATATTGTGTGTATATATGTATATCAGTGGCGGACAAAACTACTTACTGCCCGCAATGGACATGGCCAAAGTCGTATCGGTTGTGAATGTTTTCGCACAAATTTTATTTTGTCGGTTACTCATATATTATACATCCTCATTGAAGACAAAATAAACAAACCATTGAACCACCCTTCACCAAGGTATACCCAGCGGAGTGATGATATTTCGTTTGGAAGCAAGGTGCACTCGTTCGACGCTTGACTCGTAATCACCAGCTACTGGCTGCAATACGAATGGTCATCCAAGCACATCAACACATGACCGGGTAATGCATATCTAGGCCCTTCGCTTGGAATTTGCTGTATTTTTTTCCACAACATTGGCAATTGCCTTGCAACTGAAACACGGCCAAAGAATGAACGGACCGTCCCAAAAAAGATCATATTTTACTGTGCATGTATTTCAACCAAACGGACCTTAGAAAACAGAATACTGTAATTCTGAAAAACTTTCCAAGTGGGTTTTAAGACATGCCCATCGTCGGCTGCTCATTTTTTTTAATTCACCACGTCTGCTTTCTTGTTCAAACCGAGGCACAAATAGTCCGGGAAGGGCGTGGTGCTGTCGTACTCTGCACGACACACAGGGCAAGGTGCCAGCCCTTAGTTCAATCACGGAATACCCTGCCATTTGCTCTCTCTGAACCCCCAATTCGCAGAGTTCCAGATTCTTACCGCCCATATGACATCTATGACATTTATGACATCTAAAATCGTGGCCCGAAATAATGTAATCCGTGATAACTTGTTCCATCATGGACGGAGAGCTTTTCAGGACCACCACTTGGTTGTCGCCGCCATTGTTGTCATCATCGTCATCGTCATCGTCATCGACATCGTCATCGTCATCGTCGTCGTCGTCGTCGTCATCATCATCATCATCATCACCATAGAACAAAAATTATGACATTTGCAATACCAAAATCTGAGATTTCCAGATCACCAGATCAGGTCTCACCCCATCGGCTTCATTTTGGCAAATTTTGTCCACCGCCGAGGTGCCCTGTTCTGCGTTGCGTTGGTACCAACTTTGCGCACACTTCAGGCAATGCGCGTGCGCGCAGGAACGCCTGCATTGGTGGACGTGAGAGGTTGATGTCAATGTGCGAATGGATGCACAAATATTGACAATACTAAAAAGGGTTCAATACAACCATGCCAAAAATGGAGACGCCAACAAAAACGCGGAGTTGGCCTGAAACTTATCAATAATCTCGTTTCAGCCAACAACAATTTTGCCAAATTGGGGATATAGCCTAGAACACAATGCAAAAAATGGGTGCTACAACAGATTTGACATCTGTTGTGCTTGGGCCACTCAAAACTGCCAATCAGGTTGGAATCCTCCTGTCAGTTTGAGGTGGTCATCCTGTCTTCCATCGGTGGTGTGCTGTGCTGCCATCCCTCACCTGTTGTTGATGAGCATCATCACCGGTGGGATCTCCTTCCGCTCCAGACGGGAGAAGGACTCCAAGCACACGCTGCATGGAGCGCTCATGTCCACCTCGTGCTCAGGGCACCAGGTGTCATCTGTTGTTGAGCCACTCCCCTGGAAAGAATGTAAGTCATTGGCGATGATGATCTGGAAATATCATAGTCATATTTGGTATTGCACATGTGATGTTTATGTTCTATTGAGGTGATGATGGTAATGATCATGCAGCTGATCCTGATGATGATGATGATGATGATGATGATGATGATGATGCTGATGATGATGATGATGATGATGAAAATGATGCTGGTGATGCTGATGATAACGATGATAACGATGATCATGATCATGATGATGGTGATGATGGTGATGGTGATGGTGATGGTGGTGATGGTGATGGTGATGGTGGTGGTGATGATGATGATGATGATGATGGTGGTGGTGATGGTGATGGTGATGAAAAATCATGGTGAATCATGATGAATCATGATGATTCATGATGAATCATGATGAATCAAGATGAATCACGATGAATCATGATGAATTATCATCATGATTGGACAGTTGTGACGTCCGATTCTTGACTCCACTCTGGCACCAAAGTTCCATCCCAACTTGGCATCCGACTCGGTCGCATTGATGCCCTGGCATTTCCTTTTGTATCAGTTCCTTACAGGCCAGGAATCGCTGGCATCGCTAGGTAAAGGGGAAAACGTTTGTATAGAAATACATGAATATATAGATTGTAGATCTACATACGCGCATTTGTGTACATAGGTACACGTAGATAGATGTATATAAACATATGTAAACACACAATGATATGCTTTAAAAACAAGTGTATATTTGTGCGTGTAGACACGTGTGTAAAGATGTAGCTGATGCGACAAAATAATCCCGTCGGGGGGAAAACCGCGCCAGCGCTTTGAGCGTTTGAAAAAAAAAAAGTTGTTTTCGCCAAAGCGAAACTACTGGTTCATTCCCCAAAATACGCTTAAAATTCCCCAGGAATTGGAAGTGGTTTTTTGATGATGACCTGTAATTTACAGGGAATTTGTTCCTGAAAGGTGCGCGGTGTTTTTTTCCACCTTACATCGCCATACGGTTCTTCAAGGCGCGACCAGTGAGCTCCAAAAGACTTTTGGTCTTGGAGTTCATCCAACGCCATTGCCACACCCTGATGCTTCGCATCAATTTTGGGTTAGCATGGCCGTTGGATCTGGTCGAGAAATTGCATGGTATGGCGGACTTTCATAGTCACCACACCGCAGTGACGCAAGTTAACATGAACGTTGACATCCCCACCCCCCAGCCCAGTGACGTAACGTCAGATGTGCATGTGACGCAGGTTGACATGACTGTTTACATCCCCACCCCCCCAACCGGGTGACGAAACGTACGATGTGCATGTGACGCAAGTTAACATGAACGTTAACATCCCCAACCCCCCAAACCCGGTGACGAAACTTACGATATGCATGTGAGGCAAGTTAACATGAACGTTAACATCCCCATCCCCCTCAACCCAGTGACGTAACGTACGATGTGCATGTGACGGATAAAAAAGGTGTGATTTTCAAAAACGGTCAAAACGCTGGCGCGGTGTTCCCCCCGCTGGCAAAAACATGAATGTATCCTTCATCTAAACTGCCGCAGGCAGCGCAGGCCGGTTTCATCAACAACATCTCCAAGCAAAGAAATATCCAAAAGATGTTACTATGCAAAGAGACTATATCAGTAACCCTAAGGTTAGTTGGATATTGTATAAATATACAGATGAAGAACTATATAATCTGCACCCTTCTTCAAGCTGAGCAAAGCTGAGGACCAACCGCAAATGGGTCACTGAGTGCCAGGTTTTTTCGGCTACTGTCCCAGCAGCAACAGCAGTCTCAGAACCGATGGTCCACCTGGACCATTTCAACTGGGAAATGAAGTTCTAAACTTCCAGCATGTTCCCCTAAATGGTCAGGTACCACACCCAATTCATGACTGGTTCATCCCAATTTTGCTTCAAAGCCCAAAAAAAAGGTGCTGGGTTAAAGAAGGTAGGTCTAACGAGTCTAACGTCTCAGGTATGTTTTACTCTCAACCCTCAGCACCCTCGGCCAAGGGTCCATCAGGCAGTGAGTGCAGGTCACCTTCAAATAGAGACACTTCAGCCTATGGTCCGCTTCGCTGCGCCGGAAGCCACTCCAGCCACAACCATCGTTCTGACAGCGCACCAGGCCGCACTCCTCAAAAAAAGGGTGGGATCCCCAACAGGAAAGTGTGACAGCCGTTGAAGTGCCTATCCAAGATTTGAATAAATATAGTTGTAGTTGATCTCAACACCTATAAACCTGAACGTAGAAAGCCGAAAGGTTCTGAGTTGCTATCGGGCGGCACATTGGCACAGCTGGTGGTAATTCAGGTCTTTGTACTTCATAGGGGCGTCGCACTTGTCGCAGTTCACATCCCGATTTTCGCATTCATCTCCTCACATCTCAAACAATTGCATGCCCCCAAACATCAACTTGTGAACAGCAGAGTGATGGACCTGTACTAAGAACAAGTCTTAGTTCAACCTAATGGCTTGGCAAATTGCCTTTGGAAGGACTCCATTGTACGCCGTTGCAGAGAATCCTTAGCGAGTCTCCAAAACACACAGTTGCTGTATAGTGGTCTTCTTCTTTTTCAGCGGCAAGTGCTGGTTCCAATCCACCTGAAACATCCTGAAACATGTTAGTGGCGGCAATGTGTACGTATGTACGTACATACATATGCATATTACTAATACAATGATATATAATATAATATATTATATTATAATATAATATAATATAATATAATATCATATAATATAATATAATATATAATAGAATATAATATAATATAACAGAATATGATATAATATAAAATAATAGAATATAATATAATATAATATAATATAGTATAATTACATATACATATACATATACATATACATATACATATACATATACATATACATATACATATACATATACATACACATATAAATATACATATACATATACGTATAAATGTACATATAAATATACATATATAATTATCATCCACATCCATACCAGTGTTTGGAGTTTAGAGTGAGGTATGTCAAAATATACACATACAGATATGTATATATCCCACGTTCAGCTATAGCTTTCTGTGGCATGTCCAAGGCTCTCATGTGCTTCTCCAAACTCCCGAAACTGCAATGTGTCTTGCATAATTTGCAGGGCACCTTGCGCAGGGCTGTCTGCTGATCATCCCATAGCCAGATCACAGGAATGTGGCAAGTTCTGCTAGGTACCAGGAGCAAAAATGTGAAAAGAACTAAAAGAACCAATGATGTCCAATGATAAACTATCAATGTGGGTTGGAAAATCAATTCGTAGCTCCAACTGGCTCCCCTTTGTTCAAAAGGATTCTATTGGATACTCATAGCCCCCTGCATGGAGCCAAATAGGTGTCTGTCACGCTCTTACTTTCACCTGATCATTTTTTCTGGGGAAGAACTAGCATTGTCAGTTCTAAGATGCTTTAAGTAGGATTCAGAGGGGAGATAGCGCACTTGTGAAGTATCCAAATGTAGAGAAAATCTATCACTTCACTTGACCGTTTGTTTTTGTAGTCTTTTCTGGGTTCGGCGATTGTAGGATGCAACAAAACGCCATTTCCCCCATACATATACAGTACATGTGGTACCCCCCTTGTGGTTTGTTACTTTCCAAGAGTCCAAGAACGTATCGTAGAGTCGTAGAGAGAGTCATCCCCCTCCATCCCCCTGCTGTTCAACGCAACCTGCCGTTGTGGACACTTCTTCTTATGGTTTTTCAGCTTCTCCACTCGCTGATGGCCTCGGGTCTTAAGGATCTTGAAACATCAACGGACGAACCACTTCAAGCACTTTCACCAAATCTGTATGCGTTCAAGCCACACGTGGGGCAGATTTCCCCCCGCGGTGCCGGCACCGCCTGCGGGGCCTTCTCAGCCTTCGCCACCGGCGGCGGCGGTGCCGGTGGCGGCACCGGGGCCGGCAACAGCGGCCGCAGGTGCCGGTGCTCCTCCTCCATCGTTCGGCCAGCGTCTGCTTCGCCCAGATAGGCACAGCGCAGGGCGAAGATCGCCGGTTCCACCTCAGGGATCAATGATCAAAACCTATTGTAGTACCAGGTAGCAACCGCCCAAAAAAATAGAAAAGTCCATTCGGTCCATTTGTCACTGCGCTACTATTTTACTGGGATTTTACTTTTCTATCTTTTGGGTTTTTGGGTTAGCAACCCCTTAGGGGGGCCACTGACCCAGCGCCACCTTGCTCTTGTCTTCGTGGCCGCAGGCGCAGGGAGATGGCGAGGAGACCAATGCAACAGCTTGCCTGGGCAGCCAAGGACTGGCGTGATGGTATTGGCCATGGAGTAACCACTTGTTCTTGATGACCAAAGAACAGATGGACCAACTGAAAAAGTCTGAATTTGGGAACCCTTTGAGTAGAAGCCAATTTGACCTACATGGAAGCACTTAAGGCAGAACACACCCGATTGTTATACTGATTCGGCTCTTTCGCTCCTTTTGGTTGAGCTGTGGCATCTTGATAAGCAAAGCTGCGCCAAAGAAGTGTTGATGTGGATTATCACGGCGTATTGAACAACCTCAAACCATTGAATATATAAATATATATACAGACACATATAGTTATGTATGTGTATATATATATATGCATATGTATATGTATATGTATAAATATATATATACATATATGTGTGTACATATATATATGTATATATACATACATACATACATACATAGATACATACATACATACATACACACATACACATACATACACATACATACACATACATACACATACATACACATACATACACATACATACACATACATACACACATACACATACATACATACATACATACATACATACATACATACATACATACATACATACATACATACATACATACATACATACATACATACATACATAAATACATACATACATACATTACATACATACATACATACATCACATTACATTACATTACATTACATTACATTGCATTGCATTGCATTACATTACATTACATTACATTACATACATATATACATATATACATATATACATATATACATATATACATATATACATATATACATATATGTATATGTATATGTATATATATATATGTGTAATTGTATGTACAATAAATATATATATATATGTGTGTAATTATATGTATGTATATATATACTGTATATGCTAATATTTTATTATTTGCTAATATTTTATATATTTGCTAATATGTGCTAAACATAACCAGTTTTCATGGCTTCAGGTTCCGCACATGTCAGACAGCTGTTTTGCCAAGTTGCAGGCACCACACACGGACTTTCAAAAGAAAGCTCAAGTCAGGGGCGTTTCGCAACAACGAAGCGCAACCCGTGATGCAGCTTGAGATGTCTCCCACTTTGTAGTTTTGTAAACATTCGTTAAAATCCTGGAGAAATCATAGTGAGGTCGGTGTGCGGGGAAGTTGCTGTTTCGTGGAATCCAAGAAATTCATTGATTTAAGGCAACATCAGGGTCACCAGTGTTACAGCGTATCCTGTGCGGCTGTTCCGTCCTCCGCATCATCGTCATCATCTTTGATCTTGCGATCCGCACCGGTAAGTGGAAACCATTCCTTGGTCATTTCCAGTGGCAAAATGGTTCTTTTTAACAACCCTTTGAAACCCTTTGTCATTGTGGACCTGGCCGCAATGGCTTCCTGTCACCTTCTAGCAATCTAATATGACAGGAAAAAAAATCTCATCTATATATATATGATTTGCTTCTAGAAAATAAGATTCCCAGTCACTATGTGTTTTGTTGCTGGACGGTATTTCTTCGACTCTCCGTGTAAAATCTGAAGGATCCTCAATGATTGACTGTCTTTGTTTCACCATGTCTGTCTGCTACACCTTCATGTCAGCTGGTACTGTTTCCAGTTTCACATCATTCATGTTTACTCGATCTTTTTCTTGGAAATAAATGTCGACCACCAGTCTGTTTGCCGCAAGATCCCCTTCACGCCCAACATTTGGACCATTTATCGCATCCCAAAATCTGGTTGTAAAAGAAGGTGCTTTTCCATCAGCTTAGGCCCAGAAAGGTGGCAGAACCATCTGCGATGTTGCGATGTTTGAAATTCCACAGGTCAGACATGATATCCCACCTATCAAGGGCTGTCAAACATCACCCCTTTTTGTTGGTCCCAGTTCCAGCAAACCCCATGTTCATTGTATCTCGGTCTTAGTTTTTGTATCTACTCACTCACTCACTCACTCACTCACTCATTCACTCACCTGTGCATGCGCATACATACACACATACACAAAAACTCACCCACCATCACCCCTCCATCACTCTTATACTTCCTCTTCCCTTCTTGCTTTTCTATGCTCAGTCTAAGTCTAGAGAAGTTGGTAACATGTGGGGTTATCCGGTCCTATAATTTTAGGCCATAAATCCCAATTGTATTGTGTTTCTCCGAGAAAAAAATCAAACTTTTTGCTAGTGAGACGCGCTCACACTGGATTGAACCTGCTTGAATCACCATTTTCTGCGAAAATCCCCGAGTTTTCCCAGATCGGGATGCCAAAAACGTAACAAAAACGGGTCCCAGGCTCTGGCGTCGGAAGCTGAAGGTGCAACGAGCCTGGCCATGGAATCCTTCGGCAAAGTGGCCACCGGCATTGTGGCGCCTCGGAGCTGATACCCCGGTTATATATGGGATATTCATGGATATTCCCAGTTAGATCAGGAGGTGAAAAAAACCACTTACTGAGTGGGATACACATCCAAGTTTTTTTCAAAAGCCATTGGTTTTTGATGTTTTATGCAAACATTTCAGAGAAAACCAACTAACAAAGGGGACACGATGGGGATTGAGCTTTGCTTTTTTGATCGAGAAGAACTCAACATGGGTGGATGGGTCGGTGGGTCGGTGAGTGAGTGAGTGAGTGAGTGAGTGAGTGAGGCCAAAAACGTAACAAAAACGGGTCCCAGGCTCTGGCGTCGGAAGCTGAAGGTGCAACGAGCCTGGCCATGGAATCCTTCGGCAAAGTGGCCACCGGCATTGTGGCGCCTCGGAGCTGATACCCCGGTTATATATGGGATATTCATGGATATTCCCAGTTAGATCAGGAGGTGAAAAAAACCACTTACTGAGTGGGATACACATCCAAGTTTTTTTCAAAAGCCATTGGTTTTTGATGTTTTATGCAAACATTTCAGAGAAAACCAACTAACAAAGGGGACACGATGGGGATTGAGCTTTGCTTTTTTGATCGAGAAGAACTCAACATGGGTGGGTGGGTCGGTGGGTCGGTGAAGTGGGAAGGGAGGGGAGGGCAGGGAGGGAGGGAAGGAGGGAGGGAGGGAGGGAGGGAGGGCAGGGATGGGGGGGGGGGCGGGGGGGGGGGCTCTCTGGGGGGGGGGGGGGGGAGTTGGATGGGAGTGGGGACGGGAAGGGAGGAGGGAGGGAGGTGAGGGAGGGGGGAGGGAAGGGGAGGGGCGAGGAGGGGCGGGGAGGGGAGGGAATGGGGGGGAGGGGGGGAGGGAGGGAGGGGAGGGAGGGAGGAAGTGAGGGAAGGGAGACGGGGGGGAAGGGAGGGAGGAGCGGAGGGGGAGGGCGAGGGACAGGATGGGAGGGAGGGAGGGAGGGAGGGAGGGAGGGAGGGAGGAAGGGAGGGAGTGAGGGGGGAGGGAGGGGAGGGATGAGGACGGGAGTGAGGGAGGGAGGGAGGAAGTGAGTGAGTGAGTGAGTGAGTGAGTGAGTGAGTGAGTGAGTGAGTGAGTGAGTGAGTGAGTGAGTGAGTGAGTGAGTGAGTGAGTGAGTGATTGAGTGAGTGAGTGAGTGAGTGAGTGAGTGAGTGAGTGAGTGAGTGAGTGAGTGAGTGAGTGAGTGAGTGAGTGAGTGAGTGAGTGAGTGAGTGAGTGAGTGAGTGAGTGAGTTGAGTGAGTGAGTGAGTTGAGTGAGTGAGTTGAGTGAGATGAGGACGTGAGTGAGTGAGTTGAGTTGATGGAGTGAGTGCGTGGGTGGGGGGGGACGGGGTGAGTGGGTGAGGTTGGGTGAGTGGGTGGTGGGTGAGTGGGTGAGTGGGTGAGTGGGTGAGGGGTGAGTGGGTGAGTTGGGTGTGAGTGGTGAGGGGGTGAGTGAGTGAGTGAGTGAGTGATGAGTGAGTGAGTGAGTGAGGCGGGAGGCGAGGTGAGTTGAGTGAGGTGAGAGGATGAGGAGGCGCGACCCCTGGCCAGTGCACATTGTCCCACGCCTGCCACGCAAAAGAGGCGGAGCCCGAGGGACGCCAGGGCGTACATCCGACCCCTTGGCAGTGCACATTGTCCCACGCCTGCCACGCAAAAGAGGCGGAGCCCGAGGGACGCCAGGGCGTACATCCGACCCCTTGGCAGTGCACATTGTCCCACGCCTGCCACGCAAAAGAGGCGGAGCCCGAGGGACGCCAGGGCGTACATCCGACCCCTTGGCAGTGCACATTGTCCCACGCCTGCCACGCAAAAGACGCGGAGCCCGAGGGACGCCAGGGCGTACATCCGACCCCTTGGCAGTGCACATTGTCCCACGCCTGCCACGCAAAAGAGGCGGAGCCCGAGGGACGCCAGGGCGTACATCCGACCCCTTGGCAGTGCACATTGTCCCACGCCTGCCACGCAAAAGAGGCGGAGCCCGAGGGACGCCAGGGCGTACATCCGACCCCTTGGCAGTGCACATTGTCCCACGCCTGCCACGCAAAAGAGGCGGAGCCCGAGGGACGCCAGGGCGTACATCCGACCCCTTGGCAGTGCACATTGTCCCACGCCTGCCACGCAAAAGAGGCGGAGCCCGAGGGACGCCAGGGCGTACATCCGACCCCTTGGCAGTGCACATTGTCCCACGCCTGCCACGCAAAAGAGGCGGAGCCCGAGGGACGCCAGGGCGTACATCCGACCCCTTGGCAGTGCACATTGTCCCACGCCTGCCACGCAAAAGAGGCGGAGCCCGAGGGACGCCAGGGCGTACATCCGACTGAGTGTGAGTGTGAGTGTGAGTGTGAGTGTGAGTGTGAGTGTGAGTTTGAGTGTGAGTGTGAGTGTGAGTGTGAGTGTGAGTGAGTGAGTGAGTGAGCGAGCGAGCGAGTGAGTGAGTGAGTGAGTGAGTGAGGACGGGAAGGAGGAGGAGGAGGAGGACGAGGAGGACGAGGAGGACGAGGAGCGGATACAGAACTAAAAACAAAAACCCCACACGTCAATGTGGGGAACAAAAAAACATGGCAGATGTTGTTGGAAGGTGCGTTTCGGCGCCGTCGTCCCAGTGCGTTTCGCAGCTGGTGGTTGAGCCACACCGTGAGAGATATTGTCAGCTGGGATGATCCAGGCATTTCTAGGGTTGAAAATATAAATGTTTGAAACCATCAACCAGTCTCAGTCTTGTGACAAAATCCAGGGCGAATCTTCTGTCACATTCGATCCCTCGACATACAGGTACATCGGTGTTTTGAATTGCAGTCTAGATGTTCGCATATGTTCACATGGATGTTGCTTGGTGATATCACCCAGTCATCCTTTAGTTGTGGCCCAAGCAGACCATGCCCATGAACGGCCTCTTTCCAATAAAATCCAATCTTGGTTGGTGAGATCCCCTTCAAAAAACGCCAAGATCATTGGTGTGTTTTGTCGGTTTGTCTTAAATATGCACGCACCAAAAATGCCGGAGCATGGTAGCTTAGTGAAAGTCAACGAGTCAATGCAATCAGCATGATGGTACAGCTTCAGCTGGGGGCCGGAGGGCACCCAACTTGGGCCCCGAATAACAACTTGGTGCAGGCGGTGCTCGTCACCGCATAGGGTACCCCAACCTCATCAGTTTCCCCATGAAAAACAACTGACGACCATTTTTGAACCCACTAAGTCACTAAGTGTTGTTGACCAAGGCACTTTTTTCCATTCTCTCTCCAGATTTTGTCTCGCTTTCTGAGCTTCCGGAGAAGGGATCTCCTTCTGGTGGCAGAGACAGAGAGCATGCGGAGAATTCTTGGCAACGAAAATGTGGATTGTTTCCCAACCAAAAACAGAAAGAAGAGATTCATCCAGCGAGAATGAGGGTTTAATCCCAAATTCTGGGCAAAATTGCTGGATCCCCAAGAATGAGGACCACGTTGGCAGAATCCAAGATCTGAAGCTGGACCCATTTCCCCCGCGCACCTGGTAGGGCATGAGCTCGAGGAAAGCCCTGGGATGGGGTGGCATTACTTGGGATTCACACCCCTTGAATAGAAACTGTTAGTCAACATTCACCGTCTGAGATCTTGAAGAATAAACGACAATCCAGAGGGATGGCAACTCAGAGTTGAAGCCTAGATCAAAACAGTGAAAATTCTGTCGTTGGGAATGGAGGTGTTATCCCTGTGATTCACCTCTTCACCGACCTATCTGAACCTCAAAGTCTCAAAGTATCTGCTTCCAGTGGATTTTATCAGCATGCCAATCATCAAACAAAGGCCAGGCTGCTCAAGGCTCCCTGCTGAAGTTTGTGACTCCTGCCAAGCATAGCCAACCGCAGCGGCTTGGCAGCAAGGGGACCAACATCAAGCGATGGAAAAGGAGTAGACTTTAGCGATGGTTGGTGCCCATGCCCAGAAAACATTGTGAGCTCCCCATCTTGCAAGGAAAAACTTAGAGACAAGTCCCCAAGTTGGGCGGTGCAAAACCTGTTCCAAGTGACACCTGCAACTTCAAGTTGGCAAAAGATATGTAATCCGCAGACCCAGTTGGTAAGACAGACCGAGGGTTGGCTAAAGATGGACCCAGTAATATGTCATGAAACGACAATCGCGTTACATGTTTTCACCAACAACACCATAGTATCTCCAGTTGCAACAAGACTTGATGCCAAAAGGTCGATGGATTCAAAGCTAAGGTCCTTCTCTGCCGTTGAGGAATGATAGGTGATTTCCCAACCCACATCGCCACAACATTGATGGGAACTCATTGTACAGTGCTGGACGTGCCGTTGGGTGCCTCCATTTAACAAATCTGGCGATGGAAAAACTGCTATTCAGACACATGTTATGGATGGTACCCTCTGGTAAACTAACGTAGCTATTGAAAATCACCATTTTTAATGGGAAAATCCACTATAAATGGTCATTTTCAATAGCTACGTTAAATTACCAGAGGCTATTCCCTTCAAAAATGGGTTTTTCCAGTCAGCCAAGTTCACCAGAAGGGCAACTACTGAACAAAATTCACCGGGACTGGATGGTCCCGCTGAAGTACTAATAGCTGACAAAAGATGGAAACTCTTGGGTTTTCACCAACAACAAAGGAGGGGGCAATCAAGCAAAATGCGGAGTTCAATACACAAAGACAGAGATGTCATCCAGTTTATCAGCTGATAGCCCCAGCATCCAGCATCCACCCCAGACTCCTGCTCCTCACTGTTTCTAGGTGTGCCGCGACTCAAAGACTTGGTTTTAACGGTTGGAAATTGCTCAGTTCAGTTTCTGTTGGCCAATGAGTGCCTCGTTGATATCCCAAAAGTTGGGATCGTTTGAAGCAATCAACCATTGCAGAATCGTACCTTGAAAGCCCCCACTATCACTTGAGGAGAGGTAGGAATATACAACAGGATATACAAACATAAATAGTTTCGAATCATGCACCTTTCAACAGTATAGGCCTTTATAGATCTCCGCAAATACCTCCCGGACAGATGCCATGGAACCAAGCTGCGGGCCCAGGGAGGATCAGATTCATTTCTTGTCCAAGGCAATGCATCTCATCCCCAACTAATTCGGAAACAAACACATGTGGATACATGTCGATATGTGTATGTATATTTATCTAGAAGTATATTTTTGTATAGATATATTTAGATATTTTTTTTTTGCAGACTGCTTGAAGAGGCTGTGACACCGCGGCAGCTGGCTGTTTCTGAATTCAAACGATGGGAGGTTTCGGTTCACGCCTCATTTCTGTGCGCAGTCAGGTCCTATGGTAGTACCATATGTGTGGCAAACCATGTTGGACAGACGTTCTTTAACGTCGACTGGAAGAGGGTGCCTTCCTTCCATCGGTGAGATGCTGTCATGCAAAAAATCGGCAAAACTGGCAGCTAGTGCGCTGCACAGAGCCGGAGGATATTCCTTCAAAACAGATGTTTTGAAGTGGCCATGCTTGTCAAGGCCAATGGAACGTCCGTGTGGTAACTCCGCACTGATTGCATGCTTCCGGATCTCAAAGGGCAGATTAGGAAGATTGAGGACCAGAAGTGTGGTACTCTTGGTGCTGTCCGCTCCAAGCAAGCCCTGTGCAAAAGTGACCTTGTCGAAGCCTGGAAGTTGCAAAAGCAGTTCAATCAGCGGGAGCTTCCAAATGCTTGCGCTATCCGGATCCTTCGGCTCGGCCGGATGTTCCAGAACGCCGGCGCCATCAACCTGCTCCAGAAGCACCATGCAGAGTATGCTGAAGGCCAGCAAACGATGTCCATCCATGATCTGCATCTTCTCCTTGAGAGATAGGGACCAGAAGCCCCAGAGCTCCATGGCAGATCGTATGGGTCGTGGGCCGGTGCGTCCCTGCTGTTTCATCTGTTCGTCAATCTTCCCTCTGGCAGCCGACCACGTGCAACAGGGTGGCCCTCCAAGGACACCCTGTACATATCCAGATTTGATGGAATGCATCCAGAAGTCATACGTGGCCGGCTTGCTGATGTCGCCCCACTCCTGGTCGATGATCAAGTCAAGGGAGACGACGAAAAGGAGGTTCAGGTTCTTCCGGATGGCCACAGCCTCAAGGAACCACTGGAAATCTCCCGGCCTCCGCCGGCCGGAATAGGCGTGTACAATGACACGTTCTTGAAAATGGACCCTGGGCACTTGGTCTCTGGTCAGTCGGGCATTCGGGTACTTCTTCAGCTCGTGGCACCAGTTTTCATAATGCTCGAGGTGGAGATCACTCATGCAGGCTGGTTCGCATAGGTCTTCTCGAAGGAAGCTCCAATTGCGATAGTCTGCCAGACGGTACAGGATCTGCCTCCAGTCAACGAGGTCGAGCTCGGCCAGTTGGGCGTCCTCGTCCGTCAGCACTTCCGCAATGTAGTGGAGTGTGCGTTTCGTCATAGTCCAACTCACTGTCTGCTCCATGATCTTGTCCCGCAGGGCATCGAAGAGGTCGCAGTCTGGGTGGTCCTGATGATCGAAGCATCTGGTGACCAAGGTCTCATAGAGGTGTAGGTGATATCTGTCATCTTCTTGGGGGTATCGTCGTTCATCATGCGGTCCGTGTGCTTGTAGAGGTGGCAGTAGCCCATCATGTCGTTGGTGCAGCTGCTCATTCTCTATAGAGCCCTTGCCTGGCGCAGGGACTGGATGTCGGCATTGTCCTTGAAGGAGATGTCGGCATTCCTCTGTACATCGCAGGTGTTGTTGTAGCTTGGCGAAGGTGTGGTACTCACGTAGGCAAGCTGGGCACGAAGTACCATTGTAGAGCCAGCGAATGGGCGCAACGATGCCGTGAGCTCTGAATAGATGGGCCCCCTCTCCTCCATGACTCCGGAATCTTTTTCGGCATGTCATGCAGCCATATACCTCGTAGTCCTGATCAGGGGCTCGATGATAATGCTGCGGTCGATATGCCAAAGGGCCGGTTGCCTCCAGATGTTGAAAGGCTTCTCGATGAAGTCGGAGTAGAGCATGATCTTCCTTGTGAAGGATTTCCAGCTTAGTGGCCCTTTGTAGGAGTCTTTTCCAGTATGTGCGGTGGTAGCGGAGAACATTTTCCCAGGCCGCAAAATTGAGAGCTGGATCAGGAAGCTTGGTCGTCGACTGGATCAGTCTCCATAGCCATTGTAAATCGTCCCTGACCAGTTCAAGCCATGTCGTGTCCGCACAAAATACCGCCCATGGTGTAACTTGTTCGCATTTGTAGAGTAAGGCAACGTACCGTAGTCGAGCCACACGTAGTACCGTGGTAGGAGATGGCAGATGCAAGCGGTTGAGGATCTCGTCGTCCGTGATCTGTTGATTGTGTGGCAATTTCAGGATACGTCGGTACAACCTAATGTATGCACTGTGGAAGTAGTGCTTGTTGGCCTTGTCCATGAGCGTCCACGATTCCGTACCGTAGAGCACTTTGCTGGCGACCATGGTCTGGAAGAGTTCACTTCGCTTATCCAGAGAAAGGCGGCCATTTTGGTAGAGCTCCCTGCGGTGTTGGGTGAAAGCTGCATGTCCCTGTGCCACTTTCTTTCGCATCTCTTGGCGGGTTTCTCCGCTGTGATGGACAAGTCCTCCGAGGTGTTGATATTGTCCAACCACCGAGATGTATTGGGCACCACTCTCAGTCAAAACGTGCAACTGGCCTGAACTGTGTGGGCCGAAGTATTTCTGACGTAGGGCACGCGTGCCTTTGCCACGAAAGCTGAATAGGACTTCACTTTTACCCTTCTGGAGGTTTGGTGTAACACCGTGGTATCTGCATGCACCCAGCAGGATGCCGCATGCGGTGCTGGCTTGAAGTTCAATGGCCTGTGCGTTCTGTGCTGACAGGGTGATGCACAAGTCATCCATCCACGTGGGCCCCATGTGATGTTGCATGGCTTGTGGATGTACTTCGGAGAACAGCCCGTGGTCAACTGGTCCTGGAAAAGCCTCAATCAGACCTGCTTCCAGCATCTGTGCCTCCACCGTCTTGAGGATGCGGGCGAACATGTAGCCGAATACTACGTCCGCAAAAGGGTCACCTGGACGAGTTCCAACGGCTGTTCTGACGTAGTCCTGTTGTCCTGCCATCCAGAAGTAGGTGTCTGTATGCAGCGCTTGCAATGCAGTCTGAAAGTGGCAGGGCAAACCTGCCATGGCCGTGGCTGGTGGCATCTGCAGTAGTTGAAAGAGGTCATGTAGAACATCTTGATCCAATCTCAACCGTTGTGCCACCTGCCCAAGCGCATCATCAGTGATTGGGCCACCAACTGCCAGGGGACGGAGGACTCTATAGAAAGCTTCTTGAAGATCTAAAAAGATCAGCGCCGAGGATGCACGGTGTTCTTTGGCTCGGCGTAGTGATGCTCTTACATGATGTACTCCCAGTCCCACTGGAACCTTCTTTCGTCCTCCAAGTTGGTTCTGTTGTAAGAACTTCTCATAAAGGCTGGACTGTGTCTCTCTCAGAGCTCTGTGTAGCGTCTTGCAAACGTGCGAGCTAATCAGCAGTGATCGATATGAGCTGCATTCATGCTGCGCACCTTTCTTCTTCCATGCGGAGACTAAGAGGCCTCCCTTGTGCATGAGAGACTCTTGACCGTGGGCAACCAACTTGAGCATCTGAGTGAAGGTGAGGCGCGCCAGCGTAGTTGGTTGTCCGTGACATAGTTCAGGGGGAATGTTGTCAGCTCCCGTTGCTTTGCCAATACGGACACGGCGATACGCCCTTTCCAGATCGACCAATGTTGGAATGTCCTCCGGACCTAGCCGAAGGTGCTCTGGGACAAAGTCACACAGATTGCGTCGCCATTGGCGATAGAGTTGTTCTTCATTCATTCTGGTGCCTCCTTCCATGGCTCCAAAAAAGTTGACCCATCTGTCGAGAAGTGCTTGTGGGTTGCTGCATGGCCGTCCGTCCTCATCATGCACAATCGGCAGTGGGTTTTCTCTTTTGTGTCTCAGGTTGGTAGGCCCAATGATTGGCTTGAGCTTCTGTAGAATGGTACTTGAATGAGAGTCAGCTGGCAATGCGTCGATGGCATCGTGTAGTGCTTGTCCTCGAGCTTGTCTCAGTCTTCTGCGTAGAATGCAATTAGTGAGTTGGTACTTGACGTCCAGCTTAAGGCGGGCACACCAGAGTGAAATGTTAAAGTCTTCTCCTGGTAGTTCTCCTTGTGGTTCTGTCGGGGATTGCTTCCAAAGGGTGAAGACTTGTGCCAGCAGTTCGCGATATTGCATTCGTCGCAGTTGCCGTGCCCGACGCCCAGTCTGGATCTTCTGCGTTCTCAGTTGCCAGATCTCCTCTGTGATGAACGGCTTTTTCGGACCTTGTCGTCGGCGAGGGCAATGCTTCTTCAAAACTTGCTGGAGATGATCATTGCAGTGTTCAACTTGTTGAGCAATGTCAGTAGACCACTCAGGCGGAATGTAAGCCAGCAAAGACATCTTCAATGGGCTCGTGAGAATGGAACCTCTGTCAAATGCAAGCTGTCGCGTGCGACGGCTGCTCGTCATGGTTGTGTATTGCTTCCACTGTACTTCAAGGCCCACGGCTGTATGGTCCCCAATGTTGCCAAGGTCAAGTTCAGGTATTGTTCTTGACAGAGTGCAAGTTCCCAGCCAAGAGATGGGAATGGCGACAAAGTCAATACGGTGTCCACGCTCCGTGGCAGGACAGATCCACGTGTCATGTTCACCTTGATGGCAACCACTTGTAGCTGGCAAACACAAGCCATGGGCTGTGAGCAGCTCTCGTAAGAATGGAGTACCACTTGTGGTTTTGTCGTCAAACTGGAAGATGTGCTGGTCATCATTACTGCCCGTAGCAGCATTGGCATCAAGCATGATCACGATGTCATGTCCGCTAGTTGCTTCCTGCAGAAGCATCTGAAAGTCGTGCCACCATTCTTCTCTTTCCTTGTGTGCGATGCCACTTTGCGGTGCATACGCAACGGCGAGCCAGAAATTCAGGTACTCATTTTGGACATGCGCGATGAGGTAGCGAGGACTGGTGTGTGTCACAACAACATGGGATTTGTCAAAGCAGAGTGGTTTGCCATTGCGCCATCCATATGGTTGCTCCAGGTTAAGCCACAGCTCGACTCCTTGCTGTCCCTGACGATCACCGCTAGCTAGACGGAGCACCGCTTCCATGGTGGAAGAGCCTTGCCTTGTTCTTGTCTCTTGTAAGCCAAGGAAGTGCAAGTTCAAACGCTTGAACTGGTCCCTGATATAGTGGAGTTTACCGGGTACACCATCTTGTCCTTTGTAGAAGGTTCTAACATTCGCTGTCGCAAAGCTGAGAGCGATGGAAACTTCAGAAAGATTTTGGGGCTTGTCCTTCAATGGTCTGGAGGAATGGCAAGTCCTCCTTGACATAGTCTCGGGACGTCCTTGTCCTGGGACAGGATCAGCCATAAGATGCTCAAGATGCTGCCGAAAGTTCTCATGTTGACCTCTTGGCGAGGGAGGTACAAGCTGTTCTTGGCTTCCAGTTTGGCAAAGTGGTCCACCAACTCGTTGAAGGGCTCGCCTGCATGGCTCCTGGTATGGGCAATACGTAGATAGTCTCCAGGTAGTGTTGCTTCAAGAGCTTGAAAAGCTGCACGCAGGTGTCGGTATGGGTCGCTGAAGGAATTGGATCCTACCAGGCCGGATGCTTGTCCTCCAACCAGTTGCGAGTCAGAGACAAAGACTGTAGGTAGGCGGTGATTTTGGGAGAGCCGCCATAGTGCGCTCCATAGCAGTGCCTCGGTTTCTGCGGCATCAGACCCAATGTGTGATGTGCCGACATGGTGCGGGCGGTCTGCTTCATACAGAATCTGTTGACACGTCAGCCCGATAAATTCAAGGTGTGGTCCATCTGCATTGAATGGTCCATCATATTGTTCAGCAAAGACTGCAAAGCACCATGAGTCGCTGATGTCGTGGAGATCCGTCCACAAAGGTGAGTTGTGTCTCCTGCGGCACTGCGAAGATCCGTCTGTGTAAATCACTAGACGGTCATGTCTTTCCAGCTGCTTGCACTTTTGGAGGGCAGATTGTATGAACTCTGGCACATCATAATGCGAAACATCCTTGATGAGGTCAATCTGCGGCGCCATGAAGAAAACATGTAATTCCTGACAGTTGAACTCAATCAAGTGGTCTGGGCTGGAGTTCGCAAATTGTTTGGCTGCAAAGGGTCTGGTCATGTTGATCTGCAAGGGCTGATTCTCAGGCCAGGGGGATCGCGTTCTCTGTGGCCGTTCTTCATGCTCTTGATGAGGTTCAACATTTCTGAAATGCAGGATGATGACATTCTTGCTTAGTGTCTCTCTGTGGACAATGACTGCCTTGTGGTATCCCTTCTGATAGAGCATCTTCATGTGAACAATGTCTTCATCTGCTGGTTTCCCATGTTGTACATGTATACCATTTTTGGCAGTGCAGTCCTGATTGCAGTAGACATAGGTCATTTCCTTGTCGAGAATGCGTGGGTGAAAGTAGACTGCATCATGTTGTCCACAGGGAAAAACATCGCCCTCATATCCCATGCAACTTAGTTCTTGTCGAACTTGTTCAGATGTTCCTGGTGCTGCAACTTCCACAAACTGTGGGAGATGAGTGGAAGATCTGAAGGTGGGGGGCCAATGGATGTAGACAATGCCGGTAGTGTCAGGCAGGGGTTCCTCGTCCTCCGACTGATCTCGATCTTGCATGAATGGGATGATTGGTGTATCCAGTCGTGGCCCATGGGTTTGAGCCACCTGCCCATGTGTTTGGCGCTCACGACGGAGAACATGCATTCCCATTTGGAGAAGGTTTGTACCATCTCGCATGTCTTGATAAGTCGGTCTCCTGTGCATTTGAATCAGAAGCCCTTGTCCATTGCGGGCAGGAAAGACAGTTCCAAGCTGGATGAGATATCGATCGTACCACATCTGGCATGTCATGGGCGCGCCAGTGACAAGGCATTGACCTGCCAGACCCAAAGACATCAGAAGGTTCTGTGCATACATGTGTTCATGGGTGGTAATAGCAAGTTGCATCGTGACAGTGCGCCTTGCTTGACTGAAGTCAACCACCGTTGCCAATACCGTAGCAAATACATCATGTGGCCGTTGAATAAGGAGTACATGTGCGGCTGTTTCGCGGTTGGCATTGATCGGGATGGGGGTCACAACCTGGATAATGGCTGGTGCAGTTGGATTCAGGACATCCTGCCATGTCCGTTTGATTTGTGCCTCCCATTGTGTGAAGTCCTCATAAAGTCGAACTCTTCGTGGTCGCGTGCAGGTCCAAAAATTTTGGTCATGTTGGTCCACGAACCACGTCTGTATCGTAGTCGATGCTGTCTCTCCTTCCCAGCTGAATGCTGTGCGGAGCCAATGTTGATGTAGTTCCTGAATGTCCTCGGGCATTGTATTCAAGTTCGGAGCCATTGGGTTGAAAATTGGAGCTCCCGGATTGAAAGTGAAGCGCGCACATCTTCGAGCCGTCGATGAAGTGGCAAGCCCCTCGTCAGGGGGTGTCTCTCTTCTCCAGCGCGTTCGTGAGCGTTGCATGAGCTCCATTGCATCATCATCATCCTGCGGCAGGATGAGTGGTCTGATGTGTATGACCAAGCTGGCCGCTCTTGGTATTTCAACCCAGTCTGCAAGACCAAAAGGTAGAGCTCCAAGTCTAACTGCACAGAGTCTCGCCTGGCAATAGATGAACATCTCCGCAAGGTGCAGGACATTTCGTTCCGTCATGATGTCGGGAAGGGAGTAAGCTCCATGTCTAGTGGTGTCACCATGTCCATCACGGGTATGTATGGTGATGAGTCCCACACTGTGTTGAGGTCGGGTCGATTGTTCCAAGATCAGATGAGCAAGGACACATTCAGTCATGGCACATGGTGGAGGTGGTTGTACCAGGTGGATTGTAGTCGCCATGCTGGGGTCGATAATGTCTTGCCATAGATCCAGAACATCACTTTTCCAACTGGTGGGATCGGCACCAAGCCTGAGGGGTCGTGCTTCCCGACAGATGCTTTGTCGTTGATGATGAATATACCACGTATCAATGTACGCGATTTCACCTTCATCGCTGCATTCAATGAGGGCATCTCTGTCGAACCAAGTCCTCAAACGTTGGAGGTCTCCTTGATGAAAGTCCTGGGTAGGTGCAGCAGGTCGTCGTTCTGGCTGCGCTGCTCCAGGTAGATGCAGAGGTCTGCCTGTGGTAACATGATCAGGTGCAACCTTACATGTTTGCGGCTCCATTTGACGCAAGAATTGAGAGCAATCATGTCCCAGTCTTTGCATTGTCCGCTGGAATAGATAGGCATCGTCAGGGTCCTCTGTGATAGCTGCCTCTTCTGAACTTTCTCCTTGTCGTAGTTCAGCGTCGGAAAGGCATGTCGCTGAGCTCTCCATCTCCCCGACAAAGAGTCTGACATAATCGCCATCTGCAATGTGCAAGCGAGCGGTGTTGTGCTCCTCGATAAGAACGTTGTTTTGCCATACATGACAGGGCGAATCTTGTCGGTCACAGAGTTCTCCAAGGCCAAGTTCTGTAAGCAGTCCAGCTCTCGTGAGGACATGTGGTATCCAAGTTGGAAATCTTCGAAATGGTGAAGTTTGAACATCTTGCGGAACATGTAATTCTCGGTCAACCAGAATCAGCCGTACAAATGGTGTGGGTCTGAATTCTGTCGACTTCTGGAGAAGCATGCAATGTAAGTTGACCGGACCATAGTCTGGCGGTTTGTGATGTACCGCCACAACTCTAAGAATGTCCCTTCTTGCTATATTGACAGCTGCTGCAATCTGGCTGAAAAGAGCATCAGGATCACTCCAAGGGAGTTGTGCAGACGTGGACAGGCCGTCCATGGTGAAGATGACCGTCTGTCTCCAGTCCAGTCCAATGTCGGTCGAGGAGATCGTCTCTGGTGAGGTCGATGTCGACGATACTTCAATAGGAGCACGTCTAGAAGGTCTGGATGGTCTGGTCGGCCGTCTGCTCATGAAAGAGATGGTATCTTCTGGGTCCTGATCATGTCCCATCGCTTCTGTGTGTGTGGGTAGTGGTCGCTCTTCTTCGGGCTGACCTTCAGGAGCTTCAGGTGGATCCCATCTGTTTCCTTGCCTTCGTTGTCGCTGTTGCTGAATTCTTCGACAGAGATTTTGTTCTGCTTCCTCTATGGAGAGAGTAGATGGTATGCTGATGTACAGACTCATTCCATGAAAGATGGCAATGTCCTGACCGTCTGGTAGGAGCTGGTGACCAGTGTGAACTGTGCATTGTCCAGCTCCTTGTTGTTCACGATGTAGACAGATGTGGTCCAAAACCGCCAGTTGTCGGACTCCTGCGTGAGTGAGGAAGAGTTCTGTCGAATGGGCTGAGTGTCGGAAAGTGGTCACAGGATCCATGATGTGCACGGCAGTGATAAGGCACGCTGCTCTGTCTGGGCGAAGGTGTTGGTGCACAATGACCGTGGCCACTGTTCCTCTGAATGGGATATGTGGTGGTTCAGGACGCACTATGACAATGTCCAAGGGTGCCTGATTGTCCACCATCCCCTCCCATATGAACCGCACATCAGCTTCCCATTCTTGAAATTCTTGGTCAAATCGCAAGATTCTTGGCTCATCATGGAATCTGTGCATCTCATGATTGATGTAGAAAGAACTGACCATAATGACAGGTCCGTCATCATTGTCATCATCCACTCCCTCTTCTTCTAGCAATTGAAGGATGCTTTGTCCCCAAGGTGGCATCCGTGCTTCTCCTTGGGCATTTCCTTGTTGTTCAGCTTCAAAATTGGTGGCAGAACCAATATTCGGGAACAAATTGGCTGCCTCGACTGGGATGTCAGAACTGTCACTTGTGGCATGTTCCTGGAAGGAATTCTCACCATGTGGGTGGTCCTCTGTCGTGCATTGAGTCATAGGGGAATATTCACCTCCTCTGAGCAGACCTGCACTCCAGGGCATGATTCCTGCGCCAATACAAGAGTCGGGAACGGTGATCTTGTACATGGTGAGCTCGTCGGCCAGTCCCATCAGAACGTCAACGTCAGAAGCAAAACCCAAGCTTCGACGAGATGATGAAGAGCTGGATGTGGCAGTATAGGATTTTGTGTCACCGAAAATGCCATTGTAGGAGCCCAAGTCAAGTGCCAGGGAGCGCGCATTCTCAATGGCGGCGTACTCATTGATGAAGTTGTGCTCCTCGACAATGCTGTGGGACCATTTGAGAACCGCAACATGGCCTTCAATGGCATATCTGTCTACTGGCAGCGGCTTCTGGCCGGCATACTTTGTAGTCATGCTCAACCAGCCTTACCAAAAGACTGCAAGGATGCGTTGCCAGGCTCCATAGTTTGATCTTCTTCTTTGGGCGGCATAGTGCGTTGTCTTTTGGCCGCTTGATTTTCTTCTGCAATCATTGCCTCTGCTTCTTGATGTAGAGATTGGAGGGAGGTTGCCAGGCCTTCCATCGTCTCTGTGATCTTGGCAGAGGCTTGTATGGCTGCTGTCGTTTCTGGGTCCTCTGTCTCGTCGTCTGACGTGATGTGTTGCACATCTCCGGCACCCAGCTTTGCTTGTTTGCAGGTCTCCAAGTCCTTCTTGGCAGTCAGCAATCATTCCTTGTGAGTCATCACTTGCTCCTGCAACTTCTTTTCCTGCTCCATGAATTGTGTAGCGTATGTCTGCCAAAGTTGCACGGCATCTGACAGAAACTTTTTCCACATCGCATGATGTTGACTTCGAGCTAAAACCGCATCGTCGTAGTTCTGTCTGGCTGTGTCCAGGGCTGTCACGGCTGCATGGAGATCGGTCGAAGTCTGTTGTCCGAACTTGGTGAGCACCTTTTGAATCTTCTGCTGCATGTCCTCCGGTAACTCTGCCTGCCTTCCCCTCATCATGGACATCAAGCCTCTGACTTCTGCATCGGCAGCGTTGCTGGATGGAGCTGAGGGCGCACTCATCTTCGGCATCGCTGGAGCTGGCATCGTTGGCATCGTTGGCGCAAAGGCGCCACTCATATTGGGCGGATGTCCTGGCATGGGCATGGGCATCTTCGCCATGTTTTGGGTCGGTGGCGGAGGCAGCGGGGGCATGCTGGCCTGCATCGGCGGCATGGGAAATGGCATAACTTGTTGGGGATACATCGCAGGCACCTGAGGCATTGTGCCCATGTAGGCCTGAGGGGCCATGGGCGGCATCATCATTTGAGGTGCTTGTTGCATCAATGGTGGTTGCTCCTGCTTTGGCGTCTTGTTTCCCTTGGCGCTCTTTGGTCTCTGTCGTTGCCTCGGTGAGGGTGTACGTCCCCGTGGGTTCGATGAGTTCCAATGAGCTTGCCAGTCTTGCTGCTGTTGCCACGGCGAGTTGTAATGCTGGCCTTGGTCCTGATGCGATGTCTGCTTCGAGCCATGCACATAGGACTGGTCGATTACATTTTGCCATGGCTGTTGGCAGTTGGTGCAGTAGAGAGCATTGTGCTTCCTCAGCTGCCTGCATCCTCTGCATTTCCATGGCGCTCTTTCCGTTGACGCCATTGCTACTGCTATCCTGCGAAGGAAATGGGCGTCCTTCGAATGATGTCCTCCAAGAATCTGTGATATGCGTTTCAGCTTGGTCAGCGTGAGCGGGAAAATTCCCTTCCGATGTAGGAACCAGGCTCTCCGGGCCGCAGCTCTGCGTCTCCTCCAGAGACGACGCTGGGTCGCAGTCGCCGTTGGGAACCAAAGTCCACAAAGGGAGCAGCACACTCTCGATCACAAGGAAGATCACAAAGAGGATGTAGCGCAAAAAGACCATGTAAGTGTCAAACGCAGTCAGGACAATGTCAAAATAGGGTAGGACCAAGTCAAACTTTCCCTAAAAGATGCACAGCCCGACAACGAAGACCTCGTAGGTGCAAGTGCAGAGCCCGAGCTTCGTCAAGGTGTGCACAAGACCGAGCGCTGAGGTGATGCAAGTTGGTCAATCTTGCAGAGCACTGCTAAGGCCAAACACCACAATGGCCCGCGGGTTTACAGCTAACCCGCTAAGGTTACACGGCGTGGGGAACTGTAAGCCGAAACCTTTTTAGATATATATATATATGTATATATATAATATAGTTATATACATACAGTTGTACTATACCAGTAGTACCGCACAAGGTGGTCGCGGAAGTTTCAAACATACGAAACTTATGGGAGAGGTGAATTGTTGTGATGCATGGATGGCAGAGCGACCCAACTGATGGGCCGAAAGGTGGTTCAGGCTGTGCGTCGCTCTCTCTCTCTCTCTAAACTCTCTCTGTCACCTTCTCTCGGTGTGTCTCTGCCTGTCCCTCTGTCTATCTATCTGTCTATCTATCTCTAGTGTAGTGTAGTGTAGTTGTGATTGTAATTGAAATCATTATTGTAGCTGTAGTTGTATATAGTGTAGCGCAGTGTAGCGCAGTGTAGCGCAGTGTAGCGCAGCGTAGCGCAGCGTAGCGCAGCGTAGCGCAGCGTAGCGCAGCGTAGCGCAGCGTAGCGCAGCGTAGCGCAGCGTAGCGCAGTGTAGCGCAGTGTAGCGCAGTGTAGCGCAGTGTAGCGCAGTGTAGCGCAGTGTAGCGCAGTGTAACGCAGTGTAACGCAGTGTAGTGCAGTGTAGTGCAGTGTCGTGTGGTGTCGTGTGGTGTCGTGTGGTCTAGCGTACTGTAGTGTGGCATACTGTACTGTACTGTAGCGTAGTGTAGTTGTAGTCTAGCGTAGTTGTAGCTGTAACTGTAGTGTGATTGTAGGTGTAGTTGTAGTGTAGTGCAGTGTAGCGCAGTGTAATCTAGCGCAGTGTAGCGTAGTTGTAGATAGTTGCAGGAGCAGTTGTTGAAGGAAGTTTAGAAGTCAAACTTCCGTCAATATGGACAGATGGAAGAGAAGAGAAGAGAAGAGAGGAGAAGAAGAAAGAAGATCAGAGAAGAGAAAGAGTGAGAAGAAAGAAGGTGCAGGTGCGAACAGGTAGAAAAGTCGCGAAACAGTGTGTTTTGCCAATTTTTTGTGTCTCTGGGGGGTCGAAAAGTAGGCTCGCTAAAGCGGCGGGCGCGGAGCCATCTGGCCAGATGAGAGATGAAAAATTGCACGCCGTTGTGACATGAAGCAAATTTCGAAGTCACAAGTGTAAAAAAAAACTGACGGTTTCGGACCACTTTTGGAAGTTAAGATGATGAAGAAGTGCACGCCGTTGTGGCGCGAAGCACATTTGGAAGTCAAAATGTACAAAGCACACCATGCTCGGACCACTTTTGGAAGTTGAGATGTCGAAAAAGTGCACGCCGTTGTGGCGCGAAGCACATTTCCAAGTCAAAATGTACAAAGCACACCATGCTCGGACCACTTTTGGAAGTTGAGATAAAGTGCACACCGTTGTGGCGCGAAGCACATGTCGAAGTCAAAAATGTAAAAACTCAGACCACTTTTGGAAGTTAAGATGATGAAAAAGTGCACGCCGTTGTGGCGCGAAGCACATTTCCAAGTCAAAATGTGCAAAACACACCACGTTCGGAACGCTTTTGGAAGTTGAGATGTCGAAAAAGCGTACGCCGTTGTGGCACGAAGCACATTTCCAAGTCAACATGTTAAAAACACGACATGTTCGGACCTCTTTTGGACGTTCAGATGTCGGCACCTTGTCACAAGTGAGCAAAACGTGAGGGTTTTGTAACGCATTTTCCGTGGCAGGCGCAGTACAAGAGACATGTTCATCAGAGATGTTAGGAGGTCCGGGCGCTGATTTCCTGATGGGTTCCATTTTGGAGCATCAGATCTTCAGTTTTGGGAAGATGGTTTTGTGTGACAGGCGCAGCGCTTCGTATGACCTGGCAGCACTTTTTCGTGGAAGGCGCAATACTTGAGAGACATGGGCTGGAAAAATCGCAAAACGCATTGGCACGAGGCCGTCAGCTCTGCACTCAACTTTCCGTTATTGAAGGAAGTCTTGCAGAATTGCTTCGCTTTTGGTGTTGCCAACTTCACAAACTGAGGAAGTCTCGCAGAATTGCTTCGTTTTTGGTGTTATCAAGCTCCAAAGTTGAGGAAGTCTCGCAGACCAGCTTCGTTTTCAAGCTTGCAGATAGGCAGATAGATAGACAACGACAACTACAATTACATCTACACTACACTACACTAATTACACTGCAGCACACTACAACTACATATACAAATACAACTACACTACTTTGCACTACACTAAGAAACTGCAACAACAACTACAACTACACTACTTTACGCTACACTACACTAGACTCCGCTACACTATACCACACTACAGTACACAACACTACACTACGCTACACTACACTACACTACACTAAGTACACCACACCACAACTACAACTGCAACTGCAACTACACTACACTGATTACACTACATTACAACTACAACTTCACTACACTACAACTACAACTACAACTACAACTACAACTAACTACAACTACAACTGCACTACACCACACTACATGCAGCAGTTGTGGTGAGGTGACCACTGCAACCATTGCAACCACTCCAAAAAACACAACTCCAACCACCTTTCAGTCCATCAGTGGATTCGCTCTGCCATCCGTGATTCACAACAACCAACCTCTCCTTAGGTTTCCTATGTTTGAAACAGACGCAGGGATGTGTGAACGGGAAGGACTTGTAGTTGTTGTGCGTTGTAGTGAAGCGCAGTGGAGCGTTTAGTCCAGATCCTCTTCAAACGTAGTTGTTGTGCATTGTAGTGAAGCGCAGTGGAGCGTGTAGTCCAGATCCTCTTCAAACGTCCCACGCTTGCCATCGTTTTTGAAACTGTTGCAAAACCCACACTGCTGCAAAACCCACACGTTTGGCTCACTTGTGACAAGGTGCAAAATCCACTGCGCCTGCCACACAATACAACGCTTGGATCCAAAAGTGGTCCGAACCTGTGGTGCTTCAGCATTTTGACTTCGAAATGTGCTTCTCGCCACAACAACGTGCACTTTTTGAACAGCTCAACTGCCAAAAGTGTTCCGAAGCTAAGGTGCTGTAACGTTTTGACTTCCACGCGTGCTTCACACCACAGCCGCGTGCACTTTTGACATCTCACCTTCCAAAAATGGTTAAAGTGGTTAGAGGCACTCAGTCTTTAACATTTTTGACTTCGAAATGTGCATCGCACCACGAGCGTGCAATTCTTGATCTCTCATCCAGCCAAATGTCTCCGCGCCGGCCGCTTTAGCGAGCCTACTTCGACCTTCCGAAGCCACAAGCATTGGAAAAAGACAGTGTCTTAAAACTTTTCTACCTTTTCGCGCATTTCTGAGTTTTTCTCTTCTGACTCTGTCTCTGCTGTCTCTTTATCATCTCTGACTGCTCTCACCACTGTTGCTGCATCTGTCCATAAGTCGAAAGTTTGACTCCTATTTTTCCTTCGATAACTATATGTTAAAAGTATGTGTGCATACATATATATATATATAGATAGATATACAGTAAATGTAAATGTGTTTATTTATATACATGTATGTATTTATACTAGGCGTGTGTGCGTGTGTATGATATGCAAGTACTTGCACCCGTTCCCTTCAGAACAATCTAGCCCAAAGCAGCTATGCCATTCGGCGTCAACTCACAGGGCCCACAGATCATCTTTAGAAACCTCGTCCCCGTCTTCGCAATCACACCTTTGCTCCCAAAAAAGTAACGGTGGAATTTATTACCCCTAAACTAGTAGCGGATCTATTCATGTTGGGGTCCATAATGGTCCATAGTGGCTGCCGGTTTGCTAATAGGGCGATGGGAGTATTCACTCTTCAAATGTGTGGGGATACCAGAAAGTCCCATGATAACTGGCTCAACTGGTTAGCCTAACCTTTTCTCTTCGAATTAGCCACCATAGCAGCAACGTATATCTTGACCCACGCACAACGACAAGAGCCGTAGGCTTCACCATTGCCACCCTTTTTTTCGCAGGCAACTGCCACAACATCGCAATCAAACTTGTCAGGTCCCACAGCCCATGCGTCGAGCTCGCACGGCAAAATAATGTACCTAAGTACCAATGTCTGGAAAACATCCCAGGGATGGTTGAACTAAACCAGAGAATGCTTTCAAGATGATTGCAGCAGGGCTTGATTTCTTGGATTCCCCTGGTTTTCGGTGGGTTCTCTTGATTGTATTGGATTCGAACCAATCAAGAATATTGTCTTAGTAAGCTGATGGGTTGGTCTACAAAACACCACTTCTGATTGTGACATGACATCCAGCTACTATGACTGGTGATTCTCCCTGCAGCTTGAAAAATCTATATCTGGAATGGCAGAAGCTAAGGGTCATCATCCCAAAAAATGATTTGAAACTACACCGGCAAGACACCCCGAACAGTTTGGGGGGTAGGAAGTCAATGTACCAGATACAAGCAACAGTAGCTCTGGAACAGTAACAGATGAGGTTAGACATGATCGCAACTGCAGCAGCAGGACCTGCATTATAGATCTATACAGAGCAGCTCACAAGACCTTCATACAAGAACTTCTTATGAGATACCCGTTGCTTATACACCTTAGCCTGGAGCCAAGGATTTAAGCCAAGATTTGGGATAGAATCCAGCTGGTCTGAGACCAAAGGGCCCTGGATAGAATCCCTGGCTTGACCCCACGGTAAAAACAATGCAAAATATAAAAAAAACAGCAAAGGGTTTTGGAGATAAAATCCAAAGGCTTGAGATAACCCAACGAGTGATCAGAAAGACTATGTTAGAGATAGAATCCCTGGGCCCGAGAAGCACATGCCAAAAGTGTCTTCTTGTTCGAGATGTTCGAGCAAAAAACACAGGATGCGAGTTCGGAGTGGCAAACACCTACAAAACATGATTATTCTACATTATATATATGATCCATATATGAATCACCAAACATTCCAAACCATTGCCGGAAATAAAATCCAAGGTTTGAGGTTTTGGAATTCCCAAGGTCACCAAGATGAAATCCCATGAGCTGAGATTTGGCATTTTATTAACTAGGCCAAGGATGCCAAAGATAAAATCCAAGGTCTGACAAACAAGCATAGATATATCATAGAAATAAAATCCCTTGGTCTAGCATCCAACATCTTCTCATTGTTTGAAGCCGTGCTCTGGATAAAATCCATGGGTCAAACATCAAATTTTCCCTGGCTGAAATCCTTAAACAGGTTTGAAGACTTTAACTCGAGGCTCCAGCCTAGGGATTTTAGCCAGGAATAACCGACGGGTGTTTATGAGGATCCCAGAAGGGCTTTCAGACAAGCACCAATGCAGAGGATCTTCAAGATCTTAATGCAAGGACCTCATTGAGGAGGATTTCAACAGGTTCTCCACAAGATCTTATCACAAGGACCTGCGCGAGATCATGTAAGGACACCTACAGGATTTCACCAGGACCTCTTCAACAGCTTCTCACAAGGACCTGCACAAGATCATGCAAAGGCCCCTGACCGCATTTCATTAGGATTTCCACAGGGGCTTCTCACAAGGACTTGTACAAGACTTTGGCAAAGATCTTAGAAGCTCACGAATCGTCATAGAAGGACTTGCTGCTGCTGTAGCGGATCTTACAAGATCTTGATACAAGAACCTCCCAAGAGCCTCTCACCACAAGATCTTCCTGGACCTCTTAGAAGACGTCGTCGGCAAGATGTTCACAAGATCTTTTCATTGCGCCCCAGGAGCGCGACAACCACTTTGTGCGAGCCTGCGCAGTCGAAATGCACATGAACAGCCATTTTGTGCAAGAATTTTCACAAAAATGCTGCCCCCCAGGAGCGCAACAGCCACTTTCTGTGAGCCTGCGCAATCGAAATGCACGTGAACATCTCAGAAGAGCCATTCTATGCGACTGCGACAATTGACAGCAGAAATGCCGCGCCCCACGAGCGCGACAAGGCTCCGCAGTTGAAATGCACATGGGCATGTCAGAAGAGCAATTTGATGCGAGAATTTACAAGGAAAATATAGGAAAATGCTGGGGCCCAAAACTGAGGCTTACGTTTTGCGCGAGCCTGCGCAATCGAAATGCCCATGGACATGTCAGAAGAGCAGTTTTATGCGAGAATTCTCAGGGAAAGTGCCGGGGCCCAAGATCTGGAAAACACCGCGCTGCAGACTTTGTGCGAGCCTGCGCAGTCGAAATGCACATGGACATCTCGCAAGAGCCATTTTATTCGAATTTACAGCAAAAATGCTGGGGATCAGATGGAGCACCCTGATCTAACCCCGGTTTTTTAACACCTACCGTAAGAACCCCTCAGTGTGGACACACTGTTTGAGGAAAAATGGAATGGAATTCATTTCCCAAATTGTGCTTCTGTCAAGTTACTTGAAGACAAAGGAGAAGGCCTTCTGCGGGAACCCTTGGAGACGGTTAGTACAAACTGCATCTGGCACCTTGCCCACTTAAAACCTGTGGATATAGTGCCACGGCAAGAAGCGCGATGGCCAGGGAGGCCAGAGTGGCCAAGGCGGCCAACACCACCAGACAGGAGCGCTGCATCAGGATCGGTTGGGAGAGGCCAGGACGATATTGACCCTCGCTTCTGGATGCATTTGTGGCTTTGGGTGCAAGTCAGCAGATTTCGGGCACAAGGGCGGACAACCTTCGCAGCTTTGAGCATTGCCCACCCTGAGAAATGGGAGATCATAGGCTTCCTAGGTCCACATGTTCTGATACAACATGCCATTTTCATGAGACATATGGTGGGGCTGCAAGAGCTTCAATAAAAAATGCGGCATTGGTGGGTTTCACAGCTTCAATCCTCCTGTGGTTCTGTCACATCTTTACTGCTTTATGGTAAATGAATGATTTTTCATGTTTCTATCTCAAACACGTACTTCCTTGCACCACACGTGTCGGGACAAGCACACAGCGGCCTCCTCGTGAGAGATGGCGCATACCGTAATACCCTAATTCGGAGTTTTCCTCATATACATCATATACTTGAGGCTGAATCTGCACTGGATTTCAACCTTTCTGTGAAAAGGCCCGAATCCACTGGATGCGTTGGAAATGCAAGGGGAATCCAATGCGGACAAGGAAATCTGGTGAGGGAACAGCATGTTTTCGCTCGATGGAAGCGTCAACCTGCAGCTGTCATCGCTTCATCTCGGCCGTGAGCGCGGCAGCGAAGGAAAAGCCCAGTGGATACCCCCGAATCGGGCAGGACTCCAGGGTTTCAACAGTGCACCTTCCGAAAGATGCGTGCCTTGGAAGTTGCAGGTCCCAAACAGGGGAAATCCTCTTTCAACAGCCAGGTTCTTTCAGAGCATGGGAGCCACTTTGCCAGATGCTTTCCATTCACCGTGGCTGTTGTGATCATCCAAAAGTGGCTTTGAAGAACTTCATGGCTTTGGGATGATGTCAGTTGATGTCATGGCTGATGTCTGAGAATTTTATACCACCCATGGCTGATCATGGCCATCCCGTGAGGTTGGAGGCTGCTAGCTTGTAACCCCGGTCACTGATGTGGCATCGCATGTCTGCGCTTCAAAACTGAGACACCGAGAGACCCGCCAATTTGCCACTTTAGGGTATTCAGAAATTCAGCTTATTCAACTTAGTTGACTTCCTTCGCCATCATAAATGCTTGGCTGGAGCGTGTAAACCTCATCTGGCAGGACGCATCGCAGGATACCTCCGCAGTCGGAATCCTAGATCAGTCGGTTCACCGTCTTTTTCCACCCCGGCAGGTTGCAGGCTGCACCAACAGGTCACAGTGGTGCATCAACATTCATCCAGTTTTCACTTGCAAAATAGAGTTTATTTTGATATGTTCTGGAAAAACACACCACCCTTGCAGGAATTGCTGGGTATGGAGTTCTGGAGATGGCTTCAAAACGTGCTAAACCCTGCGGCACACAGTCTGACTTTTGGAAGGTCCACAGACTTGGTGATTTGTGCTAAAGGACTGGAGACTGTCGATGGTTGAAGTGGTTGAAGTGGCTGCAGGTGGGAGGCCCCTACCTCAAGTGTGCACAGTGTGCACTTCACACCAAACCAGAGCCGATGCACGGCGGAAACTTGCAACGAGCTGTGCAAAGCAAAGGAGAACAGGGATGGCACTGCTGGTGGGTTGGTCGGGTTGGTCGGAGGGTGGCACAGGTGGCACATGATACACTGAACATGAGACTGCTGCTTTGCGAAGTAGCCTTGCAACCCGTGGCCTTCGGTGTTTTAACCAAAGAAGAAGTTGCTCTAATATGAAGTGCTTCAACATGGAGGCTCCTCAGCTTCTGCATCTTGAGAATTCACCACTTCTTCTGACAAATCAAGAAGGGCTTGTTCTAAGTCATCTCATTTCGTTCAACTTCTGTCTTTTGGCTTCCAAGATCCTGAACCTTGCTGATTCTCCGTGACCCTCGAGGAAAACGAGGCTGAAACCTTGAAAACGACATGGCATGCCCCGAAGAACGAGGATGGCTTGGATGCAACCAGCTGCCAATTCTGTCAACCTTGGAGTCATGCTGCTTTACCTCCATTTTGGGATATGGGCCCTCCAACCTAAACTGTGACCGTCACTTTCTGGCAGGGTCTCCTGCCCAACCACTTTTCAGCCAACTTTGGTTCCGATCACAATCAGTTCGCGTCCGTTTCTACCTGCGCTTCGAAAACGCGACGCTTCAGCGTCGTGTTTGCTTCAGTCATGTCGAAAACTTGAACCGGGGCATACCGGGGCTACGTTCTGGGATCAGTGAGACCTCATGGTCTACAGGTCACCATAGAAATGCGAATGTGGCCGGCACGAGTGGACCATCTCTTAAAGTTAAGGGCTCATAGCATGACTATCTTGGGATCGGGTTCCGGTGGCATCTTTCGGCACTGAATGTCTTTCAGTCAAGATTCAGCAATCCCAGCAGTGATGTTCGTAGAAGCGAAGACAAGGGATGCTGTAACTCGGAAGTTTCCTGGGAATCTGCAAACTCTGGTGCCTCAGAATCAGCAAATGCCACAAAAACGACATTATATTGTGCACTGGCTTTGAATGAGGTGGGACTGGGGTGATTCTGCTTCAAAAAGGATGAGCTAATTGTAATGCATCGTTTCCTGCCCATGGCACAGAAATTCGACAGGTCTAACGCCAATATATTTTGTTCCTCTGCGCCTGACATGGCCAAGAAAAAGATAAGTGCTTCAAGCTGACCAAAGAAAATATGGCATTGTTCTGTCTAACCAGCTAAGCCTCTAAGCATCTCTAATCTGATTGTTCCCACGTTCCAAGATCAAGTCAGGGAGCCATGCCAAAGCTCTTGTCGAAGCACAGCAGTCTTCAATTCTACAAATTCAGAGCATTCCACCAAAAACGACAAATAAAGTGGAGCTGCCAGTCACTTCTGGACACCATGATCTTTGGTTTTGCAATGGACTAACGCTGCGATGTTACATGTGGATGTGTCACTACCCCTTCGCGCCCTTGCGGCATGAAGTCAGGCTACTTGGCTTCGAAAGATTGCCTTGGCCTTGCCACCTTCATCTTTAGTGGCTGTGGCCGTCCATGAGACCCAAGTCAGAGCTTCCAGAACTTACCTCCCCAAAGTCTGCCAGCACCAGGTGGCCCTTGTGCCAGGCCAGTTGAGTCAGTTGCGTCGCTTCAAACAGTCAGGTCTGGTGGCAGAAAACACCACCTCTACTACCTCCACCACCTCTTGGGCCGATTCGCAGCCATGGCAATTTCAGGACCTGGAAGGACCTCTCAGCCAAGTTGTCAGGTCATGAAAATCTCCCAATCTGAACATCATTCGTCCACTTGGCCATGAACCAAAAAACCTTTAAAAAATGGAGATCCGGCCATGGTGCGTAGCTCTTTTAACAGGTGTTCAGTTGGGAAATGTCTGTTGAAGGTTTTCTCTTACAGGCGATTTTTTTGTGACACGCTGCACATCCAAAAAGCTGTAAAAAAATGTGTCACCAACTCTGGGGATTCCTCGATCTTCATGGATTGTCAAAAATGATCAGAACCGATTACCACAAAATGTTCATTTTGATCGCCTTCAGCCATTGTTCTCGCAACTTGAACCATATCCGGCTCTCTAGATGTCATATGCGCTCGCACTCGTCATCCTCTTGGACACCTTTCCGCGCCCTACACGGAATGAATTTGATAGAGACGGGATGATGGTGATGATGTTTCTTCTCCCACAATGGCTCAATGACGATGAATCAAGAATGAGAGAGGATAAAGCTGCTTCACTTGCGATATGGCATGATGAATCATGATGAAGCTTCAAGGTGGGTCAAATTACGCAGTTTCACCATCTGTAGCACCGTAGGGACCATGGCTCAGCGTCCAGAAGTGCATCCAGAAGTCCGGAAGACCTGGGAGACCTGGGAGACCTGGGAGACCTGGGAGACCTGGGCGGCCGATGCTTCAAGCATTGGACGCGACCGCAAGGACCGCAAGGACCGCAACGACCCAGGCATCGGTGCCGCAACGAGTGATCGATTCTTTCCCGGCCCTGGCGCGCCTCAAAAATGTAGACTTTTCTGAGCCACAGATGTGCAAAGTGACGACATCTTCGGCTCCACGGGACGTCCTGAAAAAACTACACCATGGAATGATCTACCTTAGGGGAAAATGCCGTATCTTCGGTGTTACCAGCCAAAGAATCAGATGCTGCGGAAACTCCAGGATCAATGAGATCCAACATTCAGGTGAGACCAGAACGCAGGCTGAAACGCTTCTGGCTCTGAGTTTGGAGTGGAAACTCCGGTCCCCGCCCAGTCCGGGTTTGAAAGCTTGAAAAAGTTGGATCGCCACACCCAGTGGCCACCATGTTTCATCGTTTTTCGGCCAAAAACTGAGTCACCACAGGATTTTTCTTGATCAGTTGGCTAACATCTTTGGATCTAGTGGAATGCTTCAGCCTTTTCTCAGCCTATTTTCAACTTGGAAGCACACCCCGCAACATGGAGCTCTTTTGGCGATGTCGTGTTGATGCGGATTTTTTCAGGCAGCTCTCAACATGGGGATACAGCAGGGATGGGCCGGATTTGCCCTGATTGTTTCTGACCATTGAATAAATATGAATAGATCATGGGAAAATAGGATCTTGTCAAGCATTAATATGTGGGGGACCTATGTTCAGGCTGACAAACAGCCATGGAGTCGATGGAGTTTTCATCTACCCCTATGCCAAAGTGTCCACTTGTCCAACCGCAAAAAGCGACGAGTCCTCACTTGTCAGCTGGTCGTCACTTGTCAACTGGACACCCAGTTCTGGATGCAGCTTCTGCGAAAGAAAAAGCAGCCTGCTGGGGACAGCGCAGCAGACCTGCCTGAAGAAAATATTGAAATGCCAACGCCATCCAGAATAGTCAACGCTAGCATTATGACCGATTCAACCTCTGAGAAAGAGTTGATTAACAAACCCTGCAGTAAACATTATGTGGGAAATAGCAACAAACATGTTGCCATGCATTTTGTGGGTTTCACACATGCGCCATCATCGCATGCCTTGTCACATATGGGCAACAATACGCAACCTCTAATAGCTGAGCATCCAGAGACGTCTCTATGAATTTGTGAGGCGGTTGCCGGTGTGAGGCACAGCCCGCATCAAGCATACGTAGGTGCTCCAAGGTACGGTTCTGAATACCCACACGAAACACACCAAACACTAGGCCCAACGACGCACACCAAGCACAAAAATGCGACATAGTCGCACAAAGTCAAGTGACTTAAATGCATTCTGGAGGGATGGGGCCGCAAACATGTGAGTTTGTGTCACCTGAAGCCTGACCGGCTGTGCAAATTGTAGCACTCGTTGTGCCTGATCATCGGGACACAAATGACACAAAGTGATAAGTCTTGCGAAAATGATGTGCGCATGGAATTTGCGATAAACTTAAAAAACTCACTTGGACAAGTCAACATCAGCCTTGTCATCGCTGGTGCAATCCATCTGCTGAGAAAGAGTTCGTCAACGAGCCCTTCAGTGGACGTGATGCGGAAAAGCCAACGAAGCTATAATGTTGCCATGGTTGGGCTTCACTCACCATCATCTGGCTTCTTTGTAAATATTTTAGACATTCTTGGTTTTATGTTTAGATCCGGAGCATTTTACCAACTGCCAGGTGCCCCTGGAGAGGATGTTCGCGCAGTCATGGCACGTCACCGTTTTGGTCACCCTGCGGACTTACAGCTCTCAGCCAACAAGTTCCCTCTTGTCTACTGCTTGAAGGATAGCTGGATTTTCAATCAAGAGTTGATGTTTCTTGCCATTTGGCAATAGTTCGAGATGATTTAAGATTTAAGCTACAAATGAGGAGTCATCTGTGGTGCTTCTGGCACCCCGTTATTTGGTCTTTCCCCCAAAGGCCATCTTTAAGCCAAACAACCAGCGAGAGGGGCGGCTCGTGCAAGCGGCAGGCTCGCGCTTAGCGCCATCAACGTGGAGTGCTGCCACGAAAAAACTAAGGATAACACTTGAAAAAGCGACTTGAAATGACTTCCCACATTTTCAATGAGGAAATCCATCCATCTTTTGGTTCCTGACGAACGTGCCGTTTTGGGTACTCAAAGCCCAAGTTCTGGTGGGTTTCTCTTGAAATCTACTCCACACGGGTGCCTGGATCTGATGGTCATCAAGCAGGGTGGGCAGCCCTCCAGCCCAGTGTCAGGTTGTTATGGCCAACCTGGGCCAACCCGGTTTTGAAGCAAGTTTGCTAGCGTCAGAGCAGTACCAGACTGGCAAGAATGGATAAACCACTTAATCAGTCCTAGCCCTGCTTGCTATGTGTGCTCCAACCCTGCTGCTTTGGAGGCTATCAGCTCTTACTGTGGATAGAAAGTTGGCTTGAGCATCCTGAACTCTAGCCGCTCCAATCTGCTCCCTCCACACAAATGCCGAACATCGGACAGTAGGTTAAAAAGAAAATCTTTCAAATGTGGGAGCTCAATTCAGTTTTCCAGCTCTTGGCTCGCCAGACTGCCACCCTTTTCACGACAGAATTTACGCAGTGCAAATGTTTTCAAACATCTCGCTGAGTTGAAGTACCTTCGGCAGGTACTCAGAGCTTCTCTACTAGCGCCAAGGCTGGAAGGTTAAGAAACTTGTAGTAGCTTCTGCAAACCCTGGCACAAGCAGGAAAACGTGTTGCTTCAGATTGCTTCATCTTCCAAATCAGTAGTGCCTTGCGTACACAGCTAGGCAGAGCGCTTTGTGCCAAGTTGCTGGCACACAATTCTGCCAGAAATTGGAGCATGCAGCCCACGTGCACAAAGGGAAATCACCACAACTGGTTCCGGCAAAACCCTTCACTTTCTGAACAGGCTTGAAAGTTTCAGGGAGACTCCTGCGATTTGCATTCTACATGTGGCAAAAGGGCATCCAACACAAACTGACGTCATCACTGAAATCGCAGAATCAAAACCAAATACCTGAGTTGCTCGAGACAACATTTTCACATACTGCCCTTTTAGTTGCGGCCGAACGATTCTGGGCGTGATGGAAATGGCTTGAATTGCTCTGTCAAAGCGATGAATCACTTTGCCATACACTTGGAATTAGTGGTGCTGTGGCACTGCCGTCTTTTCTGCGCATTGCATTCACTTCGGACACCTCAAGCTCTCGCACGACTCAAAGTGAGCAATGAGCAAGGGAGGTGAACATTCACATGACTCTGATGCTGATTCTATTACAGACTGCAACTGATGTCTATTGTACATGGGATTCATGCGAGGGTGAGGACACACTATCAGAGTCAAAAGTGACAAAAGTGATTCACTTCTATCAAACCTCATTTATTTTAGTTGAGACCTCGTCGGAATTGTGCAATCACTGAGTATCCTGGTGGAATGCTCGAGCTCCGCTTACAAACATCTGCGGTTGCATCGCTCCGAAATTTTGCGCATGGAATGTGGTTCTCACGACATACCAAGATGTGGGCCGAGGTCTGCGTGGGAGAAGACTCATAGCATGGCAGAATGGCTGCACGACATTATTCAAAAAAAAAAAACATACTTTTGGGCCTGCTGACACTGGACAGATCAAATCACCTGGTTCCGCGGCAACGCTTCAAGCAACGCTTCAGGCAACGCTTCAGGCAACGCTTCACTTCTGCCAGTCCGACATCAATAGGGAGAGCTATGCTGGCGATTGCTGCTCAGAGATTCCTCGTCAGATTTGTTCGCATCTGTTGGAAGCTAAAATGCAATGGGAGACAAGACCAATTGCCAGGGGTCAATTTCTTACATGACGCCGGGACGGGTGAAGAGGAAATGATTGACGCTGAGCATCTGCACACAAGTCCACCTCTGAGATTTGCTAGGCTCCCCTGACGTAACAAATGATTACCAAGGCTGAAGGTTAAGAAACTTGTAGTAGCTTCTGCAAACCCTGGCACAAGCAGGAAAACGTGTTGCTTCAGATTGCTTCATCTTCCAAATCAGTAGTGCCTTGCGTACACAGCTAGGCAGAGCGCTTTGTGACAAGTTGCTGGCACACAATTCTGCCAGAAATTGGAGCATGCAGCCCACGTGCACAAAGGGAAATCACCACAACTGGTTCCGGCAAAACCCTTCACTTTCTGAACAGGCTTGAAAGTTTCAGGGAGACTCCTGCGATTTGCATTCTACATGTGGCAAAAGGGCATCCAACACAAACTGACGTCATCACTGAAATCGCAGAATCAAAACCAAATACCTGAGTTGCTCGAGACAACATTTTCACATACTGCCCTTTCAGTTGCGGCCGAACGATTCTGGGCGTGATGGAAATGGCTTGATTTGCTCTGTCAAAGCGATGAATCACTTTGCCATACACTTGGAATTAGTGGTGCTGTGGCACTGCCGTCTTTTCTGCGCATTGCATTCACTTCAGACACCTCAAGCTCTTGCACGACTCAAAGTGAGCAAGGGAGGTGAACATTCACATGATTCTGATGCTGATTCTATTACAGACTGCAACTGATGTCTATTGTACATGGGATTCATGCGAGGGTGAGGACACACTATCCAGAGTCAAAAGTGACAAAAGTGATTCACTTCTATCAAACCTTATTTATTTTAGTTGAGACCTCGTCGGAATTGTGCAATCACTGAGTATCCTGGTGGAATGCTCGAGCTCCGCTTACAAACATCTGCGGTTGCATCGCTCCGAAATTTTGCGCATGGAATGTGGTTCTCACGACATACCAAGATGTGGGCCGAGGTCTGCGTGGGAGAAGACTCATAGCATGGCAGAATGGCTGCACGACATTATTCAAAAAAAAAAAACATACTTTTGGGCCTGCTGACACTGGACAGATCAAATCACCTGGTTCCGCGGCAACGCTTCAAGCAACGCTTCAGGCAACGCTTCAGGCAACGCTTCAGGCAACGCTTCACTTCTGCCAGTCCGACATCAATAGGGAGAGCTATGCTGGAGATTGCTGCTCAGAGATTCCTCGTCAGATTTGTTCGCATCTGTTGGAAGCTAAAATGCAATGGGAGACAAGACCAATTGCCAGGGGTCAATTTCTTACATGACGCCGGGACGGGTGAAGAGGAAATGATTGACGCTGAGCATCTGCACACAAGTCCACCTCTGAGATTTGCTAGGCTCCCCTGACGTAACAAATGATTACCAAGGCTGAAGGTTAAGAAACTTGTAGTAGCTTCTGCAAACCCTGGCACAAGCAGGAAAACGTGTTGCTTCAGATTGCTTCATCTTCCAAATCAGTAGTGCCTTGCGTACACAGCTAGGCAGAGCGCTTTGTGACAAGTTGCTGGCACACAATTCTGCCAGAAATTGGAGCATGCAGCCCACGTGCACAAAGGGAAATCACCACAACTGGTTCCGGCAAAACCCTTCACTTTCTGAACAGGCTTGAAAGTTTCAGGGAGACTCCTGCGATTTGCATTCTACATGTGGCAAAAGGGCATCCAACACAAACTGACGTCATCACTGAAATCGCAGAATCAAAACCAAATACCTGAGTTGCTCGAGACAACATTTTCACATACTGCCCTTTTAGTTGCGGCCGAACGATTCTGGGCGTGATGGAAATGGCTTGATTTGCTCTGTCAAAGCGATGAATCACTTTGCCATACACTTGGAATTAGTGGTGCTGTGGCACTGCCGTCTTTTCTGCGCATTGCATTCACTTCAGACACCTCAAGCTCTTGCACGACTCAAAGTGAGCAAGGGAGGTGAACATTCACATGACTCTGATGCTGATTCTATTACAGACTGCAACTGATGTCTATTGTACATGGGATTCATGCGAGGGTGAGGACACACTATCAGAGTCAAAAGTGACAAAAGTGATTCACTTCTATCAAACCTCATTTATTTTAGTTGAGACCTCGTCGGAATTGTGCAATCACTGAGTATCCTGGTGGAATGCTCGAGCTCCGCTTACAAACATCTGCGGTTGCATCGCTCCGAAATTTTGCGCATGGAATGTGGTTCTCACGACATACCAAGATGTGGGCCGAGGTCTGCGTGGGAGAAGACTCATAGCATGGCAGAATGCAACATCAAGAGAGACCAAAATCTGCCCTACACAGGCCCTACACTTGGACTTTGGAATGTTCATTGGCATTTCCAATTGCTGCACATTGTTTCGTTTACCTACCCTGGGAAAATGAAACGCTGAGACAGTGTGATTCGCGCAAAACCTCACCAAATGTTGCATCTCACCAGACCTTCCCACTTGAAATAAGAACAGGGCTTCAGACTTTGGGCCGGTGGTGAAAACGATAACTCAAATTTCTATGCATGACTGGCATGACTTTGGTTTTCGTGGCAGTCAACGACATCTACCTTTCTCCGCATTTTTGGGTTCTGGGTTTGCTGCCAATGACTCCAACTTCAGAGTGCCGAAAGATGTGCAGTCGATGGGAAACAGTGAAGAAATCTATACGGCGAAATATCGAAATTATTTACATCCTTCAGTGCCATCCAAGTTTGAACTGGTCTTAAAACCGGTTCAGTTCGTCTTTTGGTTCTGTTTGAATCATGGTTTCATTCCAGTGCTAGACGCTTGGCGAAAATTTCAGTTACAAATTCACTGCCTCACTGTTGATTTTGTCTCCGCGAACATATGTTGTGCTCTTCATTCAGGTCGACAGCCGTCGTGAGAGTTTGGATACATACAACATCCACTCACTGCAGCTGCCATGGCTGATCGCTTGTCATCAACGGTCAATTTGGACATTGCGACGTATGATGCCAAAAAAAAAACATGGGATGGGACGATCACCATTTCGGGTAGTCAATATCCCCTTCTCGTTGGTGTCTTGCCCTTCACAATGGTTCGTTGGTGTTGAAGTTGTTTGTCGCCATCAACATTTGATATCCAATGATGTGGGTGAGCGCCCCCGCGCCACCTGTGATACAGTGCTGAATGGCGGCAGACACCCACTGCCAAGAAAACGCATACAGTGAGTTCCCTAAACACGATCAGCACAAAATGAGCCAACAAAACTAAACCCAAACACAACTCCAAAGTGTACCATCTTAGTTTTACAGTCTTTACAATGTTGGGAAATCCCGGCCATGGAGCTGATGACATTGCAAGAATCTCCCATTTACTGACCTTCCCCAGGGCATCAACAAAATCTGGCCCAAACTCAAACCTGCCATGTGTGCCACAATGTCTACGTGTTAACAATGTATGATACAAATGAGTTAACAAATAAACAAAATATAAAGTAAAATTGGTCATAAATAAATAAAAACATAGATATGTACAAGGTTTTGTTGATATTTACTGTATTTACCTTTGGTATTCAATTACCCTGGGGGGCTACCCTGTGGCCAACCAAATTTCTTTAGTGTAACCCCTTTTCCCACCAGCCACGTGCTAGTGTGGGAGGGTGATCCTTCTGTTTGTTTTTGTTGGGTTGTCTGCTTTGACAGAATTGGTGATTTATTTGTTTGTTTCGAACCCAAACCATGTGGACATGAAATCCACAGACTTTTCAAAGGCACTGTGATCATTGATCAATGGCAGAAAAAAGGCCACGCTAAGATCAAAGACAAAAAAAACTATGGGGCCGAATTGGAATGAACTAGAAACTGAAATAACTCACAACTGAAAGATTTTTGTTCTGGGAAAAGGTAGAAAAAATAGTAATTCTAGAGACCCAACATGGCGCCTGCAAGGCCCATCATTTTGCCACGCCACGCCACGCATTGGGTCATGACATGGACAAGGCACACATGGACCCAGCAATGCGAAAAAACCTCCCTGAAGAACCACTGATGACCAGCTTGCCATGTACTTCACGGATCGCAGCCAAAGACGCCAATGAAAATGGAAATTGACACAAATCCGTACCTAGAACACCCAAATATGCAATTTTTTAGGCATGGGCTGATTTTTGGTGAAAAACGTAGTTTCCAGACAAAAGCGTCATCGCGATTAAAAAATGCAATTTTGTGTTTTCCATGTTGTGGTGAGCAGCCCGTGCTGATCCCACAAAGAACTAGACATGGAGTTTTTGAGGGTCTTGCTTGAGCAACCAATTTCGATTTAACGGAAAAAATGCATCAGGTGATCAATGTGAACTCTCAGAATCTTCCTCGCACTTAATACAGACAAAATTTAATTTAATGGCAAAAAAAACGGAAATTTTCGCCATTTTTCTGCTGGTTTCCGCCATTTCGACGCACATTTCCGCCATTGTTTTGTCCAATCACGCTCGCACGTGGCAAATGCCCCTTCAACCCAGTCTTCCTTACGCAATGAAACCTGGTGTACCGACAGGGTTTAGCGAGCACGCGGTTGGCAGAGACCCCAAATAACAAAAAAAAACGTGGGCACCGGAAACGGCACCCTGCGGCGGCACCTCGCAGCGGCACCAGCAACCAAGCTCCACAGCACAAACAGCACTCTGACAGCAGCACCTTGAAGCAACACCAACACCCCGCAGCGGCACCAGCAACCAGGATCCAAAGCACAAACAGCACTCTGACAGCAGCACCTTGCAGCAACACCAGCAGCACCCTGCCGCTGCACTTAAGGGGGGGCTTAAGGGGGGCTTCAAGGGGAGCTTCAAGGGGGGGCTTCAAGGGGGGCTTCCAGGGGGGCTTCAAGGGGTAGCTTCAAAGGGTAGCTTCAAAGGGTAGCTTCAAGGGAGGCTACTACTACTACTACTACTACTACTACTCCTACTCCTACTCCTACTCCTACTCCTACTCCTACTGCTACTGCTACTGCTACTGCTACTGCTACTGCTACTGCTACTGCTACTGCTACTACTACTACTACTACTATTATTTAAGCCCCCCCTTAAGCCCCCCCTTCAAGCCCCCCCCTTCAAGCCCCCCCCTTCAAGCCCCCTTCGCGTGAAGGGTAGTGGTCCCCATATGCCAACAAGGAACAAAATCATCTACAAAACAGCTTGCTCCGACAGACCCAGTTCTGGGTCCGGAAAACCTTCTCAAAACCGGCTTCGCTCAGACGGGCCTTCCTAGACGATCAGGAAGGTTACGACAATTCTGAGTGTGCCCAGGAAGAAGATACTGATCAATGGGAATGGGACGAACATGCACAGGTTTGGATCAGTGCTACTGTTGCGAAAGGAAAGGGAAGTCCCAAGAGCAATGTGAAGTGTCACTTGTGCAGACGTCGTGGGCACATGGGCAAGCAGTGCAAGCCGATATGAGCAAGGTGAAGTGTTTTCATTGCTCGAAGTTTAGTCACACTGGTGCGCAATGCCCCGACAAGCCCAAAGGTACAACAGGGAAACCACAAAAGAGGCCCGAGCCGAAAGCTGGAAAGAGCAAAGGTAAAGGAAAGATGCATGAGTTGGCAGAGGAGAATGATCAGGAGTCGGGTGCGGTGCTGATGCCGCTGATCTCTGCAGTGGAGCACTCCGATGATGAGTGGAGATGGTGGCTGATTGACAGTGTAGCAGCTGTCTCAGTGTTGTCCAAGCAGTTCAAGGCGTTCAACAAGTGCAGCGCTGAAGAGCAGGTGATGGACACCTACTATGCCGCCAACGGATCTGCAGTCACCATGAGAGGTGAAGTTCAGGTGACAGTTGGTTTAGACACTGGAAGTGGTTCAAAGAAGTCTCAGAATTTTCGTTTGAAGTGCTGCAGGATGGACAGTCGCCAGGTGAAACGTACCCCCAGCACAAGGAGCCGAACACCGTGATTACTGATGTGGTGTTGTGGGGAGGATGCCCCAAGCTGAGAGCCAAGAAGACAACATCTCAGGTCCCTGCGTTGAAGGATGCCTACATGCCGATGGAAGTTGATACGCCGATGGAGTCACTTTGGGGACCAGGCAAAGCTTGACTGTTTGTATGGAGGTGCGGTTGAGTTGTCAACCCAGGAGAGACTGCGCCAACACATCTTGCGAGGTCATTATCCGTATGACCCTCACTGTTTTGGAATGTCAACAAGGCCGCGGTGTTTCGAGAGCGCCCAGGCGAGATTTGAAAGAGCGCTTGCTTGAGGTACAGAGGAGGCCCGCACATGCGAAGCCTGATTTCAATTGACTTTCCGGCCCCAGAAATGGAACCTGAAAGCGCACATGTGGTATCAGCTGTCTCCGTTCCCTAGCTCCAATGCGGCGATTGCAATGCAGCACCACCCAGGCAACATTCAGCAATCAGTCGCTACTCCGCGCTACTCCGCTACTCCGTGGTATGTTTTAATTCAATTACCCAATGTAATTGACACGATATCGAAACGATGGCGGAGTAAGAGAACCTTCAATACAATACTTCTTCCCACATCTTTCCCTAAGCAGATTCTTACTCCATCCCGTTTTAAATTAATACTATCAATTAATAACGGGATTGACTGAAAAGATCATAATTCATGTTCTTTCTGGGCTGAAAACTTCGGTAGGAGTTTAGAGTTTAGAGTCTAGAGGGGCAAGGGGGGCCAACAAGGGGCAGTAAAGTATTCAATACATTCAAATGGAAGCCGGCCACCTGCGCGAAAAACCACAAACTCCGCAACAGTAAGAAAACACTTCAAGATCACCAGGGCTGCAAAAGGCTGATGCGCCTTCTTTTAGCAGCAAACAATCAAGCTGCCAGACGCAACGAAATAATAAGAAGCTAACTTCAAGTGGGTTCAAGCAGCAACCGATATGCACCCCGCTTGCCCCAACAAGAAACAAAGTCATCTACAAAACAGCTTCCTCAGACGGACCCAATTCTGGGTCCGGAAAACCTTCTTAAAACCGGCTTCACTCAAAAGGGCCTCCCTAGTGTGTCTGCTTAGCCGCTGATGGATGTACACAATTAGTTTCATTTTCTGCATGTTTTTGTGATACGGTGGGAAACTCCCTCTGTGTCGTGTGGCAATTCTTGTGTGTTTTGGTTTGCTTTGGGCCCCGGCCCATTTTTCTGTTGTGTTTTTGCTGTTGCTTCTCGTGGCGAAACGTAAATCTCGCTGGAGGATTTGCGGGTCGTCTGCCGCTTCACCTTTTTGGTTTTGTTCTGGTGTTTTTGTGAGCCCACGCAATTTATTAATGGAACCACTGTGTCATGCGGAGTTTTAAATTCGTTTGACGTGTTTATACCAATTTCAGGACCGAGCCTTAGAGCGACATCGGCCGAGCCAGAAGGAAAAAATATGGCTGAAAACTTCGGTAGGCCAACAAGGGGCAGTAAAGTATTCAATACATTCAAATGGAAGCCGGCCACCTGCGCGAAAAACCACAAACTCCGCAACAGTAAGAAAACACTTCAAGATCACCAGGGCTGCAAAAGGCTGATGCGCCTTCTAGCAGCAAACAGTCAAGCCACCGGACGAAACGAAATAACAAAAAGCTACCTTCAACTGGGTTCAAGCAGCAGCCGATGCGTGAAAGATTTTGCTCCAGGTCAGAAGACCGCCAGACAGGAAGGAATCTCTTCCTGCACACCATTGATTGAGTCGATGCGGCTTCTGCTAGGAACAGCGACAGGCATCGGGACAGCAAGGGCTGCGCCTCCAAAAAAAAGTACTTGCAGCAGCTTCAAACTCGCAGGCACTACTCGGACACGAAAAAACGAAGTGAACGGAGATGTCTCTTTCAATGCAGTGGGATCCAGATTTGGACCCAAAAGTGGGGTCAGCCATCGGAGAACTTTGCTGCTGCCCGCAGAGGTTTTGCAAGCAGATTTGCGACGCACTAGCATGAGCGTAAGTGTTAATACATGCTTTTTCTCTCTGTGCGTCCCACTTTGTTTCTTGTACAGTCGAGGTCCCTTTCTGGCCGCCATGTTTCTACTGGTTTTTTGGATCCTGTTTTGGGGGCCATGATGAAGCAGGTTTGTTGGCATTCGAGGCGCTCCAAGGCTTACCGAGGCCTGCCCGAGGCACGCATGGCAGGAGCTACTGTGGAAGAAACTGCCTTTGAGGACGTCAACATGTGGCAGGCACCGGTTTCGCAGAAACCACCCCTTATGGGAACCTAGAATGTGGCAGGGCCAAGTCTGGGAGGCGAGACCTGATGGGGAGTCAACGCGTGGCAAGGCCAAGTTTGGAAAGAGGCATGGAAGCCGCAAGTGGGAAGAAGAGAACTCCTCAACACGAAGGCGTCACCGAGGGAAGGGGAGGAAACGGCAGCAAACCCCCTCCCCCCCATACAATGTGCCACACACCCATTGGGCATCCGCAGGGCGGGTTGCCACACACCCCATTGGGCATCCGCAGGGCGGGTTGCTTTCTATTACTTTGTATTTCTCAAACGCCGGAAATGCATCCGCGGCCATTTTTTGGTGGTTTTTGGCATCCGCAGTGGTCCTTCGCAAGGGTTCTCCCGCATCCGCAGGGGCATCCGCAGGCATCCGCGCGTGCGTTGGCAGATATGTGAATCAAAATGGCTGGTTTTCCGGACCTTGACTTGCGACGTTGCTGCCTATGGTTGATAGAAATCGCAAGGGCTTGTAACCGTTCATCCTGATTAAAATTTCCTCCTTGCAATATCCTCTCGAAAATTATGGACCATCCTTTGTTTGGGGGTACCTATCCAGTGTCAACGTCTGCAATTTCTAAGACGACCTTGGTGTCAGCGCTGCTATAGAGATTTCATGGCTCCGCTACCATGTGAAAACACGAGCGCGGCGTGGCAGCTCTTTTTCACAGCTCGGACTTGAGCCAAACCACACAGGTTGGACAGCTCAGTCACTCTTCTTCTTAGAAGAGTCGTGCAGAGTAAAACGCAGTGACACTCAAACGTTCTCAAACTACTTCAAAAGAGTTCTCAAGCTTTAAAAACGTTCTTCCAGCTTCTCCAAATAAAACGTCTTCAGCTCAAACTCACAAATACCCTGCAAAACTCCTACCAAATACAGTCACAACATCAATTTCCTAGGACATGGGTCAAACAAGGTCACGCGCGGGTATTTAACCTGGTCTCATTTGTGTCTTCGACAGCATTTCGTCCTGTAAAATACAGGAGTTTGTGTTATTGGGGTAAATTCAGCCGTCGCGGCGCGTTTCGTTTTCACTCATTTCAATTTTCCGAGGTGAGACTTCAAGTCTGCAGTGACTGGTAAGTGGTATCGCCAAACAAAGGCATGCATATACAAAATCAATTTTTGATTCAAACCACCTTTGGACCAGTCTTTGTTGTTCAAAGAGGAAGGAATGAAACGGTCAAGCGATTGCCACCATCTGTCCACTGCTTGAGTTCCAGCAATGGTGGCTCCAGGTTTCTTCCAAGTTTTCAACTTTCGAGTGAACTGTTGTTTTCGATGCGTAACTGGAAAATGTTTGATCCTTTTCTCTTTGCACAGGCTCTCCCACGCTTTGGCTCCATCACTATAGAGACGGATTTTTTTGGAATCGCCTAAAAAGGTCATGATCTTGGATTGAACAATTTCAGACTTGGATTCCACAGGTGGACTTGCACCTGGAGGCACTAGCTTGAATGGTAAAACCTTCAAAACAATGTTGCCACCTCGTTTTGCAACCGGCCCCATGTAACTTCTGGCTTTCAAACCAAGTACTCGGAAATGTGCTTGCCAATACTTGGGCAGCGGCTTGAACGGCTTTGCTTTTTGGAAGCGGGTAGCAGCAGCAGCAGCAACTTCTGTTTGAAAGTGAGGGTTGTTTTGGCCGACGTACAGTTTGCGAAGACCATGCGCGTCTGCTTCGATGTCTCCCACCAGGCGTCTTGTTGCATTTTGTGTCCGACAGAGTTGTTCTCCCGCCCTTGCTTCCGCAGCTTGCAAAGCTTCATATATGTGCTCCACTGCACATCTGGCGAGCTTCAGTTGAGATTGGGCATCTGCTACACGGGGAGCTTCCATCAAGCGTGATCTGCTGTAAAAGGTAATCACTCTACACAAGTCAAAGAGGCTCAAGCGTGTGCCGCGAAACAACGAAAAGTCAGTGACATTGTGTCTTTTTTGGCATTTCCAAGAAGTGCACCTGAAATACAATTTCCCTGATGCTTTGAAAGGTTCTGCTTCACCAAGAGCCGCACCACAAGCAAAGCAACCTTTTTCAAATCCACGGATAAAACCAAAGGAAAGCAACTCGTCAAGAGCTGTAGCAACTTGTGCGGAATGAGCATCCACAACAGAACTTGAGGCAAGATGATGTGGAGTTCTCCTTCCACCTGTGTTCCTGACGGTGCCATACGCCTTCTTTGCTTCTTTCCGGTAATGTCCAGACTTGGCCGTTTTTTTCACTGGCAAACGTCCTTTGAAGCGCTTCTGGGGAGCTCCATCAAGAAAGCCTTTCACGGCAGCTCTCAAGTGAATCAGCTCTTTGGCAGCTGGATTCGGACATTGCTTGATATTGTGCCCAACTTTCTTACAGCAAGAGCATTTGTGTCCCGGCTGATGACGCACCGTTTGCTTTCTGTTGAATTTAGTCATACACACGGACTTCCGCAGGCATTCTCTGGCATGGCATGTCTACATTGAAAACATATGGAGATCACTTGTGGCACTGTGCCACAGACGAAAATGGGGGAAAAAAGTGTTCTGAGCCAAAGACTTGGTGGATGATCGATCTGAGTCGGCACCTCTGCACATCTCACGCAATGTTACAAACTCATCACTGCCATTGATCATTTGATCTATTTATTCGAGTGCGACTCAGGACTTACGTCCGTTTCAAGTCTTGACAGCATGTGTATATATATATATATCTTGGAACGTATCTATAGATGGTTTCACAAAGACACATCAAACATTATATTTCTTTTCTCTTTTGTAGATATAGACATATATGAAAGATATATATATATAATATATTTGTTTCTTTATTGACTTATATTCATTTAAGACAAATATATACATGATAAATCACGTTCTGAGCAATCGTCATGGCTGAGGCAGCAAGTCTGGAATGCGTTTCTTTTGCAACGCAAAAGAGTGGAAGTCAGAAGGTTAAGCACGTGTTTGTGGACCGTGCTGCAATTGAAATTTCAAAGTTTTTTTCATTTCCTTTTGCTGCCTGATCAAACTTGGCGGTGGCTGACCCAAAAATTTTTTCCCGTGCCAGCAAAGGGGTTTGCTGTCCCGATTTCGCAGCCAAAAATTGCTGCAGCGTAGCCAAATCTCTCCAGCATGTCGACCTGTTTTGATTAGATGCAATTTTCTTGGCGTTCCACAGGAGGTGCACAAGCCGTATTTCGAAGGACGAGTTTTCAGGGTCAAAAATCTAAACGGACCTAATGGCCTGCCACTCCTGCGAGACGCTTCCTGATTTCCAGCAACGTCTGAAGAAGGCACGGACCGCACAGCGGGAACAGAAGACGACGACGCAGCGGAATGTTCGTTTTGGGCCGGCCAAAAAGTCTCAGATCCATGTCCGCACATCTGTCGCAAATTCACAAACTCTTCTTCTCGGTCGAGAAGCAGTAGAGCCCACGTGGGGATATCAGCACTCAAGCCATCATCGCATCCAGCTAAACGATCTTGCAGGTCCTCAAAATCTGACATAATCTACTTCGCAGACGGTTGACCCCGATAGAATGAAAGAACGGGAAAACGTAGAAAAGAAGACAATGTGGCAATGAAAGAAATCAAACAAAGACAAGACTCCTGCCGATATAGGTCTCGAAACATCTGCAATTCGACCACAGAAGTCGGATAGAGATCCATCTTGGCCACCAAGTGAGGCGGTGACTCTGAACCATTGATGTCTGACAAAGGCTCTTCCTCGGAGTAGACCTCCGCTGCAGACGCCAGCGACTCAGTCTCCATGACATGCGCTCCACACTCCCCGTTGACAGAAACATCCGAACCATCCTCAGCGGGCATGACATCTGGTCTTGCCCGCGGTATCTCTGTGACCACCTCCTCGTCAGAAGATATCACGTCAGCACGTTGGTCACGCGTCAAAAAGACACTGTGAGCTTCCGCGTCGTAGATTTCTGCCGAGAATTCATGCCTCCGATGCACAGCATGTCATGTCAAAGCAGAACCAAAATCTATGAGGAGGAAAAGAAAATACATTGGAACAGAACAAGTTGGAAAATCGAGCTACCACTGTTGCACAGCAATTGCATGCGTCGCATCAGCAGAACATGAGTTGCCTTCTCGAGCAACCAGGCATTTCAATTTCCTTTCTACGACCAAGTCTGAAGTCCGCCTACCACGCAGATACCGACGCCACTGATCTTGCAAAAGTGGCAAACAACGACATAAGGTATGGAAGTCGTGAAGCCGGAGGAGCGATTCTTGCACTGCATGCAGACCAGGGTCATAGCTAACTGAAACATCACAAAGCGAAGACGGAGACGTCAAAATCTCATGCAAGTCATCTAAATAGTTATCATGGAACTGAAGCCATTGGCCCAACAGCGGCGGTAAGCTGCTTCCAGTCAATCGCAGGACAATCAGCAGCACAAGTGCTTGCAAGGTTTCTTCCATTTGAACCACTGCTGCAACACACTGAACTTGCACTGAAGATCATATGATGCAAAGATCACTTCTAGACATATACTATATAGAAAAAACAGTTTGGAATGTAAAATTAGGTGAGTTCCATACATAGTTATGCCCATATATACATACAACTCATAGACGTAAGTCCCCAACTACAACTAGAACCGCAAAAACAAACTAGCATTCGACAAGTCCCCGGAATCCGCAGGGCAATCTGGGCGACCATACCTGAGAGACGGGGCGGATGCGTGTACGATGTATATCGGTGTAAGAGTACGATACAAACGAAACAAGGTAGGGCGTCGAATATATTCGTTTCAAGATACATATGGTCACTATGTTGAGAAGAAATCGAAAAAGTCGCAGCGTACAACATACATGCTGTTAGTAGCATATGGTAAGTATGGAAGATAACAACACAATCTCTTGCAAGGCTTCATATATGTGCTCCTTATCATCCCACCCCACCCCATTCCACCCAAGACGTAGCATGACCTAGCCAAGTTGGTAGCACCAGGACATGACGTCAACGTAACACGACGTTATCATCCCACCCCACCCCACCCCACCCCCCCAAGACGTAGCATGACCTAGCCAAGTTGGTAGCACCAGGACATGACGTCAACGTAACACGACGTTATCATCCCGCCCCACCCCACCCCACCCCACCCCATTCCACCCAAGACGTAGCATGACCTAGCCAAGTTGGTAGCACCAGGACATGACGTCAACGTAACACGACGTTATCATCCCACCCCACCCCACCCCACCCCACCCCACCCAAGACGTAGCATGACCTAGCCAAGTTTGGTAGCACCAGGACATGACGTCAACGTAACACGACGTTTATCATCCCACCCCACCCACCCCCACCCAAGACGTAGCATGACCTAGCCAAGTTGGTAGCACCAGGACATGACGTCAACGTAACACGACGTTATCATCCCACCCCACCCCACCCCACCCCACCCAAGACGTAGCATGACCTAGCCAAGTTGGTAGCACCAGGACATGACGTCAACGTAACACGACGTTATCATCCCACCCCACCCCACCCCACCCACGACTAAAATACCCAAAAAACGACCAAAACTACCAGGTTATTTATCAGCATGCCTCCTCAAAGAACATCCAAAAACACCACAAACCACAAAAAGAAACGAAAATCCATCTCCGAGCTCTTCCATGCACAAACTGGTTCCATTTGGTTCCAAATTGGTTCCTACCCGGTTCCTATAGGTTCCTATGGGTTCACAGATCGGTTCCTACAAACTTAAAATGGTTTCCTAACTGTTCACCTGCACATACATTGTTCCAAGATAGGTTTAAAGATGTTCTAGTAGGTTCAAGGTGGTTCAGTACACTGTACATCCTCTCACCAAACTTTCACACAAAAAGGTCTTTGCATGACGCAAGTGGATCAAAGTTGGGGATTGTTTGACCATCAATTTTTCAACGTAACTGGGGAGGACCACTTCTTGGAGTCCAAGGCCAATGTTTTACAGCTCCGAAAATGAGATTCTGCAGTGACCTTTTTTTCCAAATCTGGCGCAGCTTTGACAAACAGCAGTACTTTTGCAAGTCCAGAAGGCACCACAGTGTCCCACTGCCACACCATCAATCATTGCTAAGGGACCCCAACAATAGTATTATATAGATTCGAGTCCCCGTGAGCCTCGCTCTGTCCTCGTGCCTCGGGCAGGCCTCGGTAAGCCTTGGAGCGCCTCGAATGCCAACAAACCTGCTTCATCATGGCCCCTAAAACAGGGCCCAAAAAAGTGGTCAAAACATGGCTGCGATAAAGGGACCTTGACAGAAGTTCAATTGCCTCTTGTTCAACACATTCAGCAAAGAAAAACTCATGAGGCCAGCTATTGCCCAGGGTAACCCTGGTGATAGCGGCAAATAATAAGATAAACAGCAAACAAATCAACTCAAGAAAACGCAATACAAGCAATCCACAGATGAAAAACGAACAAAAAGAAAGACTGCAGAGTCACTCAACGAGCCAAGCAAGAAGTAACAGTAAACAAGAAAGAGATAAACTGCACTGGGTCCCCCAGGAGTCCAGCAGCGGCCAGGCAAAACAAGGTTCAGAAAGGGGGTCAAAAGAAGAGAGACCCCCCCTTCCTTCAAAAAAACAATGTCTCTCAACTAACGGGCAACTACAGAGGAGGCCCGCACATGCGAAGCCTGATTTCAATTGACTTTCCGGCCCCAGAAATGGAACCTGAAAGCGCACATGTGGTATCAGCTGTCTCCGTTCCCTAGCTCCAATGTGGCGATTTGCGATGCAGCACCACCCAGGCAACATTCACCCATCCTTCGCTACTCCGCGCCACTCCGCTACTCCGTGCTATGTTTTAATTCAATTACCCAATGTAATTGACACGATATCGAAACGATGGCGGAGTAAGAAAGCCTTCAATACTTCACTTTCCCACATCTTTTCCTAAGCAGATTCCTACTCCATCCCGTTTTAAATTTATACTATTAATTAATAACGGGATTGACTGAAAAGATCATGATTCATGTTCTTTCTGGGCTAAAAACTTCGGTAAGAGTCTAGAGGGGCAAGGGGGGCCAACAAGGGGCAGTAGAGTATTCATTTAAATGGAAGCCGCCCACCTCCGCGAAAACCCACAAACTCCGCAACAGCAAGAAACACCTCAAGCAATCACCTAAGGGCTGCAAAAGGAGCCTTCTTTTAGCGGCAAACAATCAAGCTGCCAGACGCAACGAAATAATAAGAAGCTAACTTCAAGTGGGTTCAAGCAGCAACCGATATGCACCCCGCTTGCCCCAACAAGAAACAAAGTCATCTACAAAACAGTTTGCTCCGGCGGACCCAATTCTGGGTCCGGAAAACTTTCCCGGCTTCGCTCCAAAGGGCCTCCCAAAGTTTCATTGAAACCAAAACTTTGCGCTTCTGCAACCCTGATACAAAAAAACAAAAAAATTAAGCTACCAGGCGGTCCCATTTTTGGGACCGCATGCACAGCTTAGTAAAAGAACAAAAGAAAGGCACTTTCACGGTCCCATTTTTTGGGACCGTCAGGTACCAAAAATGAGACCGCAAAATCGCAAAATCCACAGCAAACGCCAACCCGCAACAAACAAAAATTACAACTGCATTTATTTAAGCAACCAGCACAAAGATGTGGAACAGAGAAGGCCCGCACATACGAAGCCTGATTTCAATTCACATGTACAAACCCCAATCAAACTTGAATTCTTGGCAGCGGAGGAAATCTACAGTTGCCGCGCGCAAAAGAAATTGATTGAACTTTCCTTTAAATCCTGCTGCACCTGATGCTATGGTCCGTCCCACAGAATTAGATTTGAACACGGTTTGCTTGATGTTTGTACATATGAAAACCAGCTGCTGGCTTTCCGTCTCCTTTGCAAAAGTTGCATGCGGTGCCGGAAGACTCTGATGAGAAGGCAGGCACGAAGCGCAAGATGGATGAAGGTGGCGGTGGCGACGCAAAGGCTGCCGCAAGTCAGAGACTGACCTATTGACGTTGCAGCTGGCGTCGCCAACTGGACAGCCGCTCGTGAGCTTATTCAGGCCTTCGATGAGCGCTCAGACATCGATATGGAGGATTGCCCTCTACGAGGAGCTGCAGGCCATAGAAGAGAAGGCGACAGCCGACAAGGACACAGATATGGAGCGTGGGGTGTGCAGCATCTCAAATGTTTTTGTACATTTGCCACACAGACTTCTGAGACTGTTCTATGCCACTTGATGTCTGACCCTTGATGCGTATGTTGGATTTTTGAAAACAGCCGCCGTTTCTCTTTCCAATCATTGCTTCAAGTAAATGTAGTAGCCGAAGAGGAGAAGATCGTTTGTCCAGAAAGGGCTTCCACACCTATGGCTGGTCCGGTTTCTTTTCAGCTTAATGTCCGCTGCCAGAGCTTTGAAGTGTTCCTGCCATTGTAAACTATCTGATTGGACGCGTATTCAAAGTTTGTTTGGGGTTTGCACAAGCCATACATATACTCTGTGAGCGAAGGAACCAACACAACACTGAGCGGAAACCAGGGCCCCGTAGGAGCCCCGAAATCACACAGTGTGCCGCACGGGCAACGAGACTCACAGAATTGGGGCAGACCAGAAGCTAGCAATGGCAATGCTGTGCAAATGGAAAGGTGACACGAAACACAGTGAAACAGAGTGTGAAACTGAGCTATGGTGAAAAGGTGATGGACGCGTATCTACCACGGCTCTCAGGGTCCTCTCAGATTCCGCTCAGATGTCCTTCATCGTCATTGGAAGCTGCAAAGCGCTCTTATGGGCGCACACTGCTTTCAAAACTGAACCCAATGCGATCAAGCTAGCGATGATCGCAAACTTGACAGCATTGACGCAGACTTGCAGCTCCTTCACCAAGAGCTGATGGTTTAAGTGAATATTCGGCAGAGGTTCTAGGCATCAAAGAAATCGAACAGTTCAGTGACATCATCTTGCGCATCTTGCGGTTTCTTGCGGAGTCGTCTGGAGTCACAAAGTGGAATTCTTTCAACCCTTTCCCATAGGGTTTCAGCAGATGTAGCGACCGTCCGACTCCGGCAAGACTCCGCAGCTAAAGACATCAAAACTGGCACAAAACTGTGGTAAAACCGAAGTTTTGCATCTCTAGTCTTCTTGCAGAATCTGCTAGAGTCATGAAATCGAAACTCTTACCCAATGTAATAAAGGGTTCATCCGGGGTTTTAAATATATTCTATTATTCTTTAACTGGATGATACTGAACTCCGGACATACACAACCCAAACCGCAAAATTGCCGCGTTAGGAGTCAAGGAGGGCGAAAGGGGGGAGCCCAAAAACAAACAACGCATCAAGAGACCAAAACAAAACTGAGCAGTGCGGCGCCCAATCGTGACAAAACGATCCACTGCCAATGCAAACACAGAAAAAAGTATCCCACACATCATTCTGCAGGCGCAGGAGATCCAGTGCTGCGCTCTGAGTAGGATTCGCTTTCTATGCGCTGCATGTTTCTGCTGGAGTGGCCGGCTTTGTTGGTCTGCAAGATGAGCAAAACAGCAACGGGCACCTATGTACTGTAACATCGTCCTACACAACTATCTGTTAGTTTTTACTTTACTAGTTTTCCTCCCTTCCTCCCCCAAAACCTCTTGTTTGTAGGTCAGCGGTAGCACAGTATAAAAGTTGCTTTCAAGGACTGGTGTTACTGAGGAGGACCACTTCTTGGAGTCCAAAAAGCCAGTGTTTTACGGCCCCGAAAATGAGATTGCTGCAGTTTTTTTTCCGTCCAACGCGATATGGCTCTCGCCAGGTCGTTAAGCAAGCCGGAAAGCCAGTTGCATATTTCAAATTCAGCGAATTAATGCAATGGCAACATCATCGTATCGACAAAGTATACAAAAGAGGAACTGAATAAGGATCGATCCATTGAGCTTTCAGCGTCTTTCTGACAATGGTTGGCTTCCTTCAACGGCGTCGGAAATTGTAGCTTCAAAACCGGATCTCGACGCCAGAGCGAAAAAAAGAAGATTTTGAAGCACTTTTAAAAAGCATTTTTAGAAGGAAAATCAGCGAGGAAATCCAACCAAAAAAACAAACAAAACAAAAACTACCAAGCAAAAGCAAAACAAACAAAAACCACAACCCAAAACAACACAGAACAAGAGACAAAACAAAAACAGCACGGTCGGTGATCAGCTCGTCAGTTCAAGTCATCTGAAACGTATCGAAAGAGATGATAACTACTATCACCCCTGGGATTTGTGTGGCGAAATAAAAACACCAGGGCGAGTAACAAAGAACGAAAATGTCATACAGCAATCTGTGAGCCAGGAAGCAACAAGAGCACAATGCGGAAACCAAGACTTCCCCCAGCCAAGAGCTTCGAGATCACAGAGTGGTGGGCGATCTCGTCGAGCAGTGGTATAATGCCCGTCTCAGGAGCATAGACAGCTAGCCGCGGATCGATTCCGCCAGGCCGCGATCGTGACAATCCATTGAAAATGTGTTTTTGCAGCGAAGTCAATTGAATCAGTTTCCAATGTGCTCGCTAAAAAATGTGAATTTTATTTAAAACATTTGGGAACACATGTTTTCACGGATTCCAACGAATCAAGCTCCAATTTGGCAAAGATAGTTCACAGGTGGGAAAATCAATTTTTTTTCCGTCCAACGCCGTATGGCTTCCGCCAGGTCGTTCAACATGTTTCAAAGCATGTTGCATATGGGATTAATTGGTTAACACAGGTGGGAAAATCAATAAAAACGCACATCCGCACAATGAATTTCAGTGAATAAAGCTGCGATTTGGCAAAAAACACCCAAAACATGAAAAATTAAGGAAACGTGCGTTTACACGAAGTCCCACGAAGTTCGAAGTTCCATGAAGTTCTAGGACCAAAAAACCAAGATAAACCAAGTATTTTTAGAGGAAATTTTGATAGATTTTGAAGTTCCACGAAGTTCCACGAAGTTCAGGTTTGGGCAATTTAGCTTGTTTTCCGCAATTTTTGCTATATATTTTGCATTTTCATCCGTTTTCATGCTCATTTTTTCTGATTCCACCCGTTTTCTGACGCATCCATCGCCAATTAGTAAATTCTGGCAAAAAGAGAGTTGTGTTTCCGTCACGACAGAGAGCATGATCAGCAGATGTACTCATGAGTACACGTGCCCACATTGGTCAAGTTCTAAAGATTGAGATCCGGCAGCATTTTTGTATACCCTGTCGCATATCTGTGGCTCAAACCACCTTCCCATGTACAGGGCTCCCACTCCTCTGACTAAAGACGTGTCAGGGGAGTACCCTTTCCCTATTTTACCTTCCCTCTCTTTTGCTTTCTTCTTCCTCCCCTCTCTTTGGCTGTCTCCTTTTTGTTACCTCTGCCGCTATCCGTGATCGTTGGCACCTCGGGTGTACTCTCTGGTCCATCCCTATCAGCCATCTGTGCCTGCTTCCTCTGTTCTCCCTACCTGCTCTCTATTCCTACTTCTGCCATACCTTTGTGTACTCCGGTGGGCAGTCATGGCGCACTGGATCGGTGATAAGGTCACGCTGAAGGCAGGCCCACTGACTGGGCCTGACCAAGCGGGCCCAGCTGTAGGCAGTAATGATACTGAGGCTCACAGTGCACACCAGCGACCTGAGTACAAAGAGTCCTACATTACGGAATACGATGGCATCCAGGTCTATCGGCAGCAGGGCTGTTATGAGCACGCAAAGCAGCTCCATGCGTGGTCTGTCTATGAATATAGAATGTGCATCAATGGAGAATGCTGGAATATTGTCCTCAATGACGACATGAAGAGCCCGCCGGACTGGGCCTATCCAGGGTCCAGCTCCGCCAAATTGTCGCACGACTTCTGCCACGTAGATACGGAGGCCAGTGATGATGTCTATACCAACTTCTGGTTTGTAGAGATGGGAGGCCGACAGATATGGCCTTTCTATGCCACAGAGTCCTTTCAGGAAGACCTATGGATCTGGGTGAGCCCCAGAAGATTTGCTGTCATCACGAACCACCAACACAACGAGAAATTGAATCATTTCTATGTTGACAGAATGCATGAACACAATATCCTGGCAAATCGTACACCGTGCTGGCCCTTCACTGAAATGACCAATAGCTCAGGCAAGGTGACGGACAAAACTATAGCCCTCAACAGAGAATCCCGCTGTAGTTCAGCAGGTCACGAAACTTTCAAAACTGGCTTTGAACACAAGAGTGCCATGAAGCTTATGCTGCGAAAAGAAGAGAACCTTCATGGCAAGAGAAAGTACTCTGACCCCTCGGGACAAACAAGTACTCAACAGTTTGACCCGTCCTGGAATTACAGTGCGCGTGATCTGCAGAAACTCAATGCGACCTTCGCTGATCAGTCTGAGGCTAAATCGACTGCAATGCCAACACACACAACCAGCAAAGTCACAATGTGGCGGCATGGGGAGGTACCGCCACTAGGACCTGCAGCAGAAGGCCGGGCCCGGGCTGCTAAACAGCTGGCTTATGCACGCACTCTCTTAACTGTTGTCATGGAGGCAGCCACTCAAATGGAAGAAATTGTGAGCAATTTAGTGCAGATCGAGCACGAACAAGCCACGGCTAAAGAGGAAGATTCGGTGCAAGTTGCTTCAGCTGCTCCGACTGAATCGTGCACAGATCCAGCCACCGAGGGAAGTCAAAACTGAGTGGCGCTTGATTTTGGCATCTGCATGCTGTATAAAGTCCGAAGGAACCGCAGCGAAGACTGTGGCCCCCCCTCACCTCGAGGATGCAGGACGTGAAAAGACGGTAACTGTACTAGATGGTCTGCCTGTTGAGAGATCAGTAAAAGTCGATTAGAGTGCAACAGCTAAGAATGCATTTAACACTTTGTTTGTGTATTTTTCCATTGCACTCATGCAGGAGGTGTCTTTGGTGAGCATAAGGCCCTTTGCCACGCTGCCTGATAGAGGGCCTGCAATTTGTTGTTTGCTCAAATAAAAGCACCGGAGTTCTGATCATCACCAACGTTTCCAGATACAAGACAAGTCTCATACTAACTAGATTGCCGGACCTTTTAGGCCTATGTTGTCACAGAAAGGCTGTACAGCGCGCGCCTGTAGCATCTGAATGGCTGGTATGTATAAACTGTGTTGTCTTGCATGTCAATGAGACCATGTAGTAATGTTTCCATATTTGACCTGCACAGCAATTCTGGCTCAACTATTGAGGGTCTGACTTTTCGTTGACCTTGATACTTTTAGTATACCCCTCAGTATCCTTCCTAGCCCTTACATATACGAGCTTTGTGGTTGCAGTCATAAGTGCGAGGCCTCTCTGGCTAAAGACTGTCAGGGTTGCCTCCGCTCCTTTTTTACGGGGTAAGTATGCGACTCCGTGTACGCCATGGGATCCTTGGCAAAACTGCCTTGACGATAGAGGTCTTGGGACAGACAACTCTGGGATGGGATATCATGAAACAGACGGCGATGGTGCTTAAGTTGGATTCACCCTTCCAAGTGGTCCTCTACGCAGACAGCTCGTCAGTAATCCAGTCGCCACTCAGGGCTGTTCAACTTGACACTGATACAAATGAGGCAACCTTATGCTATATAGTGCAATCATTGCAAGTCCCATCAGCACAGCAATATCAAGACCTCATGACAGCCATTTATCACAAATACGTGATGGATGTAAGCTATCTTCTTGGCAAGGGCTTGGGCCTTATGGACGTGACGACGGAAGGAGGGCATACCAGCACACTAGTAGCTTCTGCTATTCTTCGAGACCATTCTGCTGATCCGTATGCTTGCCAGCCTATAGCTGGCCACTGCTTCCCTCGACATGGGGCCAGTTTAACTTATCTACTGCTACAAGCCCAAGCTGACCCCAATATTATCCCGCCCAAAACGCAACCTACCACCATGTTGGAATTAGCAGTTGAGTTGGGCAGCCCACAGCTTGTTCAACCTTTACTTGAGGCTGGTGCCTCGGTGACACCCGTAAAAGGAGCGCTACCACCCCTCTTCCTTGCTGTCCTTCATCGGCACAGGACAAATGTACAGCTGCTCCTAGACGCACAAGCGGACCCGTGGCAGGAGATTCCGATTGGTTCCGTGCTTTGCCATTCACTGCAATGGCATGGTCACCCTGCCCGAAAAGAAGTCTTCAACGCTGTACAAGCTGCTGCTGCGCAAAGTGCTGAAGACACGGTCATTGATATGCTACAGCAAGTGCGTAGCGCCACAGACGAGTGTAGAAGTGAGCAATCTTCTCTGGCGCGAGTGAAACCCACAACTCTGACAGATAGGGCCACCACGATCATGAATCAAACTGTTTGGAAATACCAACATATCATTGAGAAACAGTCTCGACAAACAAACTTTGCTACGTTTCGTTGGCGCAGAATACTTGAAGGACTGTATTTACCAGTACGAATACGAAATGAGCTGCAATCACCCCCGGAGCTCAACCGGGAAGCAACATTCCTGCACCAAATTGACTAGTTGTGTGCTCTAAGATGAACACTTTCCCAGTGAGAGGCTGGCACCAGGTCAAGGCTGAATTCCGGCCTGCTTGAGATCCTAGAGGAAAACGAACGAGCAGCGCACACACAGTCACATCTCTCAGTTGAACCATGATGTCCTTAAGTATGCAAGCAGTATGTGTGCTCTGCTACATGCAGCTACCGCTCCCTGCGATCCATTGGCTCAAATGCAAAGCAGCAGACAGACCAGCTGCCTCAGCTTAGTTCCAGAAAGGGGAAATATATAGCACTTCCTAACCTCGGTGAGGGATTCATATCACTAACCTTTCCGGTTATTGGGCGAAGGGTATTGCTACAGGCTTGTTTTATCACACCACAGTTTACATCCTGATCTTTCGTGCATTAGGACCTTATTTCGCGATAGTGCCCCTTGCTGCGTTACATCCCTTTACCTGACTCCTCGCTCTCCTTCCCATTTGGCATCTGGTTTTTCTGGCCAAAGACGTGCCAGGGCTACCAGTGCCTCTTCCACCACCCTTCTCCCCCCCTTTTTTGTTTTGTTTGTGTTGGTTCTCTTCCTCTTTTGCTCTTTGGCTCGTTGTGCTCTGCTCCCTCCCTTTCCCTCTCTCTTCTTCTTTTTCACTCTTGTGTCTGGATTTTCTGACTAAAGACTGTCAGGGCTTCCAGCTTCTTGTTTCCCTTTCCTTCCCCCCTGATTGCTTCTTTCTCCCTCACTGCCTTGTGCGCCGCCTCATTTGGCTGCCGTGTATCAATTTGTGGGTTCGGGAATTTTTAGTTTCTCTTGTTTCGTGTCAAGGTGCTTGAACTGCCTGGCCAAAGACGTGTCAGGTTTTTCAACACTTGCCTCTTCCCCCCTTTTTTTTGTTTGCTTGTGTTGTGTTGGTGTCCTTTGTTTTGTTTTGTGTGTTGGTCTCTCCTGGTTGCCTTCTGTTTTGGTGGTCTTGCTTTGGGTCTTCCTTCTCTTCGTTGATTTTGCCCTTTTAATACTGACTGAAGTGCTTGAGTCTTCTGACCAAAGACGTGTCAGGATTCTCAACACCTCCCCTCCCTCCCCCATACTACCTTTACCCCCTGATCAGCTACGCAGGAACTGCACAGTGTGATGTCTCTGCTTTCCAGGGAACAAGTTGTGAAGTCCTGGTATGCAAAGAACCCTGCCATCAGCTTCATTGACTTGCTCTTTGCACTTGAACAGCATAAGAGCATTTCGACTGAGTATGGGCTGAATGTATCCATTGAGCAGCACTGGAGGCTTTCAGACCCCCACAAGAAGACAGCTGCACCCGGTCGACATGACTACGAAATTGCAATGGTAAGCGGGAGAGAAACCTTACCTGGACCTGACTGGCATAAGTTGTACCGATGGTTGGTTAGTCAAAGCTCTGCTTTCTTGCCTTACCACACGGTATATTTGGTGACGGACAATCGTGATTTGCAATCGGATAAGGTCAAGTCTGTGCCTGGACTCAGTCATTGGCCAATGGTCGCTGCTTGGTGGAAAGAACGGTTACGCTATGTCGGCCCATATGGAGAACTCACCACAGTTGTCTTTGTCCACATTTCAGCTGACACTGGTCTTCATAAGGTACACCCGACATGGGCAGGGACGTACATCCTTGATGCTTGCGTTTTCCTCTTCCCGGCCATCAACTTTGCACTGATTGACAGCGACTGTGTGCCAGTGACTCTCTTTGAGATACGGGAACTGTGGCTAGCGAGCACTGACCCAACCCATTCAGCTACATCAAGCACAGTTGCAAAGAGCAAACTGTCAAGCCCCATGGCGTCATCGCACAAACGTGCGCGATCTGTGGACACGGGAAGGGACATGCAACAGCCTGGTCCACCATCGAAGCTGTCTAGATCGCATAGTGCGGACCATCTTGCTGTCCGAAAAGCGGATCCACTACGAGCCGCTCCGTTCACCTACGGTGCCAATTTGGCAGACGAAGTTGACTATGGTGATTCGCCAGACCCGAGTCCCCGCATGTCTCGTCGGGCGACGTCCAGCAGCGATGACTCTTCCCCGGCTGGGTCAACCAAACCCACTCGGAAGGACAAAGCAGCCGTGGATGAAACTGCCACTGCGCCTAGGCCCAAAGGAGTCATCCTTGTGAGTGAGGCTTTCACTGAAATCAATGCTGGTCTGGTCATTGTATTAGCTTCGGGTCATGAGAGTCCTGTACCTGTTACTGTCTTGGAGGACTCAGACACAGATCCTGATGAAATAGCCCACGTTATTACCAGTGCTTACCACAGACATGTCGAAGCCTACCTAGCTACTACATATCCACCTGCAGACGTTGAGCAAGCAGTCGCTAGTGGATTACTTGGCTCTCCTCTGCTTGGCACGTCCACCCGTGTTACTGCAGATTGGTGCCATGCGTGGAGTTTGTTAGGCCAGTGGTCTGGATTAGTCACTTTTCCTGTCCCAGCCTCTGGAGTCTGGCCGCGCCATGGTCATTTACGGAGGATCCTTGATGGCTACCAAGGCAGACAACCGAACTTCCATAAATGGGCTCGGCCTGCCTACGAGCAAGGTGCCCTTCCGACCCTTAGCCTGCTGCCAGGTGAGGTCAGTGTACGAGTGCTACCAGGAGACAAGATGTACCAAGCCATGGCAATCGAGCCACATTACATGCGGCCTGTTATTCTGCATGGGTTTGGCACCAATGCCAAGAAAAGAATGCCTAGCAGTCTCGCTGACCTCGCCCAATTCGGCTGGTTGCCGCTGGCTGCGGCTTTATTTGGTACACAAGAATGGAAGCCCCAATGGCTGCATCACAATTTCCTTCCAGTGGTTGGTCTTCGACTGCATGCCAAAGTGCCTCCTCCTCCTCTCTCCCAAGCTCAACTAATTTTGCTGTGTGGATTGTGGCAACGAAAGGAACAATCGGAACCCTCATGTACGTCGCTGCAGCAAGCAGCTCACCTGAAGTTTGGTCTTCCGTTACCTTTCCGAGAAATGCAAGTGGGAAATCACTGTCAATGAGCAGGCTATAGATGTTGGAGAAGTGTCCAAACAAAACTACATAGGAAGACAACCTGAAGCTGCGATGCCTGCAGCACTCAAGGGCTCTGCTGACTGGGCATCGTGGGTCTTTTCCCTCTTAGAAGTCTGGCAAGATGACGCCCCAATGCAAGACCGACCCCTTGAAGTGCATTGCAGTGGATTAGGGGGTGGCCTACTTAGTGGCGAACACGACTATGATATTTTCCTGCAAAATCTTGCGCAAACAAAGGTGTATGGCCCATCGCTTGCGATGACAGATAATTGGGAAGAACATATCACCCAATTGGGCCTCACCAAAACAGTGCACGAATATGCGGTATACCAGCTCCTCTCCACTGCCGATGGATGGACAGCTTGGCGAGATTTCCTCCCTGAACAGTTCTCTGATCCACAGCTGCTGCTCACGAGAGCGATTCGCCTCATTGAGGCCGTGAACATCCGGCCAGCCCATTCCAGGCCACCACATCCGACCTGGTCCACAGCAATTATGCAGATCTTCCGTTGCTACCATCCACAAGGTAAACAGCTTTTTCTGAAGTCATGTTTTCCACACTTGGTCACTGCAGCGGATACCAGAAGTGGCAGGGACATTAACGTGTATGGTTTCTCGGCAGGGTCCTATACGGGCTTAGCAGTCCACGAGATCCTGAGTGAATTTGCTGCGTTCCCTGGCCTCACTAAAGTTGCTGCGATTGCGACGCCGCCAGAGATGCTGCGACTTGCCACAGGCGAACGCAGAGTCACACTGGTGCACTGCCTGGAGGACCGGCTGTGTGTGTGGAGACCTGCTTCTCTGACAGAATTTAACTATCAGGTTGTTCTTATAGAAGGGCACCCCACATGGAGCGGGCGTGCCAAACACTCCTATGGCCACTTGCTCTTCATTGACCTTGATGAAGGAGTCCACGAAATCCAGAGACTACAAATCACCACCCCACAAGTTATTCCACTTTTTTTTTTTTCCTCCGGTTTGGCCGATTCGCACTAGGCACGGTCCTTACAATTGAGTAAGCGGTTAAAAGCATTCAGAAAAGGACACGTGTGGTCCCTAAAACGCAGGCAAATCATCATATCAACACCAACCAAAAACAGACAAAAAAGCAACCAAAAACGACCCGCAAATCCCCCAGCCAGATTTGCGTTTCGCCAAAAGGCAAAACAGCGAAGCAACAATGAACGGGGCCGGGCCCAAACAAACAACCAAACCAACCATTCAGTGATTTGCCAAGGATACAGTGACAGAAGTCACTGCATCGTCATCAAAAACATGCAAACTAATTAGGTACTGCAGAACGAAAAAAATATAGTGCACGATCACCCAGAATCTCATCTCCTGTAATCCGTTGCTGTTGCTCCAGCTCTCTGATAAGTAGGCAAATCAGGAAACGTTGATAGTACAATTCGTACCAGTTGCCAGTCTCATTATCACAGTTAATCATATGAAGAGAAGTGAAGTCGGAGTCCAGTCTCTATAGTGAGATGCTGCCGCAGTGGTGATGTGACTTGATACCCCCCTCGCGGGGGGTAGGGATTGACAGCCTGTAGGTCATGCAGGACAAAATGTGTAATTCACCACAGATGCTGTCAAATCGTAGGAAGCCAAGCGGACCTGAAAAGGTGCCAATGGCGAGCTGTAGCCACAAAAGAAATGGATGATTCTCTCCGTATAGTCTTTGCAGATGAATAAAATGCACTCATGCAGAGGGTAGACTTAAGCAAGAAAGATTGCTACTAGCGAACTGTACACAATTGTGCCGCTCTCGCATGTCAGTCGTGCTCACGCCACAAACTTGAAAAGGTGACTAGGTGCGCTGTACCAGCACCAGATTGACAAGCAGAATTTACAAGGTGTCATCGTCCCTGCGAAAGAAACTGCTGCAAATCAGCTGTTCCAGAGGTTCGCAGTGCATCTCGCATAAGGCCACTCTCCCCTAGAGTAAGCCAGTAGCAGAATCACAACGTCCCATCAGCGCACCGATCCATGTGGGCAGGCTTTGCTGCACTAGGGCTCTCCAGACTGAACAGCAGGAAGCACCACTGGACAGCGCCAGTAGAGCTCACTGCAGTGCAGCCTGGTCCATGGCTCTACCGGGGATCTACCACCCCTCCCTGAGAATACGCAGAAACAAAACAAAAAGAGAAGGGCCCTCCCCAGACAGCCAACGAGAAAGCCACAATAATCAAACAGCCAAAGGCAAACAACAAGAACCAAAAAGAGGTAAAACGGAGAGGGGGGGACGGTGACAAAAGTCTGCCCCACCGCAAACGAATTCCTAGGAGCCAAAGCTAAGACCAATATAGTAGGGTGAAATGACAGAGCACTGATGTAGGGCGGTAACCTCAGTATCCAGGCAGCAGGTTAACCAGAAGGCACCAATTTAAACAAGTCAATCAAACAAAAAAGCCAAAGAGAACCCTGCCATCATGGGGGGAAGCAAACCACACAAGGGGGAGAGGCCAAGACAAAGCACACACAACGACACCGGCCACACAGAAGGAACGAGGAGAGGAGCCAGGAGGCAGCAGAGGACAGAGGGAGAGGGACACACCCGCACCAGAAGGGGTACAATTGTGCCTTAGCGGAGTTCAAAGAAGGGGCCACGGATCATACAATGATGAATACCTCAGTGAGGGTGCACACAGCACTCCAACAACACGGGAAACATGGTGTAGAGGGAAAGATCCCCACACAGGGCCAAAGGCCTTTAATGCCATGAGACACAATGAAGAGGAGAAATCAATGCACAGCAATCACTCCAAGCACGGAGGCAAAGCAACAAGGCCGTCGCCGGGAGCAACGATACCCCGAGGGAGGGACCAGTAAAACCTGGACCGAGGCGCCAAGTAGGAACATCCGAGGGGGAGTGAGGGTCACGTCAGGCAGGGAACAGTAACCTAAACTAAAAACAGACAGTAAGAGGCACCAACACCTAGTTTCGCGCTGCATATGGTAAAATCTATAGATGAGTTAGTGAATTCAAGTGCCTTAGTTGGTGAAAAAGGGTGGGGGAGTGGGTGGCTCATAACGACGACATCTAGGGACAACACCAGCATCTTTACCCATCGATGATTGTCAGGCACAGACTGTGAAAAAGCGAATGCGTGCACAAAGCTTTCAACAGAGGCAACCTTAGTACAAGCTAAGCGCGTGACGGGACAAACATGGAGAGAACAGGTATTAACGGTGCCATGGGCACGATCTGTTAAGCTTACGCTGGCACCCGCACACAAAGCCAACTGTGGCTCACAACTGCTGGCGAGATCTAGATTGGTTGGAGCCAGGCATGTGTCACATGAGGAACCTAACAATTATAAATGGGAAAGGTGTGTCTCCTGCTGCATACCAGTGCACCTGACACGTCCTTGGACAGACACACTGGGTATGCACAGTTCACTGAAGTAGATGTGACAAATGAGCCTATTAGACACGAGAGTCATCTTCCACCACCATGATGGATGAAAACAAAACCAACTAATGGGTGAAAAACCGGAGTGAAACAGAAAAACGAGAAGAGGAGGGGGGAGGGGGGTGGACACACGGAGGAAAGTGTGAAAGTGGGGGGTTGAGCTGGGGGTCATGTCATACCTCTCGTGAAGTGTTCAAGATGACGTTTTTTGTCTGCTATAATAGTATCATACCATTCATTGGTGAGCACAAATGAAGCTGGGTTCACTGCTTGCTGGGCAGTGGCACGCTGATGAAGTGCTCTGAGCGCCCTTCGATGTGCGTCCAGATCCTCAGGAGGGACCTTCCTTCGGACTCGCCTGTCGGGGAAATTTCGTTCCCTCAGGTTGGTTTGCAAGGCATGTTCCGCTATATAGACTGCTGGCTGCTGGAATAAAACTCGCTCCTCGAATCTGTCAAGATGGACTGTCCACTCAGCAAACATATGGTTGTGTGACTGTTGCTTCCTGAGTCGCGCCTCTGTTTGATGAAGGCTCCCATTCATATGCCACAAACGTAAAAGACTGTAATTGGAAGGCCAGTCAAGTGGGCACAGTGTGGCTGTTTCTTTCCATTTCTCGGGGGTAAGCCCTTCTGGAGAAGGAATGATCACCTCCAGAATAGTACGATTCGATCCGAGTGGTTGGAGACCTCTCATCATACATGGTTCAACGAGCCCTGCGGTGTACCCATGGATGAGCTCCTGGAAGCTTCCAGCCATTTGAAAGTCTTCATCCAACCCCAGGTGAAAACCAGGCAAATTTGTAGAAACAAATTTGACTGCTTGGAGCAGCTGTTTTTCTCCTTCCGCGGAAAGCTCGTCACAGGAACGTTTCGGGCACGTGAGGTTGATTTCTTGAGGTTTCTGTGCATTCTCAGGAGCATGCTCGAGGAGTTTGGGAGCAATTTTACTGGCCCAACTAGCCGGAAACCATGCCAAGAGGGCAGAGGCTCCACCCGTAAGGTCCACTAAACCAGTAGTGCGCCGATGCGGCCGATCTGTAACTAAAACTTTAACAGGGCCACTCGGCGCTCGACTCCGATTCACCTCGGAGCTCTCGCAGGCTGAGCCAATGAGTTCAGATAGGATGGGCCGAAACCAGTATGTGGCATACAAAAGGCATTCAGTTTCTGGAGTCACCATGGATTCAGCCAATCTCATCAAAGAGCTCATCGCTTGGGCGAGCTTCTCTGCCAAACGAATTGTGAGAGCCCTGGCTGTTTGCATAAGGACATCCTCCACTCTGGCACCTTGCCCGCGCAACCACAGTTCACCAGCCACACTGAGCAAGACACGTGCAAACTTTTCTTGGATGGCAATTAGAGACAAGGTCAATCTCGCCTGAAGCCATAGCGGCGGGAGAATGCCAAGGTTTTCTGGTATGCAGAATGGGTTTCCGTCAAGTTGGGTATTGTCAAGTAAGATGGCTAGCTTATCAGCCGCGCTCAAGATCTCGTCCTCAGAGGGGTCTTCAGCTGCTTCAGGTATGGGTGGACACCATGAGATGGTAGGATCTTCTGGATCACTTTCTCCATCGGTAGAGGCTGCTTCTTCATCCGAGGAGGGGTCGCTCACTGTGTCTCTTGCACCTTCCGGGCTTGCAAGTTTCATCGTGCCTGGATCAAACTGGCGATCGAGTGTGGCCAAAAGCTCTGGTTGCAGCCGATGGGCATCAAAGTAATGGATACCAGGGATGACAACGAGCTGTCGATCCTGTATACCAACATGAAAGAAGACCTTGTGACCTCTATGTCGATGAACTAGGGCAGGAGACCCATTGTAAGCTGCACAAAGCCAGAGGGGAGATCTGTAACCATCAGCAGCGTAACCATATAAGTATTCACGATCAATTGAGCAGGGGAAAAATCCGCTGGTCGTCAACACATGGTCACGAGTGCGGGGCTCTAGCGCTGCAAGGACGTTAGGGGGAAGCCGTAGCCTGTCTCTGCATGCCACTACCAACCGATATCGTCTCCACGCTCGTGTGCCATTGATGGTCACTATCATGGCAATAGCAAGGGGCGGTTTATCTTGGGGAGTAAAGGGTACCGCTAATCCCCAGTCCAGTATGGCACATCTATCGCTAGGGTAGTTTGTAGGGCCATGGTACTGAATATTACGGCCTTTCAGAGTGAAATACCGTAATGGTAGACCCCTAGTGTCTGAGCCATTCCAACCAAGCCTGCCATGTCGAGAGGCGAGACTATATAGGTGTGGTCAATGGCTCTTGTCAGCGCTACAGTTGCACGTCCATAGCAGTCCTCGCGCTCGTCTGCTGTTGAATCTCTCCGTCCTCCACTGAGAAAGCCTACCCCTGTTTGAACAATGACAGCAATGCGTGCTGTCGCTCCCGCAGCAGAGGAGGTGGTGGAAACTCGCAGCCCACCATACCACTCAGTCTGAAAGCCGTGTTGGAGTAGCAACTTATGTACAGCCGTACGGTTGCACAAGACAAGCAGCTGCGAGGTCGCTCCCTGTTGCAAGTTACGATAATAGTTCTTCAGGTAGGTACAAAAGGCAACCACATCCTCCACTGCAGACCTAAGATCCTTAGGTGCTTTCCACAATACTGTGCGGAAGCCTCCGATGGCAACAGTGGACTCATGTGGCACGAAATGGCCAATGTAGATGTGGTTGGACTCATGGAGGACTAGCTCCGGATATCGAACTGCAACGATCGCTTGGTAGGTCAGCATTGAAACTCGCGAACTGTTAGGGAGAATGATTCCCCATCGGTGAGGGCCACAGAGTCCAGCTGCCTCAAGGGTCGTGGTGCTCTCAGGTACGCCAAACTCCTCTGGTGCTGTGGCAATCAACAAGACTGCGAGCACCGCTGCAATCAGGCTGCTGTGTGCATCCAACTGGCAAGAAATTCGGCAGTGGAACACCCGCCTGAGGGCTACAGGCAACTCGTAATCCTGCGGAGTGGATGTCCATGGGCTACTGTGCGGCTTGTTGGCAAGTCTCAGCAGACTGAAGAGCTCTGACTCCGGATCTTGGCTTGCATCAGGCCACAGCTGAGCTACGAGAGCTGCCATGCGCGCTGGTGGAAAATAGTCGCCGGACTTGTCAAGTGCCCGAAGCCCCAATGGTCGTTGCAACAGTTTACGTCGATTGACTGCTGCTGCTCGGCCTTTGGACAGCCCTCCTGGAGTTTGCCTGTGGTCTCCAATAAAGACAGTTAGCATTGGCTGTTGTATGGCAGCAAGAGCTGCAATCTCATGGTAATTGCCATACTGTTGGCTTTCATCCATGAAGGCAAGCCAGGTGCGAGAAATCCAATGGCCAAAAGTGGAGTAGCGCATCGCCATTTCCGACGTAGCTGAGCCACCTGTGGCGATAAGGATATTCTTATGTGAGATGATTCGATTACGGTCACTACATCGGACGTCAATTTTGGAGGCATAAGCCGCTCCTTTACCCTCCTCCATGCGTCCAATTAGCCTGCCGAAATTCTGGATTGTGGGGGGCGCAAGGTCACTCACTTGGTCCGCCAGCGCTTTGGCAGCTACATTCTCTTTAGTGTAGACGATTGCAACAAACTCAGTCAGTTCGCAGCTTAAGGCGATGAGCAGGACCGCCAGGGACCGCGTTTTGCCAGCACCAAAGACCCCTGCAATACATAAGTCAGACGTTCCAGTCATAATGGCCAGCAAGAGTGCAATTGAGACTGTCAGGACATGTCCATCACCGTGTGCTGCTAGGGGAAGGAGACGTTCACGATAATAGCTGTCATGGGCCCCCTCCATCACGACAGCGGCTGGTGTCAAAAAGCGGCACAGAATTCTGACTAACGCATCAGTCAGATGCATTTTGCGCTCACTAGCCATCCGGCGAACAGGTATATGCGGCTGCACAATGCCCATTGCCAGTGGAAGGCGCGACTGGTTAGCTTGTGCAAACACTAAAAGTTCATGGCGGCTGCGTGTGTCTCCTAGAAAGGCCAGCTCTTCCCAAACAACGGCCATTGACGGGTGGTCTTCAATAGGTTGCAGCCAATCCTGTGCAGGGTCAAAACAGCTCATTGTTTTAAGATACTGGTCCAAAAGTCGCCCACAAAAGGTCTGAGCAACAGGCAGAGAGACAATAACAAGCTCCAACAACTTTGGGGCGATGCGCTTGAACGCTCTTTGAACAGGGTTCTTGCTAGCTCCGCTCGTCATCACCTTTTCATGTACCAATGCAATGACACAACGGTGCTGATTGTCTGGCAACTGGAGTATGCCCAATAGTGCTCTGCCTGCCATCACGTTCGCTTCCAAGTTGCCTAGGTTCCCCGCTTCACAGAGAGCACGCGGCGACAGCGCTGGAACGTCGGAAGGTGCACTAAATAACAGGAGTGGAGCACTATCAGTATGTAGGTGGACGACATGAAATCCGGCATACGCCTCATATTGATAGGTAACCTGCAGTCGTGTTCCAGTCTGTCCTCGCTTCTTCTGTTGAGCAAGTTCTACACTGACCCAAGGCTGGAGATGTTGGAGCTGCCGTCCCGCATGATAAGCGTCTAATTGCGGCAACACCATGTCCAGGAGGAAGATGAGGGTGCGTAAGGAAAAACCACGAAGGAATTCCGTCAGTAAGTTGCGAACTAGCACTCCTCCCTCAGCATGGGACCCTCCCGGTGTGGGAATCATCGCAATCAAAGCTGCTTGCAGGTCAGCTTCCGTTTCCAGCTGGCCATCCCGGATATCCCGACCGTCAATGGGCACTGTGTGCAATTCAGTGTTCCCTTCTCCAGCTGCTGCTAACAGGGAGCTTAGAGTTGTCTTGAGGTGTTCCGGAAGGTCAAAACTCACCCATGAAAGTACACGCAGCAACCCTTCGCAGCGGACCCCATGGGGAATGACTTGCGGGGTAGTGATTTGCAGTCTTTGGATCTCATGAACACCTTCGTCAAGATCAATGAAGAGCAAGTGGCCATAGGAGTGTTTGGCACGGCCACTCCATGTGGGGTGCCCTTCTATCAGGACAATCTGATAGTTGAATTCTGTCAGAGAGTGGTTTCCACACAGAGCCGGTCCTCCAGGCAGTGCACCAGTGTGACTGTGCGCTCGCCCGTAGCAAGTCGCATCATCTCTGGCGGCGTCGCAATCGCAGCAACTTTCGTAAGGCCAGGGAACACAGCAAAAGCACTCAGGATCTCGTGAACAGCAAGGCCTGTATAGGACCCTGCCGAGAAACCATGTACGTTGACCTCCCTGCGAGCGCCTGTAGCCGCTGTGGGGACTAGCTGTGGAAAACATGACTTCAGAAATAAATGTTTGCCTTGCGGATGGTAGCAATGAAAGATTTGCATAATTGCTGTTGTCCAGGTTGGGTGTGGCGGTCTGGCATGGGCTGGCCGGATGTTCGCAGCTTCAATTAGGCGAATTGCTCGCGTGAGCAGCAATTGTTGATCAGCGAACTGTTCAGGGAGAAATTCGCGCCAAGCTGTCCATCCTTCTGCCGTAGAGAGTAGCTGATAGATCACATACTCATGCACAGTTTTGGTGAGGCCCAGCTGGGTGATATGGTCTTCCCAGTTATCAGTCATCGCAAGCGATGGGCCATACCCCTTGGTTTGCGCAAGATTTTGCAGAAAAATATCATACTCATGCTCGCCACTAAGTAGGCCACCCCCCAGCCCACTGCAATGCACTTCAAGGGGTCGGTCTTGCATAGGGGCGTCATCTTGCCACACGTCAGCAAGGGAGAATATCCAGGAGGCCCACTCAGCAAAGCCTGTGAGGGCTGCGGGCAGTGCATCTGCGAGTTGCCCTCCACTATGGTGTTGTTTGGACACCTCCCCAATATCTATGGCCTTCTCATTGACGGTGACTTCCCACTTAGCCATCTCTCTGAAGGGTAACGGAAGACCAAACGCAAGGGGAGCTGCCTGTCGTAGCGATGTACATGAAGGTTCAGATTGTTCCTTCCGGTGCCACAGTCCACACAGCAATGTGAGTTGAGCTTGGGAGAGAGGAACAGGAGGCACTTAGCATGCAGTCTCAGACCAACCACTGGAAGGAAATTGGGATGCAACCATTGGGGCTTCCATTCTTGCGTCCCAAATAGAGCCGCAGCCAGCGGCAACCAGCCAAATTGAGCCAGCTCAGCGAGACTGCTGGGCATTCTTTTCTTGGCATTGGTGCCAAAGCCATGCAGGATAACAGGTCGCATGTAGTGCGGCTCAATCGTCATGGCTTGGTACATCTTGTCTCCAGGTAATACTCGCACGCTGACTTCACCCGGCAACAGGCTAAGGGTCGGGAGAGCTCCTTGCGCATATGCAGGCCGAGCCCATTTGTGGAAATTGGGTTGCCTGCCTTGGTAGCCATCAAGGATTCTCCGTAGATGACCATGGCGCGGCCAGACTCCAGAGGCTGGGACCGGAAAAGTAACTAATCCAGACCACTGGCCTAACACACTCCACGCATGGCACCAATCTGCAGTCACCCGGGTGGACGTGCCAAGCAGAGGAGAGCCAAGTAATCCACTAGCGACTGCTTGCTCAACGTCAACAGGTGGATATGTAGTAGCAAGATAGGCTTCAACATGTCTATGGTAGGCACTGGCAATAACATGGGCAATTTCATCAGGATCAGTCTCCGAGTCCTCCAATACAGTGATGGGCACAGGGCTCTCATGCCCTGAAGCTATTACAATGACCAGGCCCGCATTGATTTCAGTGAATGCCTCACTCACTAAGATGACTCCTTGGGGCCAACACTCAGCGGCAGTTTCCTCCTCGGCTGCTTTGTCCTTACGGGCAGGTTTGGTTGACCCAGCCGGCGAAGAGACATCGCTGCTGGACGACGCCCGACGAGACATGCGGGGACTCGGGTCTGGTGAACCCCCGTAGTCAACCTCATCTGC
>CAMXCT020001139.1:0-15000 GCA_947184155.2 Cladocopium goreaui
GCTCACTCGCTCACTCGCTCACTCACTCCCTCCCTCCCTCCCTCAGTCACTCACTCACAGGCGCAGTACACAGCGCCTCCTGGAGGAGCTGCGGCACGCGTGGGCGTCGCTGGCCCGCGGCTGCCTTTTGCGTGGCAGGCGCAGTACACAGAGCCTCCTGGCGGAGCTGCGGCGCGCGTGGGCGTCGCTGGCCCGCGGCTGCCTTTTGTGTGGCAGGCGCAGTACACAGAGCCTCCTGGAATCAATCTGGGAAACACTTCTGTTCGACCTTTACGTTTAACAGGGAACATACAGAACATACAGACGACAGTATCACTCCGCTACTTTCAGTCACATAGACTCATCAGTTCATTTCATATTTCTTTTACCTCATCACCTGTGCCAGGTACCCTACACTGCACAGAATGATGACGCTTGAACTTGCGCGGCCTCTCTTGAAAAAGAGCTCGTGTGCTGCATGTATCATGTGCCGGGCTCTTGTTTTTCACTTGGATCCCGCCGCTCCTGTTCCCGCCTCCGCCGCCGTAGACTTATCAGCACCACTCATCACAGCTCCACTTATCACATCACAACTTCTCATCACAACTCATCACAACTTATCACATACCAACTCATCACAGCTCCACTTCTCACACCTCACTCATCACAGCTCCACTGCTCATCACAACTCATCACAGCTCCACTTCTGACAGGTCCACTTCTCATCACAACTCATCACAACTTCTCACATCCCAACTCATCACAGTTCCACTTCTCACACCTCACTTCTCACACCTTCCTTATCACATCACAACTTCTCATCGCAAATCATCACAACTTATCACATCCCAACTCATCACAGCTCCACTTCTCACACCACTTCTCACACCTCACTTATCGCATCAGAACTCATCACAGCTCCACTTCTCACACCTGACATCACAAGTCCACTTCTCACACCTCACTTCTCACACCTCCACGAAGTTCACATTAAGCTGAGATACATAAAGGCTTGACATGTGGGGTTATCCGGTCCTTTTATCTAAATTAATGAATCAATCAGTCAATCAATCAATCAATAAATAAAAATAATAAATAAATAAATAATAATAGTTCAGCAACCTGAAACAAGGTCATATTGGGCATAGTGACCCTTACTACCTATCATTTAAATTGAGAAGGTGAGATCCTTTCAGTCGCCACTCCTCGGGCGGCTCACCTTTGCCTGGACTGCAACAACAAGCGTCTGGCCTAGGCAAGATGTCATGGCTTCAACAAAGCAGGATTTCATAGTTGCAGATGCTATCCAAAGATTGTGGAAAGTAGGAGCTTAATTCATCTTAATTCATTTTGGCCACTAGGGAGGAATATGGCAAGACTCAAAAAAAGGTTCTTCGCGTTGAAGGCATCACCGCGTGCTGGAAGGCCGATGCACACTTGCACCGCTCCCTCGATTGGAGCAGCACTGCAGTCCTGAGTTTTGGACAAGAAGACTCCTCGGCAAATTTGAAAAATCGGTGCTGGTTGAACTATCACAACAGAAATATCGTCAGTTGTGTGAATCGTCTCAAGAAAGAACAGCAACGAACCAGCTGCTTGATGCTGCTTGTCCTGCTCTTTCACGCCCTTTCACTAGCCACTGTGATTTCCTTGCTCCTTTGTATAAAGTCTTACCTACAAACTACCGACGACAGTCACAAATGTCAACCAAATGCAACCAGCTTCAATGTAATTACATGTACAAGACAAGTTTCTACAGCAGCATATGGCTATGGCCCAAACATCCCATCAAACATGGGGTACTGTACTTATTCCGACCCACAAAACTGGGTCCCATCTTTGGTATTTGACTTGTTTAACCATCATTTATTTTTAAAAGGGTATATCATTTTGAGGTCATTCCCTAGCAGATCATATCAGTACATCTTCTAATTATCACCAACAGCACCCAGCCGCCCCGTCGCTCCTTCCAACTTTGTGGAAGCCCAAGCCCAGACCTGCAGGGGCCGATGGCTGGACCCGGGTCCATGGTTGAATGGCAGCTCGACAACATAATATATAAGGCATATATATATAGATAGAATATATATATATATAGTAGATATATGTATAAAATGTATATAATGCAAGTAATGTATACAATGTATACAATGTATACAATGTATATAAAGTATATAAATTATAAAAAGTATATAATGTATATAATGTATATAACGTATATAATGTATCTAATGTATATAGTATATATATACACATACATGTATGTATGTATATAGATAGTATTATATATATATATATGTAGCACATATGTATTACATATCTATGTAGTGTCTATATACATATATAATATATACAAATGTATAGTTACATATGTACGATATGTCATCTTGAACACAGCTTGAGCCGTACCCACATGGAAAGAAATGCATTCAACTTCTGCTTGTCAGTCAAAAGTCAAACACTTACCTTCAACGTCTGCCATATTTGCTCTTCAGAAACTCTGAACATCTACAACGAATTTTGGACATGTGGTGGAACGTGCCGAATAAAACTAACCAATTACGAGTATACATGTTCCTTATTGATGGTCTTCAGAGTATGAGTAGCCAGGTTCTTCTCTCCTAAACATTCAGTCCGCATGGCAATCACTGATATGGCACCACCTCTACCCAGCCAAAACCGCCTTCTCGAAACGCCTTGTTTAGTTCATAAAGAGAAAAAACCAGACAGCGCTTTTTGCAAGGCTGCACTGGCAACTCCCCAACCATTGAACAACCATTCAACCATTGGATATGACACCATGGTGACCTTTGCCCCTTCACCACCTGTTGCATCGTCAAGCTCCATGCGCGCCCGCTAGGACGGTCCTGTGCCTTGTGAAACTCATCGCGGTGGAGAATGATCACACCGAGCTGCGAGCCAAGCTGGTCGGTCCGAGTCTTGCATCAACGGTGCTTGATCAACAGCATTGGAGTTATAATGACTTATAATGATTTATAATGCTTTGATTTCATTTTGACATTTCAACTCAATATAGGTTTTCTTGTTGTTTCCATCCTTTCTTTTGGACAATGACCCAAGTAAATCATCTCCCGGCGACACCACTTTTTTCCCGCTGTCCCGGCGGACCTGCGACTGAAGTCGCAGGTACGGTGACAAGTCCCATCGGCAAAAAACCCGCGGTGCCACTGCCCGAATCTTACACTCTTTGACTTGGTTTGAAGCGACCATTTCCAGCAACCCCCTTCTATTTGGGACCTTGAACACCTTGAACATACCTTGGTTTCCGGTGTTCCCCTTGAACCAATCAATTCACAGATGCTCTTTGAATAATTTAGGGGATGATACCCAACCAAGATCTGCTCAGCAATGATTAGAAAAGGATGGGTGATACTTATACTGATGTATGTATATATATATACGTATATATTCAGAATGGATAAACAATGATAAACATTGCTAAAACCAGCGTGTTGCAGTGTCTAAAAACGTCTAACGTCTAAAGTGTCGATCAAGATTCATCTGGGACTGGGCGCCAGCCAGGCCGAGTGCCGAGGGATTTGTAGAATTTGGCCTCCTCTCAGTGCGAATCTGCAATGAGGAGCCGATGCAAAAACCAATGGCCAACCAAGGGGGTTCCTCTACACCCACACCAGGGCCGGTGTGCAACGGGCAAAGCGCCTGGTTGGAAAGGATGACTCTGGTGGCGTGGAAAATGGAGAACAACAAGGCACAAGTGACCTCATCAACCTTCATCAAGTTTTGCTCCACTAGTGTGACTATTGACTGTGGAAAACTTCAGAAGAACTGAGAACTAATGCTGCTTATTGGAACTGAATCATGAAGGGCGAAGCTTGTTTCGTAGAAAACTGGGAATCACGCCCCTTTGAGGACTAAGCACTTGCCGAATGATCTTTCCAAATCATACCATGCTCCTGATCAAACAGGACTTTGATTGGAGTGCCTTGAGAATTTCGTTTCTTTGACTGGTCAAGATCATCTTTATGTATTATTTTCAATGTCGACCGGCAAATGTGAGCCAAGCGTGTCACAGCACAGTATTCAAATAGTTAAAATTATGGATCAAGGATTTGAGGGACATCCTCAAAACACCTCTGGCAGCTGGGAAAAAAAACATGCACAAAGACATGGCAGCCCAGCAAGGACTCCAAAAGCGCTAAGATACACATATTATAAGCAATTTGTTTTAACCTTCAGCCATTTCAGAATGTCCCTCATGACGATAGGCCTTGAGATTTGGGGGCGTAACTATACAACGGCGATGTAACGGTGGACCCGACTTTGCGTACCTGTACAGGAAGAGAGAGTCCGGTCAGCCTCGACAGCACCACGGCCGCACTCCTCAGGTTGCTGGCTTTGGTGTGTCGCCCAAATCAGCCTTCATAGTTTGCAGACCTGGAGATGGAGCTTCGCAGGGCATGAGTATACCTTCCCCATACCCCGCAAGATGAACAAATCTCATGCTAAACTAGGGCTCACAGGTCAGGGGGCATTTAACATTAAATAGGGTGATCTGGTAATTTTCGTGTTTGTCTGTGGTGTATGGTGCCCTTCCGACTACCAAAGGCCTACAATTGCACTGGTTTTCGGTACTCGGCTCCTGGCCGAAGATCACTTACCTTTCAGGCTTCCACGTGATCAACGGCCTGAGCTGAGAGCTGTTTCCAGAAATTTCGAGGAAGGGATTGATGGTAGCAATTCTAAGTCTGCCAACATGGGTGACTTCACATATCTACCGAGGCATTTTATCCCAAGTTGTTGAAGAAAAGGGGCGTCCGGTGTTTGAGGGTTATGAGCCCAAGTCCCTCTGTTTAGATTTCTTTTTGTCGCGCAATGGTTGTTCGATCTACTTCGGAACCACCCCATGGAAAACTGGTATCTGAATCTGGTAGCATTGGCAATGTGTTCTACTCTGAAGGGAATCAGGCTGAGTATAGGCTGCAAGCTTCGAGACCAAAGGGATTGCCAGAACTTTCCCCTGGTGATGCGGCACCGATCCATGACGGACAAGGTCAACGTGCAGGTGAATGCATTGGCAAGGGTCGTGGTGGGTCTGCATCTTCGAAGCCAGCTGTGTTTGTGACCCCACCAAGCCGAAAATCTGGAATGGATGGTGATGGGGTAGAACATACTGTCAAGCAATCAGAAGGTCAAATGCCAGATGAGTTTGAGGCAACGGTCAAGTCTATGGGAAGGGTCACTGACAATAGGGTGCCTGAAACTGTAGATGAGTTGCAACGTGCTCTGGAAGTAGAAGTGGTCAATCAGTTGAGGGAACAAAATACTTTGTTGATGGCTGAACTGGAAGAGTTGCGGCGTCTGCATCGTAGTAGCCCCAATTCTGGTTTGGACTCAGTTTCTTCCTGGGTTGATGTCCCTAGTGAGGGCGTGCGAGAACGGAAGGGAAGCAGCGGTGGTGGGGAATTTGGTGGATGCAAAACCCCAAGGGCCGGTGTCACTTTTGGGAATGTCAGCAAATTCACCCCGAATGGCACGAAGATCCCGGATGGCACTCCACCACAGGAATTGTCTCCAGAGATTCCCATGCCTCCTCCAATGCCTCCTTTTCCTATGGAAGTTCGAGAAGATACTGCAACGATGTTGGAACGGTATGAAATTTCTCAATTGGATTCGAAAGTTCCTTCAGTTGATCCTCGATGGAAGCCTGCATGCGAGAAATCCCATGAACCTACTCCAGGGGAAGCTAGGGCTTTTTGGCTGGAGAAGGAAGTGGCTTCACTGCGTAGCACACTGGCCAACATGGTACAAGGGAATTCCTTTCATGGTTCTGAGTACTGGAATGGACGGTTTCAACGTAGTGTGGATAGGCCCCAATCCAACCATGGGTCCGGTCATCCTGCCTTGCCTTCGAACGTGGGGCAAGTTGACCCCGATCTGGCTGAGCGCATTAGCCGTGCGTACCCGGGAGATCTTCCACGTGGTGCCAACCTTCACGGAGATCGGGCTAGCACTTTGAGCAATGGGGGTCTTGGTGATGAATGTCGACATGATCGGGCTAGCGCTATGGATGGTGCTCGTCACGGTGTATGCCCTGGGAACTTGCTTGGTGGTTTTGATGTACCCCCTCACGGTCGGGCTTTGCATGATAGCGAAGTATGTCATCAAGGTCGGGCTGTGCATGGTGAAGGTCTTCATCAAGTTCGGGCTCAGCAGGGCGGTCATGTATCTCATCAAGATCGGGTCTTGCATGGAGACGGAGTATATCAACACGATCGGGCTTTGCATGGGCCTGCATCGAATCCACTTGATAAAGTTCCTGGCAATCCTTGGGCCCTTCCTCGGCATGGTTTGGGGGAGGTGGATCAGGAGATGGATGTCAGGACCGCATCTATGGTCCATGGTCTGGGTCTGAACAAGGTTCAATGAACACCAAAGCTGAACTCCCAGACCTGCCAGCAACATCAAGCCCTTTGCAGTTTGGGGATTGGCTTCACTTGTGCACCCCATCTATGAAGGACATCAGTGGAGTCGCTGGGTGGTGGTGGGAGTCAACGCTTCGAGAAGCCAAGGTGTACTATGAGCAGTGGAAATCTAGCTCTCCTTTGCAGCGCATCCAGATCAGGCCGAGACTTCCAGATGATCTGAATGAGCATCGCTTTCAACGCACTGAGCAGAGAGGGGTGCAGATGCTGCTGAAGGCAATTCCCTTGGCAGAACAACAGGAGTTGGTGACAGATCGAAGCTTGAGCTCAACGGCCATTCTCTACAAGCTGATGGTCCGCTTCCAACCAGGCGGAGCAGGAGAGAAGCAAATCCTCTTGCAGCAGCTGACAACGATGCCAAAGGTCACCAATGCTCATGATGTGGCTTCAGCACTGCGCAACTGGCGAAGACATTTCGGTCGTGCCCAAGAAGTCCAAGCTGTGTTGCCAGATGGAGTGCTTCTTGTGAAAGCATTGGATGAACCACTTCAAAAGATCGCCAACCTCGATCAACAAGCGGCCTTCCGCCTTTCTCAGAGCAGAATGCAGCTGCAGCTTGATGAGAAGCCGGAGCATGGAAGCTTGTGGGCCTTTAGTCAATGTTTGCTGGCCGAGGCCGAGACTTTGTGCTTGATGGCTACAACCCCAAAGACGGAGCAACAATCTTCTTTGAAGCTGAAGCCCATGGATGCAACTGGCCTCAGCTCCTCCATCAAGAGCTCTTCAGATTCAACTTCCACAACAAATGGCAAGGGCAAAGGTGGTGCTACTTTTGATGCGCCTTGCAAATGGTTTCGAAGTGATCAAGGATGCCGTGCTGGATCCAAGTGCAAATGGAGTCATAGTTGGGAGGGTGTCTCTGACAAGGGCGCTCGATGCTTTGTGTGCGGCTCCAAGGAACACCGCAAAGCTGATTGCAAAGTCCGTGGAGGTGGTGGTGGTGGCAAAAAGGACGAACCCAAGGGTTCGGGGGGAGGAAGTGCCAATTCCAATTCTCTTGCTGCTGCAACTCCGTCAACGAAGGCAACAGCTTCAACAACAACATCATCGCCTATGGCATCTCCATCCAAGCCCATGATCAATGAGATCACCACAACATCGACTGCAAATGCATCTACGGGGGAGTTGAAGACTGGCAACCCTGGGAATGATGGTGGTGAAATGGCCAAAGGTTTGGGAGATGGAGGAACAGGGGGTGATCAAGCAGCCAGAAATGAGAAGACGGCTGAGCTTCTACATGAAGCAACTCAACTACTGCGAACTCTCAAAGGTCCTCATTCAAATCCAACGCTGAAGGTGATGCAGCTTGAGGGTCTGAATCGCGTGGAGAATGACATGGTGCTCATCGATTCAGGTGCTACCCACGCACTACGCCCTGCAATGGATCTGGCGGAGTGGAACCAAGCTGAGAAGACCACAGTTCAGTTGGCAGATGGGACCACTAGCTCATTTCGCCTGAAGTGCAACACAAAGATCCTTCTAGGGCATCCATCGGAGTCAACAGCCAAGATCCTTCCAATGAGCGCTTTGAATGACCTGGACTTTGTTCTGGAGTGGCGAGACGGTCATTGTCACCTACAAGATTGCGAAGGACGAGTCATCCCAGTAGCTCTGCAAAATGGATGTCCGATGCTTGAAGTTGCACAAGGTGATCAATTGCTACAGTGGCTTGAAGCCTTTCAAACACATCAAAGGAGGAAATTGGCCATCGTCAAAACCATGATGACTGATGCTGATCAGGTCGACAAGAATATCATGGACTTGGAACTGGCTTTGACCTTGCGTCTACGTGAGCAATTTCCTCAACTTCCTGATGAAATCATGGCCAAGGTGGTGCCTCACTTGGAAATGACACAAACGATCAACTTTGCATCGCAATTGCCCTGGAACCGCAGAAAGCGGAGACGTCTCATGCAGGCGAAGCACATCATCATCCACTGCTTTTCGGGGCCAGACCAAGCCTACTGGGATAAGCACTGTGGTGACAACAAGACTGAAGTGCTCTGCATTGACACTACGTGCTCCACTCCTGCGAACCTCCACAACAAGAATATCTACGGTTTTTTGCTGATGCTCTGTGCCAGTGGCCGTGTGAGATCGATCATCGGTGGCCCTCCATGCAGAACAATCTCTGCCTTGCGATATCAAGGAGATGAAGGACCTGGCATTTTGCGCACAGAAGACCATCCATACGGTCTTCCAACTCTGTCCCCATCGGATTTGGAACTGGTGGTGGGAGACACAATCCTGATGTTCAGGTTCTGGTCTTTGATGATCTTGGCGGAGGAGGTGAGGGAGCTGGAACTTCCACCAACGATGTTTGTCATGGAGCAGCCAGAAGATCCTGCTCGGTACCGTAGTGCCGAAGACGTTGAGGCCAACAAGTACTTCTCCGTCTTCCGAACTGTAGAGTGGAGCGAGATGGCAAAGAAGTTTGATCTTCGTCAAGTTCATTGTGATCAACATCCAATGGGACATCAAAAGCGAAAGCCAACTACCTTGGGCACCAATGATGCAGCACTTGCTCAACTACAAGGTTTGCGTGGTGCTCCATCTGATGAGTCTGAAGCTGCCGCCAGGTACAGATCACTGACGATGCAGCAAAGATGTCAGGAGTCGAAGTCTTGGGCGTGCTGGGCTCCAGGGCTCAAAGCAGCAATCGCCGAAGCGATCAACCAGCATGTGAAGCAAGTGGATTGCATACTCTCTCCATTGCATCAACTTCGAGCCCATGAACCACCCAGTGCTTCTTCTTCGAGATCACCAAGTGCAGGCCGACCTGATTCAGTGCAACCACCAATGAGGGCGGATGCCGCCAGCAGTGATTCCTCTGAACATCCTCTTCAACCAGGACAACATCCCATGCGAATGAAAGCCCTTGGAACAGTGGCGCAGGCACTTCCTGAATGACCACCTGCCAGCACGGCGTGACTGTGCCCAGTGTGTGAGAGCGCAAGCTCGAAGCAAGCCTCACCGACGTATCCAACATCCAGACGCCTACACACTGAGTGTAGACTTATCGGGAAAACTATCCCCAGGGGACGACCAGCAGATGAAGGGCTGTCGATACCTGTTGGTTGGGTGTTTCACCTACCCGGTGACTCGAGCTGGCAGATCCTTGGTGCCTGTTCCTGGTCAGCCTGATCCTGAAGAAGATCAACCACTACCTGGTCTGGATGTGGATTTGGAGGAGGAAGTCCCTGAAGCCGCTGCTGACGATGCAATCTTCCCTGAAGAGGAGGCTGAAGTTCCTGCAGCCGATGATGCTGAAGATTCTCCAGCCACCAAAAGGGCCAAATCTATGAACCAAACTTGGCTGCGACTTGTCGAACAAGCTCAAGATGTGACAGTGCGGCAACTGACTTTTGTGCAGCCTGTGAAGAGTCGAGCAACAAAGCACCTTTTGCCTGCTCTCTCCAGGATGCATGCACGGATCCGTGCACTTGGCTTGCCGGTGTACCGCATCCACTCCGACAGGGCCCGAGAGTTTTCTTCTGCTGAAACCCAAGCCTGGGCTTTGGATAGACAAATCCTCACCACGATGACATCTGGGTCTTCTTTCAAAGCAAATGGCCGAGTCGAAGCTGAAATGGGGGTCATAAAGAAGTCCATCAGGATCTTGATCTCTGGGGGAGTCTGCCCATTAGCCCAATGGCCACTTGCAGCTCGACATCTTGGGGAACGGCGACTTCGAAGCCAGTTGAGCATCCTTGGATGGCCTGTTGGCCGCTTGATCAAGTTCGGCGCCAAAGCCTACGCTTTGAGGAAGTCCTGGCAATCTCGATATGCCCCATGGCGTGATGTTCGAGAAGAAGTTGTGGTGTTGGGGCCAGATGTTCATTCTTCTTTGACAACAACTGGCTACTATGTCAAATCCATCGCAACTGGGCGCTACTTCTACACGGATGACATTGTCATTCCGGAGCCTCAGCAACCAGCGGTCGAAGACCAAGTTTTGTACTTGCCTGAACGGGCTGGTGATACTCCAGCACGCCGTCATAGGCGCAAAGCTGCACAGCCTGCCATATCAATGTTTGACATTGAGGGGGAGCGCCGGATTGTGGCGACTTGTCCCAACATGTTTGAGCCTGAGGCTGCATCACATCATGGAGCATCAAGTGACAGTTGGACTATCGAAACAGCATCCTCGACATCCAGTGGCAACTCTCCTAGAAGGGAGATCGACTTCCAGGAGGAGGATTGGTGGACCGGAGGTGGGGAAGCGGGGGAGGTGCCTAACACCAGGGACGGTGGCTCAAGCCCTGGGACCTCAAGCAATCGTGCACCAGCACTTCGCCGGTTGCACCACAATGTCACTGAGTATGTCAAAGAGGAGATGGAGCGGATCGATGCGTCCTCAGCTGATCAAGCTCTGTGGATGCCTGCGGTCACTGAAGCAATCCTGAACCGCGTGAACTTGGAGGAGCAACTGCTCTCAATGGCGGTGGATGAGAACAAGGAGGCCACAGAGTTTCTTGTCACCCGTACTATCAGCAACTCCGAGGTGTGGCAAAACTTGGATGCTTGGGCCCCTTCCATCAAACAAGAATGGCAACAACTAGTGCAAGAAAAGCAAGCAGTCAAACAGATCACGATGTCAGAACTTCAGAAGCTATCCCAACAACGTGGAGTACCAATTGAACTCCTTCCTGGCAAGACTGTTCACACCAGAAAGGCGCAGTCTGGCGCATTTCGCAGCAGGGCTGTCATCTGCGGGAACTATGCATCCTCAACGGACCAGGAAGTCTACGCAGGAGAAACTGACAGCATGCAGGTGAGAACGGCTTTGAAAACTGCAGCACTCTTTGACTGGAAGGTCATGGGCACAGACGTGCGCACAGCGTTTCTGAACGCCAGGAGGAGGGATGAAACGAAGTTGGTGGCAATGAGCATTCCAACGGTCTTCAAACGTTTGGGGCTGGCATCTGATGATGATGTATGGCTTGTTGAAATGGCCCTATATGGGCTGACTACTTCACCCCGTGATTGGGGAGTTCACCGCGACGGCACCTTGGCCAAGCTGACCTGGAAGTGCTTCTTGGATGATGGCAGTGAAATCAATGGCCGTTTTGAGAGAAGCGATGATGAAAATCTTTGGCGGCTTGTGGAGGTGGATTCACAAGGGAGCCGGTGGTGCGGGCTTCTATGTGTCTACGTGGATGACCTGCTCTTCTGCGGTGAGGATCAAGTTCTACGAAGCGCCTTGCAAGCGGTGGAATCTCAATGGTCTTGCGCTGAGGCGGAATGGGCAACAACAACCAAACCCTTGAAGTTTTGCGGGATCGAGATCCTGGTCAACAAGGAGGGCAACGGCCTGCACTTGTCACAGGTGGGGTACGAAAAAGAGATGTTGGACCGCTGGCAAGTTCAACATGGTGTGGCTTTTCCTCACTTCAAGCTCAGCGAGTCTGATTTCGAGGCGGTGGAAGCCATCGACCCCAAGATCCTGAAAGAGGCCCAGGCCCTGGCGGGAGGTTTGTTGTGGCTGGCCACCAAGACCAGGCCAGATCTGGCTTATGGGGTTTCGGCGATGAGTCGTTTGATGGCTCGAAATCCTTGGAAGGCACTGGAAGTGGGCCGAGTCTTGCTCAACTACATCAAAGCCAATCCTGGCGACTTGCACTATGCCAAGCACTTTCCCAATGATGGCTGGGGTGAGCGTCGCCAGTTGAAACATCAGCGGGACTGCTATAGCATTGAGGTGTTCTCGGACATCGCATATGCGGCTGGTGCCAATCATCGCAGCGTGCAAGGGATTGCAGTGTTTTTTGCAGGGAGCCCTGTGGCATGGCAGAGTTCGCAACAGCCTTTTGCTACGCACAGCACAGCGGAATCAGAGTTGGTTTCGTACTGTGAGAGTTTGCTCATTGGGCGGGCCACGGAATCCCTACTTTGTGCGATGTGGGGGCATCCTTTGAACCGGAATCCATTCACCCGGACAATCTATGGGGACAACTTGGCCGCGATTGGTCTTGCAAGCGGCAATACATGTGCTTCATGGAGGACCCGACATTTGAGAATACGGGCATCAATTTTGAAAGAAGCTATGGAGGAGGAATGTGAAGTTCCTGGAGGAATTTGGAGATTACTACATCTCAAGGGTTCAGAGCTCGTGGCCGACGGCTTGACGAAGCAGCTTTTGGGACAGGCCTTTGCCAGGTTTGTCATGGATTTGGGACTGAGAAGGGAGGTGGCGATGTCATCATCAAGCGCTGTGGCTGGTGAAGATCGACCTGAAGAGTCGCAAAATTCATCAACATCCGGCGTGGGGCCGAGTTCAAGTGGAGCTCCTGGTGACTTTGCTGCCGTGAAGGCAATCGTTTTGGGGAGCACTTTGCTCTCAGTGGCTGAAGCGTCTCAAGGCGCACAACCGGAGGAGGACTTCACACCTGTGTGGGTGGCCGGTGCAACTCTGATGGCGTTGGGAGCCGTGGTGGGACAAATAGTATCACGTTGCTGTCTGAAGAGGTTGCATGTTGATAACTCTGGCCGACACGGAACGTCCTCGGAGGATGAAGTTTTGGTGGTGTCGGAAGATGAGCTGCATGCCCCTGTGCAGGGCCGTGGTTCTTCATCTTGCACAAGTGCCCCTGTGCAGGGCCGTGGTTCTTCATCTTGCACAAGTGCCCCTGTGCAGGGCCGTGGTTCTTCATCTTGCACAAGTGCCCCGGAGCAGGGCCGTGGTTCTTCATCTTGCACAAGTGCCCCTGAGCAGGGCTGTAGTCTTGCATCCAGAACGAGTTCTACGTCTCAGAATATAAGGAGGCGATCGGGCTTAGCAGCTGCGGGCTGTGAGGCAAAGCGCGATTCGGCAGCAGCGATGGTCAGCGAAGCGAGAGCCTTAGCAGCTGATGCGGCATCCAGTGCTTCTTCGGCGGCTGCAGCAGCGGAGCGAGCTTTGAGTCTTGCTGCTGTGGTGAGCGCTTCGTCTGAGGCCCGGGTTGTTTCGTCTGGCAAAGATCCAGCAGATGGGGCTGAAATCAAAAACCCCTGGAATTTGTTCCAACACGAAAATAGGAACAAAGGTTGGACCCCTCAAAAGATGGCGGAAATGTATCAACGCCAAAAGAACCCAGAAATGCCTTGAGCCTCCGGCATCGCAAAATGAAGCGATGGCTGGGTATGCACATTTTGGTGCATTTTTTGAGGATCAGTCGTCATGACTGAAACACAGTTCGAAGATTTGCCAGAAGGCAAATGGGGGAGTCTGCCAACATGGGTGACTTCACATATCTACCGAGGCATTTTATCCCAAGTTGTTGAAGAAAAGGGGCGTCCGGTGTTTGAGCTAAGGATTTAGCATACTGATACATATATGAGAAAAAACAAACACACACACACATCATTCACATATCTATCTATTTCTCTATATATTTGTATATATATATAAAGACATGATACATGATATATATATATATAGAATTATATAGATTAGATCTATGATATATGATATATGCTTCGGATGCCGATTTTGATATAGACATGGATTTCGACTCCCAGTTGCGATTTGCCACTGAGGTGCTGCCGTTGTGATTCCATGCATCTCCTGAGGCCGGAAGTATATGTGGCTTTCTTAAGCCATGAAAACAATAACAAATCCAAACATGAAGATCTACAAACAGTAGGAACAGCATAAACATCATAAAACCATTGGTTTGGGGTCATCAAAACAAACCCACATATAATGTATACACCAGAATTCCAGCGATACTTCCTTTGCGGGCATCATGTTTGTATTGGGGACTCACTCTGTTTTACTGTACTAGCCTTTCAAATTTTCAAAGGTGATGCTTGAAAAACCCACCGACATAGTGGAAATTAGACTCTTCAGAGAAACCAAGGAGGATCTGTGTCGATATTTCCTGGAAAAGGATGGAAAAGGAACATCCCCCAAAAAACGGTTTGGGAAGGTTGTGTTTGTAGTGAAGTGGTAATCATTCTGGATGAATTGGGATCGAATCATTCACGAACCTCAAATAAGGTGGGGATGATTCCCATTTCTAAGAAATATATAGAATTCTCTCGTGACGTTGTGGTAATGTCGTTACAATTCAAGCAGAATCATCAATGTGAATCACTCGGTTCGGCGGCAAGTCACACAGCCCGTCGCCCAGGAAACAACGTCGATTTCGGCGGCGGTATATATGTATATATTTCATTCTCATCCTCAAGCTTATTGTGGAACCAAATAATGTCCCACAACGCGATTCTCTAGTGCGTCAACCCACCGGAAAAGAATTCAGTCCTTTTGGATCATTCTTCGCAAATACAGGCAATATTTTTGGAACATCTAAAGCCACCAGCCAGATCCAACCAAGCAAAAACGGATGATACGCCAGTTGACGATTTTGATGGGGAAAGTCTCGATCAGAGACGCAGATGCAAGCAAGAAACTGTGTTTTGAATATCATGCACCACATTGCCGCTGACCTTGAGGCTCCAGGGTTTTGGTCATTTTTTTTTTGTGGTTGGATATTTCATGATATTGCTCAACCATATCCTGCCTCTGAGAGTTTGCAAAGTAGTTTCTTTGCTGATTTGTCAGCAAATATTCAGT
>CAMXCT020001139.1:20000-22500 GCA_947184155.2 Cladocopium goreaui
CACGGGGATTTCATCAATTGGTATTTGACCAACAAAAAGCCGGCCATCACCCACAACCTCGGGAACCCGCAAGACATGTGTTTAACCTATACATACCCATACAAGTGGGCAGTAGAGCCTCACAAATTGGCATTAAAACATACTGAATCAATAATAGTGTGGATTTTAGCTCCAAATGTAGGGAATTCGGTCTATATATATATAATTAATTTAATATATATATAATATACATATATACATAGTCAAACCACACTCAGCAGGTATTGGGTAAATTCAAAATATATTCAACACCCAATGATCGACAAATAGACTGGCCGTCTGAGCCATGGTGAGCATCCAAAAACCCGGCCTTGCAAGTGCCACAGCAAAAGAAGGTGTACCTGCGAGGCAAGTCTCAAGTCTGTTCCGTGGTACTGTAAATGATTTTTGTGATGAAAAAACCCAAGGTTTCCGTGCCCAGCAACGGCATGTTCCCAACCTCCACCGAGAGAAATCGATGCAGCCGAGACGGCGGTATTGCCATGGTCCGCGTTGATGGGAACCAAGGCTGGGCCTCCTGCGAACCAGCCTGAGGACACCCAAAAAAACCCTCACAAGATGGAGCTTGTTGGATCCCGAAATAGGGGGTTGAATAGAAAAGACTATGTACTGCATATATATATATACATATACATATATACATATACATATATATATATACACATACACACACATATATATATATATATGTATATATATATATGTATGTGTACATATATATATATGTATGTATATATAAATATGTATAATATATATGTATTTAACATATATATATGTATATTTAACATATATATATATATATATTATATCGGGAGAACGTGTTTGGTCGCCCCAATGCTTTTGCTGATTAGAATGCGCTCAGTGTGTATACAGTTGAACACAAACGTTATTAAGGGGCTTGTGAAACGTGCACAACTTCTGTGACACGTGCACAACTTCTGTGAAACGGCACAACTGCTGGGAAACGTGCACAGCATCTCTGAAACATGCACATATAGAATACTTGAAAACACTGGTTGGGGGTGGTGAAACACGTTATACCCATATATGTACATGTGTGTATGTGTATATATATATGATTATACATGTCTGTTTGAATAAATTTGTGTGTATGTATAGTTACATGGCAATATTTCGATTGGGGAAACTGATGATACACATTGTTCAACCTTATTTCAGACAGATCGAGATTGGTGTCGCTGGAATGTCGGAAACCAACAGCTTGAAGGGTTCACATAGAAACTATGTCTGCTTCTCACAGGTCCTACCTGTTGAAGAACCACGGTTGCCCTCACAACCAACAGCCATGGATTCTTCGGTCAGTCGCTACTTCTCATGCAACACTCATCAGATAACTTGCGTTAGGCCGAGAGCCACCTGGCTTGGACGCTTGTCAGCAGCAATATCAACACACCCAGTCTGTTGACAGGAAATTCGCGACAAAGTGAAAGAGTAGAGGTTTAGAAAGGAAGGCCTGGGCATACAGAAGTATCCCAGTCCATCGTGTGATGTATTTGGAGTACCATTGGCGAAACCAATGGCTTTGGGACAACACAGCCACATGACCTCCTCCACGAACCCACTGCCCTTGCTAAGGCACAACCAATCGGAGAAGACGGTCCATCATACCAGGCTGCCACTAGGCCATGACGAGCCATCACCAAACGCGCTGGACAGGCACCCTGAGACGGAGGGGTCCCTTGTCTCCAGTTTAGCTGGGTGTAGGAGGAATGGGCTGGGGAGGAAATGTCTTGTTTTCCTTTATGACATAATCACTTGTATTCGGGATCTGTTCCTGGAACCAATCTCCCGCAAGATCTGCTGCTACAACCAATCCACACCAACAGACAAAAATTGCACCAACATATCATTCTAGGAAAAAAATAGGCACTGCATCCGGATCCCTGTCTGGTGCTCTTCATGTTGACCGTAAACCTCCCCTCGCCTGGGTGAAAATGCCCGGCCAAAGTGTTGCAGGGCGCACCTACAACGCCCACGCCACAATGATGGGAAGCATCCAGGGCTGCAGAGCCGAAATTACGAACTTGGGGTTGGTCTAAGCCCACTTTAGTGGGAGAAATGATGTTGATGGATTTTGATCTACTGCCAATTATTTCGAAACATCCCAAATGTACTTGTACGAATATATAATTCCTTGGCACCTACCTACTTGATGTGTCAGTATCGGTCTGTTTCAACAGGTGGAACTTACCCTCAGTGTATTGCCTTGTTTTTTTTCTCCGGGAAACACATCTTCAAAAGAATTTTTAATCAATCTTGGATCTTGATGGATTTTTGATGGTTTTTTGATGGATTTTAAGGCTTCCCATGGCTTCCCCATTTTGAGACGCTGGCGTTGTCGTCTCCGAATCGCCCCGCCTCGGTCATCTGCATGGCGCGCAAATCCGCCCAGCGCAGGGCGCGACCGCTCAACACAGCGCAGCCGAAGGGAGCACCCACC
>CAMXCT020001139.1:27500-171657 GCA_947184155.2 Cladocopium goreaui
CACCAAATACATCCAAATACAGTAAATCAAATAAGGAATACACATGCTCCAAAAGCGTCAGTTTCTGCAGCCATGGATCCTTCACAAATATTGGCACTTACATTGGCGCCACAAAATTGCCAGTGCTACCTTCTACCTCTGAGGCAAAAGTTCCTAGAAACATTAGGTGAGCAAATATGAAAAAAATCATTCACTTAGTATCTATGTATCTGTTCTTGATCGATCCATCCATCCATCCGTCCATCCATCCATCCATCCATCCATCCATCTATTTGTCTTCTGTATGTATGGATGGATGTATGGATTTATGTACATATATATATACACATACACACATACGCATGTGTTTATATCAGGGCACGGAGGTTTGACACAGGTCTGAGAAACTCATCAGGCTTTGGCCTGCCACCAAGACATCGTTCTCCGAGACCAAATCCAAGGCGTCCACGCGACGATCCAAACGAAGTGTGGGGAGGCGACCCAAGCCGCGGCTCCTGCTGCTGAGCTGCTTGGAGGAGCAAACTTCCATGCCCGTTTGGCAAACATATGCAAACATACAAGCAACCTGTATTGGCAATGGCAATATCACATTTCCTCTGCAATCTGCATCGTTCAAGATCAAATGTAGCACGGTCATGCAATACGATCATGTGATATTCTATGCTGGCATATCTATCTCTATGATGTGTACTCAGTTTGCATGCACTAGAAATTCATGCACATGTATGTATGTATAGTTCCTTCTATATGCACATGTAAACACAGTATTTTCGAAAACATATGTGCAAACACACACATATATATATGTAAATATATATACATTATATATATGTATATATATAATATTCTTCTATGTATGCCATCACACGCATCATATATCGACATGAAATTCTCAGACAAGGTGTACCACTTACTGTAGATTTGCAGTCTGGGATTGTTCACCATTGAAACTGGACATCTGTGGGTACACCGCATGCCCATCCACCATCATATGGAGGTTTCCAAAAATGGGGGTAAGCCCAGTCATCATCCATTTAAATAGAATTTTCCATTGTAAACCATTCAGCTTGGGATACCCCGTGACTTAGGAAACCCCCATATTGGGCAGACATTCTTCCAACGACCCCGGGGCGCGCTGAAAGAGTCGCAGCTCGTTGCTTCGCCGCGAGGCCGCCACGGTGAGCTGCGCGTTGCCGCGGAGCGCCGTGACCTCGAAGCCCACCTCCACGTGCAGCGTGCCGTGGAAACGCCTCGCCCGGAGAGAGGGGAGATCAATAGGAACCAAGGTTGGGGATTTCACTGATTTCACCATTAGAATTGGTGTCATGGGATTGAACTATTGAACCAAGAAAACTGGCGATTTCAGATTTGAAAAAAAAGGATGGGATTTAAGCAAGAAACATGACAACTTTATGGGATTGAACTGAGAGACATGGTGATTCCTATAGATTGGATCTAACCAAGAAAAAATGGTCATTATATAAATGGGATTTAGCCAAGAACCAGGGTGAGTTAACTGCACATGATCCGAGATGCATGGGGATATGAATGGGAATATATCTAACCAACAAAACTGGTAGTATAAGGGGGATATAATGAGAGATAATCTGGATACGTTATGGATGATCATACCATTTACTGGATGTAGCAACTAGTCAGTAACCATAGTTCGTTCACCAGTGCATATGTATATATATATATATATAGAGGGATAGATATGTACATGCATACATATATGTATGTGATAACCCCAGCTAGGGGACTTACTAATCAGGCGTAAGAACGACTTATTAATTTACGATTGGAAAATCCAACTAGTTAATTAATGGGTCGATAAACCAAGGTATAACTGTGGGGCACACCTTGTACCCAATATAACCTTTAAACATGATATATGTGTCCCCATGTTTCACATTCCCAATTATTCCAAATCACGATGTTTCATGGGATCATATGAACAAACATGATCAAACCTGATCAAACATGATCAGCCAATTTGTAAACAGCAGAATACAGGGTGAAAGCATGAAATCTAGGGGTGAAACCTGCTATGGGGATGACAACCTTCAAACGGTGGAATCACATGATAATGAGCTTTCAACATGGGAATAATACGGTCATCAGTTTCAAAAATGATGATATTAAGATTATTAAGAGCCATAACCATCAAACAAATCGGGAATGTACTCATCCATTTCTGGGATGGTGGGGATGGGAATGGGGTACCCACGGACCCACAAATCATTGGTGGTTATTCAGTAACTATTCAACATGATTTGGTCCATTTTTAGGGGGTATACACAGTCATCTTGAGCCGTTCCCAAATGCTGATGATGAGGATGGGGATGTACAATGTAGATATGTTGATAGGACATCTTTCTGAACTTGTTATTGCAATTTGAGTTTAATGTGGGGATACGCATGGGATGTGGATGAACATAGATATTCAAAAACATGGCTTGGACTTCAGATGTTTCCAGCTGATTTTACGACTGGACATGGATTAGTTTCATTGTCTCGGAGTTCCCTTTACAAGCGATGGGATGGAGTGCGGAGTTGGGCGAAGCTGGATGAACACATCCGATGCAATATAGTTGCGGGTGAGGTGTTCTTGATATAGTCTGCAATGGCCAATGGACAGGATTCAGTTATTCTGACAGCAAACCCACGTTCTCCCATTGGAGATATTACAATCCCTACTAGCCAGTGAATGTCTATCCCCGAACGTAATGAAATGGACATCCATCATCCAGTAGCCACCCTCCACACCTTGCTTCAGTCTTGGGAGACCCGGGTGTGTCGAGCATCGCCTGCAACCAGGACCATAACGGCCGCATCCCGAACCATTGGAGCATGTTGCAGAGCTGGGTCATTGCATGGCTTGTCCTCAAGTCTTCACAATAAGAGAATTCAAGGCAGAAGTGTTGGCTAGTCTACTACAGTAATCGTCATGGCGTCTGCAATGACTTGCCACAACTGCCGTGCTAAGGTTTACTCCAGAATGATCCAGCGCAGGCACGCATGATGTGGGTGTAAAACAATCTAACATGAATTAAATCCACCATTAAGGGGGCCCTTGCGAGTTATCAAAATACCTGCTCTGGGGAAAGGCATGGCCCTTGTTTTGGAACCGACAACTTCTGGGGAGAGCTCTGGCAAGCCTAAGATCCCATTGTGGTTTGTCTGAGCATCTGGAATTTACAGAGAATTTCTGGCCATCTATATACAGTATATGCGTAATGGGGATTACGATGATTGAATATGATTTACTACTGAATTTGGGGTATATAGTGTATATGCAATATTAAACAACGCCTTATCGGAACCAGCTCTCCTTGCCTGGGAAGACAACATCAAGTGCACCCCCCCATCCACTAACAAACCTTTTCCAAGTTGAAAACGATGGGTTGAGCTTTCGGCCGCGTCTTCTTGCCTATGATGATATAGCAAGCCTAATCTTTCACGCATCTTTTCAAATCAGCCAGGTGACAGCCCAACAGAGCCGATAAAGCTTCACGTGCTGTGCCAGTTTGGTGAAGCCCTGCAATGGTTCCTGATGGCAAAGGGGTTGGGAGGGTTCGCGTGCTTGTGGTTGTCTGCAATAGTTTCACAAGCTTGGCGTTGCTGAATACCAGAACCCAGCAATGTGTCCAAAACTGAGGTAAAACCCTCAAATTGCCCTTTTCATGGTCTCAACCTCCTTCCCCACTGTTGGGCCCCAGCATTGTTGACTGATATACACATATCCACATGCACCAATTTTATCTTATATATTCTTGTATTGAAACATGAAACATCATGAAACCATGGATCCAATTGTGCCTACATCAAACCCAACCCAGAACCATTGAAATGGACCCACAGTTGCCTCCTCCGCTGGAAGGCTGGGCCAATCAGTGGCAGAGTTGGCCAACCTCAGCTCCAAATCGTACAACTGCTGCGCTTATCCTCCAGCAATTTCACATAGCTACGGAAAATGGTCCATTTACAAATGATTTACTTATGCATAATGGTGATTCTCCATAGCTATCTTGATTTACCAAAAGCGAACATACCAAAAGCCAATAGGGAAATGCATGGAGAAAACGGGTACCCCAATTAATTATATAAGAACCATCCATATGCCGGCTTTTGTTGGAGAAAGGCCCAGCTTTGTTGGTCAACTCCCAGTTTTGGTATATATATATATACACACACTGGTAGGCCTCCTGAACTTCTGCTGGTCGCACTGTTGCACTCACCTGAACTTTTTCTTTGGTTACTTCAAGCCAGAGAAGAATGCGCAGCAAGCAATCGAATCATCAACTCCATGCCAATCTTCAAGTGAAAGGCCAAGCAGCATCTGCCACAACTTCTTCTCACCCAATGTGCTTGATTTGTACATGCTGCGACAGCTGCAAAGAATCGCCACCGCTGTTCCTGGCCGAACAACAACCAGGTGCAGTAGCGTTGAGGGGTGCTATGGGAACCCCTAATTCCACTGACCGGTTCACCATTACTCATCATCTCCCCAATTAAACTGGCCATCATTGGGGTATACCGGGTATACCCCATTTTCAAATATATCGAGGTCCAACACCTACGTATTGGTACTTATAGTTTCTGTTCGTCGCGAGTCGTGATCTTGTCCTGCCCTTCCCGCTGCCCAACGTGCCAGCCCCAAAGTTTTTCCACAGTATATTTTTTCTTGTCTCGACCTTAATTCACCTTCATCTCTTGCTCCTGATGCTCTTCTTCAACTTTCACAATGCCCTCTCTGTCTGCCCAAAACATTTTTCTCTCCTGACTTTTTCTCGATGTCAGACGTGTCCCTTTCGAACCATTTGTCCTCTAAGACTCTAATGTTCTTCCACTGCCCTTTTCAATGCCAACCGTGTCTGTCTTGCAGACAGCTTTCCTCTTTGATTTTTGTTCGACCTTGACCTTATCAGTCCTCATCCCTTGACTGATGGACATCTTGTCCCATCTTGTGTTCTTCTTTTGCCCAAATATCCACTCTGGTCTTTTGGGTGTTCTTCGTCTGACCTTCCTGGGGCCCAATTTGCCTCCCCCAACACACAGCTTTGACATTGTCTGGTCTTTTGTCCTATCTTGTGTCCTAATCTTCGTCGAACAATCAATGTGGTCGCCCAAAGCCGTGGTGATTGTGATGGGTCTTGTTTCCTCATGATTTCTGTGAAATATAAACCTCAAAAAGTTCAAGCATGCAACATACCCCTTTCTAGGATCCATCGTTGTGGCAATTTTCTCGGGGAATGAATGCAATTGCGACCCGACCCATAATCGATTGCACGCAAAGCCCCACTTTGACTTTGCTTTCTATCACCGCTGTTTACACAGTGATCATCCATCATGCCGTGTTCCGCATACAAACTCAACACAGTTCAGACATGCAGCATGATCGTTTCTTGGTTCGATATGGTTCCATTTTGACAGTACTTGACCGTGTCCATTTCCCGATTGTCCAAATCTGAATTGCAAGCAGGCCGAGTTAGTGCCAGCATGCGACCGTGAATGTGATTTTGACCCTACCTAGAATCAATCAGGCTGCAAGGCGACACTGTACACTGTTTAAAAATCCAACTTTCCCATTAAAAGGTCTGGTCCTTTATGTTAAACCGCATTCAAACTTGTCCCTCACCGTCCACATGCGATGAGCCGCCTAGAAATCAATGCAACAAATGATGGTGTTCCACCTGGATTTTCCGAAAACATCTGAACATCCAAAACCTGCGAATTGGTTCTACTAGACTACCCCTATTATCACTGCACAGCTGCGCAGAGGGTGCCTGAGATGATACATGGATCTTGCAGCTGCTGAAGCACACGTTCCCAAACAGTTCCAGGCCTTGCTGTGATGTCCGTGCCATCCAACAAGGGGCAACGAGCAAGGGTGTATGTATCATATGGATTTATATCTGGTTGGTGGTCTTATAGTACCTGCAGATGACATGGGAGTTGTCAGACATACCCAAAAAACGCAAACTCCCATGTCATCTGCAAAGTGAAAAAACAGAAAAATGCATAAGTCCCGTGTCATCTGTAAAGTGCATCGGAAAAAAAAACACATGACATGGGACCTCTGCATCCAAAAAGATGCAAAACATGTCATGTCAACTAACTCACACACTGTACATTTCACATGAACAAAGATAGTATATTAGTGCATGACTACCTACTAGCAGTTGGAAGAATCCAAAATAATACGTCAGCAGTTAGAATATTCCAAAGTCACATGAATCCATTCACCTCCTTGTTCTATTTAGCAACTACTTAGCAGCTATTCAGAAGCTATTTAGCAGCTCTTTAGCATTTATTCAGCAGCTATTTGCCAGCTATCTAGCAGCTATTTAGCAGCTATTTCGAAGCTATTTAGAAGCCATTTATCAATTATTCAGCAACTATTTGGAAGCCATTTATCAATTATTCAGCAACTATTTGGAAACTATTTTGCAACTATTTAGCAGCTATTTAGCAGCTATTGAGCAGCTATTTAGCAGCTACTTAGCAGCTATTTAGCAGCTATTTAGCACCTATTTAGTAGTTATTCAACAACTATTCAGCAGCTACTTAGCAGCTATTGAGCAGCTATTTAGCAGCTACTTAGCAGCTATTTAGCAGTTATTTCGAAGCTATTTAGCAGCTATTTAGCAGTTATTTAGCACCTACTGTATTTAGTAGTTATTCAACAACTATTTAGCAGCTATTTAGAAGCTATTGAGCAGCAGCTACTTAGCAGCTATTTAGCAGCTACTTAGCAGCTATTTAGCAGCTATTTCGAAGCTATTTAGCAGCTATTTAGCAGCTATTTCGAAGCTATTTAGAAGCCATTTATCAATTATTCAGCAACTATTTGGAAGCCATTTATCCATTATTCAGCAACTATTTGGAAACTATTTTGCAACTATTTAGCAGCTATTTAGCAGCTATTGAGCAGCTATTTAGCAGCTACTTAGCAGCAATTTAGCAGCTATTTAGCAACTATTTAGTAGCTACTCAACAACTATTTAGCAGCTATTTAGCAACTATTGAGCAGCTATTTAGCAGCTACTTAGCAGCAATTTAGCAGCTATTTAGCAACTATTTAGTAGCTACTCAACAACTATTTAGCAGCTATTGAGCAGCTATTTAGCAGCTACTTAGCAGCTATTTTGCAGCTACTTAGCAGCTATTTCGAAGCTATTCAGCAACTATTTGGAAAAACTGTCCGGGCGGGTCGGAGCTGAGCAGCTGGAATTTCAAGGAATTTTAAGGAATTGGAAGTCCCATGTCATGTGGTAAATTTGTTTTTTAAGGAATTTAAAGGGATTTTAAGGAATTTCAAGGAACTTTAAAGAATTTTTTCAAGAATTTAAAGGAATGTAAAAGAATTTAAAGGAATTTAAAGGTATTTTAAGGAATTTCAGGAATTGGAAGTCCCATGTAATGTGGTAAATACATCTTTTAAGGAATTTAAAGCAATTTAAGGGAATTTTAAGGAATTTAAAATGAATTTCAAAGAATTTAGAGGAATTTAAAAGAATTTAAAGGAATAGGAAGTACCATGTCATGTGGTAAATTCGTCCTTTAAGGAATTTAAAGGAATTTAAGGGATTTTAAGGGAATGTCATGTGGTAAATTCATCTTTCAAGGAATTTAAAGGAATTTAAGGGAATTTAAATGAATTTAAGGAATGTCAAAGAATTTAAAGCAATTTTAAAGATTTTAAAGGAATTTAAAGGAATTGGAAGTCCCATGTCATATCGTAAATTCGTCTTTTAAGGAATTTAAGGGAATTTAAAAGAATTTAAAGGAATTGGAAGTCCCATGCCATGTTGTAAATTCGTTTTTTAAGGAATTTAAAGGGATTTAAAGGAATTTAAAAGAATTTCAGGATTTGGAAGTCCCGTGTCATGTGGTAAACTCGTCTTTTAAGGAATTTAAAGGAATTTAAGGGCATTTAAAGGAATTTAAAGGAATTGGAAGTCCCGTGTCATGTGGTAAATTCGTCTTTTAAGGAATTTAAAGGAATTTAAGGGCATTTAAAGGAATTTAAAGGAATTGGAAGTCCCATGTCATGTGGTAAATTCGTCTTTTAATGAATTTAAAGGAATTTAAGGGAATTTTCAGGAATTAAGAAATTGGAAATCCCATGTCATGTGGTAAATTCGTCTTTTAAGGAATTTAAAGCAATTTAAGGGAATTTTAAGGACTTAAGGAATTGGAAGTCCCATGTAATGTTGTAAATTCGTCTTTTAAAGGATTTAAAGGGACTTTAATGAATGTGAAGGAATTTAAAGGAATTTGGAAGAATTTAAAGGGATTGGAAGTCCCATGTCATGTGGTAAATTCGTCTTTTAAGGAATTTAAAGGGATTTAAAGGATTTTTTTTTCAAATAGGGAATTTTAAAGTATTTAAACGAATTTAAAGGAATGTAAATGAGTTTCAAGGAATTTAAAGGAAATTAAAAGAATTTAAAGGAATTTTAAAATAATTTTAAGGAATTGGAAGACCCATGTCATGTATCTTTCAAGGAATTTAAAGGAATTTAAAGGAATTTAATGGAATTTAAAGGAATTTAAAGTAATTTCAAAGAATTTAAAGAAATTAAACAGAATTTGAAGGAATTTTAAGGAACTGGAAGTCCCATGTCATGTGGTAAATAAATTTGTCTTTTAAGGAATTTAAAGGAATTTGGAAGCATTTCAAGGAATTTTAGGAAATTTTAATAAATTCAAACGAATTTAAACGAATTTAAAAGAATTGAAAGGAATATAAAAGAATTTAAAGGAATTTAAAGGACTTAAAAGAATTTAAAGGAATTGGAAGTGCCATTTTATGTGGTAAATTCGTCTTTTAAGGAATTTAAAGGAGTTTAAGGGAATTTTAAGGAATTAAGGAATTTAAAGGATTTTAAAGGAAATTTAATTAATGTAAAGCATTTTTAAAGAATTTTAAGGAATATACAGTAATTTAAAGGACTTTTAAGGTTTTTTAAGGAATTAAAAAAACACAAGATTTTGGAGGAATTTAAAGGAATTTACCTGCCATTTCCCATCTTGGACGTCTGTGTCTTCCTGGAAGTCCCATGTCATGTGTAAATTTGATCACTTATTCCCATGTCATCTGTCAATAAAATGGAAAAATACCTGCCCGTTAGGTCGGCGCATAACTCCCATGTCATGTGTAAAAAAAATCCATAGCAAAATCGATACATAAATCCCATGTCATGTGCCAAAAAACATCGGCTAAATTGGCTGCAAAGTCCCGTGTCTTGAAAAATATTAGTCAATGGGAAGGATTATCCCATATATTATGGAAAATAACAAATGTTTGAAACCACCAATCAGAGATAAGTTAAGAGGTATAAATAGGAATAGCTCATCCTTAAGAAAGATCCAATTGATAAGCGTAAACTACTGTACCATCCATTGGAGTCTATAAGCCTGTGGCACAGCATACGGCATAGCTTGTATGATATGGTATATTTTAGTAACAGCCAACCAGATATGGATTGATATGGTATATGAAGGTTTCATACAAGGCTACCCCCAAACCATTGACCCACATTGCCCATCTCAGCGATCCCGGGATGCTACGGGAGGAATCCATAAACTCTCGAGGCTTCGTTCACTCACCGTCTAGAGATTCTGCTCTTCAGTAATTGCAGCTGGGAATGACATATATATATATATGTATATATATATAACTGGATGTATATATGTATGTATGTATGTATGTAAGTATGTATGCATGGATGCATGTATGCATGGATGCATGTATGCATGTATGCATGTATGCATGCATGCATGTATGCATGTATGCAGGTATGTATGTATGTGTGTATGTATGTATGTATGTATGTATGTATGTATGTATGTATGTATGTAAGTATGTATGCATGGATGCATGTATGCATGGATGCATGTATGCATGTATGCATGTATGCATGCATGCATGTATGCATGTATGCAGGTATGTATGTATGTGTGTATGTATGTATGTATGTATGTATGTATGTATGTATGTATGTATGTATGTATGTATGTATGTATGTATGTATGTATGTATGTATGTATGTATGTATGTATGTATGTATGTATGTATGTATGTATGTATGTATGTAGTATGTATGTATGTATGTATGTATGTATGTATGTATGTATGTATGTATGTATGTATGTATGTATGTATGTATGTATGTATGTATGTATGTATGTATGTATGTATGCACAGATTTAGGTTCCTGCATGTTTCTAGAATTTTCTGGTAAGCACTGCCAGGCTTGATCACCGAGGGCACAGCATTCTGCAATGCATAGAATCGGTTAAACGAATTGCGGCTTGCCTAAAAAACGTCATACTAATCCTTCATATCGTTGAAGAAGAAACCCATGCAACACTTTGGGAAAAAACAGGAAACATCATTCCTACCTGTTGAGATATTCTTCAAGGGACAGTATCCACAGCAGCACTGAGTTTCACGACCAATCCATCATCAACTCTGCTGCATTGGTGGAGGGTAGGTGGGCCCCGTTTCCAGAAAGTGCACCTAAGAAAATCTGCTTCATTATGGACGAGGGGAAACGACGGCCATGACCTTCCTGACGCAGGATCGCTAGAGTTGTGGATGCTGGATGGTTTAAGCCGCCATTGCAGATGGTTGTGATTCTGGATAGGCGATGGTTTGTGGATTGCAGTGGCTTTGCCAAAGATTGCTGGTTTTGCATTTTCTTTTCATGGTTTTCCGATTTACCTGAAATTGCATGGTACATCATGGTACCCTATTCCATCCGTTTTCCATCCGTTTTCCTATTGAAATGGCCTTTTTTCCGAGGACATTCCTGGGCCTCCGGCGCAGCGACAGGAAGGAATCCCACAACCTCAGGTTTTTTTCAGAAAGTTTCTTCATTTCCTGCAAAAATACATCTAGAATCATAAGTTATTAACTAAGATTTGTACATGATAAACGTAGATTTTCATAGGTTGTCATAGATTATCACAAATAATCATAGTGAAATAATGTGAAATACCATAGTATAATCATTTCACCCATGACAGATACTCACAATATATGTCACATGTCACATGACGTGCGCTGCGCCGCTACAGTACCCTTTTTTAGATTGTATCCACATATCAGATGCCGTTTCAGTATGTTTCAATCATCTTGTGGGATGTTTTAACGACTAAATCAGAATCACCAAACAGCGACACCTTTGGAGGACGTGTCCTCCGGTCAACGGATGAGAGTTGAGCAAGCATATGTCAAAAATGGCCCAAATAAGATCTTTTGGGCACGACACTATCATTGCAATTCATGGATGCCCTTTGGTGATCATCTAACCTCATACAGAAAGGATCCAGAAAGGAAGTTATTGTTTGGTTTGAATCATTCCAATTTGACATGGCAGTTGTTTTTCAACTTTCAATCTGCTTGAATTTGATTCTGGACCTAGCATTTCAACCTATTTCTTCGTCAGGGTCATCAAACGCTCCATTGATTTTCATCAAATATGAATTAAACATCATCAACAGATCAATTGAAGGGCATCAAAATCACCAGCAATCATCAAGAATCGTCCAAACCATCAAGCATCATCCAAACATCATCAATTATCATCAATGATGTCCTTGTTTTTCTCCCTTTTTTTTGGAGTTCCACTTTGTCGCAATTCCACAGCGAGGGGCTGCTGAGCTGCGGTCTTCCCTACATGGCGACACCAAACCACTTCACCTGACATGGCGCTGGGATAAGGAGCTTCTTTGAAATGGTGGTTTGATGGGGCTTAATGAAGATTTAATGGGGAAACCATTAGAACCTTCAAATCCAGTATGGACATCGAAATTCAGCATGTTTTTTTCCCAATAATTATACCATCAAAGTGATTTAACTCAATGGAATTTTCAGAACACTACATGGAGGTACTGTGCCATTTAAAGCCATATTTTTGGGCATATCCGCTGAAATCTAGCCCTTACATAGGCCTTATATCTGGTAGGTCCCCCAATTTAGGCACTTGAAATGGCAATTGACATACATGATGGGAATATTTCAAGGGATATATATAAATATATGTATATATAAAGCTATGTAACAATATATCATTTATGATATTTGGGTATATCTAAAAATCGTTATACCCATAAAATTGTGTTCTTTGGGGGAACATGATGATTAACCACTACATTTTTAATTTTTTCAGAAAATTCAAATACTGATAGCAAAAACAATAGTAGTCAGAACAAGAATCATAACTCCAACATAAATAATTCCAGTAGTACCGCACAAGGCGGTGGCGGAAGTTTCAAAAATAGGAAACCTATAGGTGAGCTTGGTTGTTGTGAATCAGGGATGGCAGAGCGAAGCCACTGATGGACTGAAAGGTGGTTGAGGTCTCCTCTCTTTCTCTCTCTTTCTCTGACTATCTACCTACCTACCTACCTATCTATGTATGTATTTATCTATCGATCTATCTCTCTCTCTCTCTCTCATCTAATTACCTATCTACCTATCTACCTACCTACCTATCTACCTATCTACTCATCTACCTATCTATCTATCTATCCATCCATCCATCTATCTATCTATGCCCTTCATCTGTCTATCTGTCTAGCTGTCTACCTGTCTATCTGTCTATCTATCTATCTATCTGTCTACCTGTCTATCTGTGGTGCAGTGTCATTCAGTGTAATGTAGTGTAGTGCAATGTAGTGTGGTGTAGTGGAGTGTAGTGGAGTCTAGTGTAATGTAGTGTAATGTAGTGAAGTGTAGTGTAATTTAGTGTGGTGGAGTGTAGTGTAGTGTAGTGGAGTCTAGTGTAATGTAGTGTAGTGTAATTTCGTGTAGTGGAGTGTAGTTGTGTAGTTGTGGTGTAGTGGAGTGTAGTGTAATTGTAGTGAAGTCTAGTGGAAGGTAGTGTGGTGTAGTGTAGTGTAATGTAGTGTACTGTAGTGTAGTGGAGTGTAGTGTAATGTAGTGTATTGTAGTGTAATTTAGTGTAGTGGAGTGTAGCGTAGTGTAGTGTAGTTGTGTAGTTGTAGTTGTAGTGTTGTGGAGTGTAGTGTAGTGTAATGTAGTAGTGTTGTGTAGTGGAGTGTAGTGTAGTGTAATGTAGTGTCGTCTAGTGAAGCGAAGCGAAGCGACATCTGAACCTCCAAAAGTGGTCCGAACCCCTAGTGTTTTTAACATTTTGACTTCGACATGTGCTTCGCGCCACAACGGCGTGCACTTTTTCGACATCTGAACGTCCAAAAGTGGTCCGTACCCGTTAGCTTTTCCCACTTTTGACTTCGACATGTGCTTCGCGCCACAACGGCGTGCACTTCTTTGACATCTCAACTTCCAAAAGTGGTCCGACGCTGAGGTGTTTTGTACATTTTGACTTCGAAATGTGCTTCGCGCCACAACGGCATGCACTTTTTCGACATCTCAACTTCCAAAAGTGGTCCGAACGTGGTGTGCTTTGTACATTTTGACTTCGAAATGTGCTTCGCGCCACAGCGGCGTGCACTTTTCCAACATCGCAACTTCTAAAAGTGCTCCGAAACTGAGGTGTTTTGCACATTTTGACTTGGAAATGTTGGAAATGTGCTTCGCGCCACAACGGCGCGCAATTTTTCATCTCTCATCTGGCCAGCTGGCTCCGCACCCGCCGCTTTAGCGAGCCTACTTTTCGACCCTCCGGAGCCCCAAACCATTGGAAAAACACAGTGTTTCGCGACTTTCCTACCTTTTCGTGCATCTGCATCTTCTTTCTTCTGACTCTTTCTCTTCTACTCTTCTCTCTTCTAATCTTTCTCTTCTCTCTGCCTCTTCCCTGCTCTGCTTTTCATCTGTCCATATTGTCGGAAGTTTGACTTCTAAACTTCCTTCGATAAATAATGATACACACAGTATACGGATATACTGGGCTGAACTGACGATTGCTGGGACAAACGGCTACAAAAACTGGGATATATTATGTAAACGATATTTTACACCCCCAAAATCAAACACGCAACCACCGGATGAGTTTACCACTGCCTACGGCCCGAGCCCTTTTTGGGTGGCATGCCAACTCTTGGGCTACCAATGGGCTGTAGTGGGCTAGCTACAATGGGCTACAAGTACATTGGGTTTGCAAATGGATGCAAATGGCTGGTCATGTTCAGTATGAGCCGTGTCGGGCTAATCATTTTGAGCAGCCAAATATCATCAAACTCGTTTGTAAGCGAGTATTGAACCAGAGTTGTCTATTCTTCAATTCTCCTGCCATGCAAGTGCTTTTGACGCAGCTATCGGCAAGTACGTCGCTTCAAACCCTCCCAGAAAAGGTGCCTATTGAGGCCTATTGATCGTCTGACATTCTAGCTACCGGTGGTCGAACGAGTTCCGTGTTTTTTGGGTAAATTTGATGGTTGAATGTGTGAGGATTTTGTCCTGGTTGGTCTCTTCAGCTTCTGGCATTTTTGTAATTTCTGTTGCAACTCCTAGACTATACTTCTTGAGTGCAGCATTTCACTCGTATACTAGAATCTCTGCCGGACGTATTGTTCATGATGTGGGAGACTAACAAACCGTACAAACATCCAAAACATGTTGACCATGTTCAGATGTCCAACAGCGTAGGAATCACTCAATGAAACAGTTGCAGATCCACCTGTTGCAGGATGAGGCCTATTGTAAAAATCAGTCTTGTTCTATGCAAACAATGCGCACATCTATACACATCTTATATTCATTTATATTCCCAATCCCGTCAACATCCTTGGAGTGACAGATTCATGTCACCCAGGGGAGCAAGGACAAGCTCCGTGGGTCTCAAACAACAAACATCCACCAACCCGTGATGAATCAACCCAGTAAATTAAAAATTGGGAGACTTGTCCATCATTTTCACACCGTCTGCAGCTTGGGGTGATGCTGCAACCTCTTCCAGGACCCAGAAAACCGCACCATCCCCACCTTTGTGCAGCACAAAGGCCACGGTCTGAAGCAAGGCATGTCGCGCGGTGGCCGATGGAGCTGAATCCAAGAGATGAAAGAACTTGCCGGTCTCCAGCGTCTGCAGAGTGCAGAGTGCAGAGTCCCCAACTGTCCCCAACTGTCCCCACCAATGGGACTGTATGATCATCCTGTATTATTGTAAAGTTATCTCATCAAACAAAAATCATACGCATAATATCTGAAAGATAGTCAGTCACACACACACATATATATATAAATATAAAACTAAACTACTTATGTATATATATATACACATAATATATAATAAAACATGAAATAGTATAGTACAAAATAATACAATATAATACAATAAAAGACAATATAATACAATATAATACAATACCGGCCCGAAACTGCAGGATGCTCCCTTCAAACCCTCCAAACGCTCCGAAACTTCCAAACCGGCTCTTGGAGCTGCCAAACTATGGGCTGTGGCAGGCCAAGTCTTGCCTTTTCTACCGGCCCGAAACTGCAGGATGCTCCCTTCAAACCCTCCAAACGCTCCGAAACTTCCAAACCGGCTCCTGGAGCTGCCACGAAACCTGCTAAACCGGCTCTTGGAGCTGCCAAACTATGGGCTGTGGCAGGCCAAGTCTTTCCTTTTCTACCGGCCCGATAATGGCGGATGCTCCCTTCAAACCCTCCAAACGCTCCGAAACTTCCAAACCGGCTCCTGGAGCTGCCACGAAACCTGCCAAACCGGCTCTTGGAGCTGCCATACCATGGGCTGTGGCAGGCCAAGTCTTTCCTTTTCTACCAGCCCGGAAACTGCCGGATGCTCCCTTCAAACCATCCAAACGCTCCGAAACTTCCAAACCGGCTCTTGGAGCTGCCACGAAACCTGCTAAACCGGCTCTTGGAGCTGCCAAACTATGGGCTGTGGCAGGCCAAGTCTTTCCTTTTCTACCGGCCCGAAACTGCCGGATGCTACCTCAGGCGCATTTGCAGGCAGTGCCAAGGGCGCGACAGCCAGTCCTCATAGCTTCAGCGACATTGACCAACCACCTCCGCTGCTCCGGCGAAAGCCCCACTGCAGTACCAGACTCGGCAGCCTCAGTGGCCCGGACTGATTGCACCACAGCACCAGATGCTGCAGGGGGCCCAAGAGTTCATCCAACATTTCATCGGGAATCTTTTCAGCCATAGCCACCACCGCAGGAGGTCCTTGCACGGCTCCACCAGCCACTCGCACTGTTGCGACGAGCTCCCACCACCACCTGCCACCTGCAGTGATTGCGAGCGCCCACCACCTGCCACCTCCACTGATTGCGTCACCACGCTCCTCCGTAGGTCCATTGCGTCAGCACCAGTGAACCCTTGGGCTCATAACCTGCGTTGGGACACAGGCTGAAACCTTTCGGGTAACCAAACGTACCCCCGGATCTACCTTAGCGCCTACAGGTCACCCGTGTAGCGGCCTTGTGCGTGTCATCCCTTGTGCAGGGTGTCATCTTTGTGCAGGGGCATGCTATTGCATGTGATGTGCCAATTGCAACCGCATAATATAATACAATACAATATAATATAATATAATATAATATAGTATAATATAATATAATATAATATAACGTTAATATTAATAAAATATAAGATGAAAACCCATTTAATATAATAAAAAAATAGAATAAAAATAAATATAAACTAAAAGAACATAATATAATATAACAATAAAATAATATAGTAACATATTATATATAAAATGAAAAATAAGGTAATACATTACAATATAATATAGTATAATATAACAGAACATAATAAAATACAATACAATACAAGATAATACAATATAATACAATATATTACAATATAATACAAGATAATATAAGATAATACACCAGAATAGAACAGAATAGAATAGAATAGAATAAAACACATTACAATATAATATAATGTGATATGGTATAATATAATATAATATAATCTAAATAATAATATAATATAAAATAATACAATATAACATATCATAGTATAATAAAATATATAATATAATAAAAAAAACATGTAATTATACAATATCAAGTACTGGGTGTATAACATATTTAACATCTTTTTGGGGTGTCCTAACGGCCCACCCACCATGGATCAGAACTTCGGTGGGCCTCCACGAATGGAACGCGGCTGCCGTTGCTCACCAAGGGCACCGCCCATCCAGACAACCAGCGGAGCGGCGTGACGTGCTGGTAGCGGCCTGGCTTAGGTTCGGCCCCAACCAGGGCCCCAACCAGGACGGTCTCCCTGGCTGATTGAATCATGAAAAAGCATCAACATACGATAACATATCAACAATTTCAGATAATTATATGATGAAGGTAGATGACACTGACCACAAAATGGCCGAAAATTGGAGATCCCATTCTGTAGACAGGGTCATGTTGAAACCGATAAATACAAAAATCGGTGAACGCGGCAAGGCCCTGTTCTGCCCACTGGAACATTGAGCTCCACACAATTGTAACCGTACCTGTGAGCCAGAGACAGCTCTCATCGTGGAATGATTCCAAACCTATTGCGCTTTACGTATCTTCACTTGATGCTCGTTGTCTTCCAAAACGCAGAGGCTCAATGGAATTCTCTCAACTTAATTGTCAAAATCATTTCCCGCATTCGTTGCCTTGAAATGACACCTGTAAAGAAACTTGTGCTTCTACCACATTTCACCCACATTTCTTTGGACTTTTCCGATCATTTCCCAGCATTTTTTTGTCCAACCCTGGCCACCTGCAGTCTCCTCGCAGCAAGTGGGGCCGACATAGCTCCGGCCGCTCAACATTGTCCACCAAGATCTTGAAGCTCATCTCCTTGGATTCCTCATGGATCCCAAGGGTGTGGTCATCCCATTGGGAATCCATATCCAAACATCATAGGGGGTGGTGATCCATGGCTACAGTTGCTTTGGATCTTTGGGGTCTATTAAGTGTTGTTTTAGGGTTTACCTAGGGGTGGTTTCCTACTTAGGCTTGATTCAGGGTTGGTTTAGGGTTTGTTTATGTTGTTTAGGGTTCTATGCATTTTGAGGTGTATTCAGGTTGCTTTGTGGTTTTCTTAAGGTTGCTTTAGGGTTTATTTAGCTATATTTTGGCTGGGTTTACTGTTTCCTACTGGCTTTAATCTAAGTCTCTAAACATTGCAATTGATGAATCAAGTTTTTTTAGGACATGGTTCAGGCACTGTCTCAGGTAAATGTTTGCCACAAACACACGGCAAAACAACGCAGCAAACACAGCATGTTGCAGTCCCGCATCGAATTTCGTCCATTTCCAGCAAACGTCAGCTTTAGCGAAACGTCCAAAACCACTAGCTATTTTGGCAAACTCAGATTTTCATCAGGCTGGTTTTGTCCGGTTTTGACCTATATCCATCGTGATTTCAAACGCCAGAATGCGGCGGGCAATCTCATCCCACATCAAGTTTCCAGAAGGTCATAGCGCACACGGTTCAGCACATCCTGCGAAGTTCCACGGGGACCAAACCTGGGATGTAGACTTAGCACTTCACAGACCATGCTGATTTCCATTGGCTGTGGAGCTTCAACTGGTTCTGTGTTGAACCAACCCGAAAGTATATGAAAGTATAAGTTACTCTGGTCACTTCAAATCCTATGTGCTGTGGTGATCTGTGGTGAGCGTTTAGATTCCCACTTGTTTATGGTTGATCCATTTTTTTCTGGCAAAAACCAATGTTTATTGGTTTGCTCACTTATGATACTACGAATTCTCTATAAGAAACCTACTTGAAGCTGAAGCTGACTTAGATGTGCATCCCACGTAGGAAGTGGCCATTCCGGCCTTGATCGCCAAGAGATCTGTTCAGTGGGTAGCCAAAATGTCACGACATTCCGGCCTGCTACTCAGACATTCACTTTAGTGCCAAACAAGGTGTCTGATTTCCCCATTGAACCGTGATATAGCTACGATAAGTACTATATATCCCATGATACTCCCATAAATAGGTGATTTCCCATTGAACCCCTGATTAACTCCCATAAAACCACCATTTTTTTGAGTGGACATAACCATTTCTGATGACCTACAACTGACCCGCACAGTGAGCCGCATTTGCTTCGCTGTGTCCTCCACACCTGTGGCGCCCTCACGAAGTTGCGCACGAGTGGCAGTCCTAAGAGGGGTAGGGGACACATCTTGGGTCTCTGGAGACGTCCACCATACATGTATATGTGTATGTGCATAATATGTATATATATATATACAACTATTCATGTACAAGAATAATATGAATGTGAATGTGTATGTATATTGTCTTGCATAAATCCTAGGGGACATATGTGTGTGTATGTGTATGGTGTATGTCGTGTATGATATGTATTCAAGAACCGAGCACTTCCTGCCAGAAGGTTACATGGACCAGGAAAAAGTGGACAGGCAAATCAACATAAAGAAGTCACAAGAATGGTGCCAATTAACATCTGAATCGGTTTGGAAAAAATGACGATTGGGACTTAACAGGCGGCAATGGTGGAGAATCAACTCATGGAACCGTCCACTATCATGAACTCCTTTACTTCATGGTTTTGCTAGGATGGGCTTTACACAGATTCAACAGACCAAATAGGTTCAATCAGATAAATGATGATACATAATGATGAATGAATAAAATGCATGTAAACGTGTGAATGCACAACTGTCATGGTTGCTCACTCAGGACTTCATAATGCTATTTGCAACTCCCCACAACGCGTTGACCAACCAGTCGCTTGCAGTGGCACTTTCGTGGCTAGTGACCAGCCGTTTGGTTGTTGACAATTGTTAACATGCTTGATCACTACCAGCTACCCACAGGGTTCCAAACATATCTTGCAACAAACTCAGTTCAAGAAACTTTAGACACAGAAGCAAGATGTAGTTTCATGTAGAACTACAGAAACATGGGCCGTACATGGCTATACTGCCTATACTGCTATACCTACCCACAAAGATCACAAAACAAATCCAACCATTCCAAAATATTCCGAAATCTTGGGGGCCAACGGAGTCCAGCCCCGGTCCCTGGTCCCGGGCCACTAGGGTCCCCGCGCAAGGCTCTCGTTCTCCTGCCATGAAACATGCTGCTTGCTGCCCTTTGACTGAAAACCATGCAACATCATGCAAAATATTGCAAAATCAATGTTTGGCTGTGAATGCACACTGGAAACAGGGGTGTTTCACAATTGTATCTGGCTACCTAGCTACCTATTTACCTTGCTACCTTTCTAGTTATCTAAGTATCTAGCTATCTACCAAAATTTACCTATATACATATCTATTTATCTTTCTATCTATCTACTTATTGAAAACAGTCTGGAAAAACAGTCGTGTTCTGGAAGGTGGCGGACACAGATTTATGCACAGCGCCTTTGAAGAACGGCGTCGTGGCTGCAAGAACTTGTCTGGAGATGTTGGAGATGACCTGTGGCAGCAACTTAGGGATTCGAACAATGATCGAAGGAAGTTTAGAAGTCAAACTTCCGACAATATGGACAGATGAAAAGCAGAGATGGGAAGAGTCAGAGAGAAGAGAAGAGTAGAAGAGAGAAGATCAGAGAAGAGAAAGAGTCAGAAGAAAGAAGATGCAGGTGCACGAAAAGGTAGGAAAGTCGCGAAACACTGTGTTTTTCCAATGATTTGTGGCTCCGGGGGGTCGAAAAGTAGGCTCGGTGCGGAGCCCGCTGGCCAGATGAGAGATGAAAAATTGCACGCCGTTGTGGCGCGAAGCACATCTCCAAGTCAAAATGTACAAAACACACCAGGTTCGGACCACTGTTGAAAGTTGAGATGTCGAAAAAATGCACGCCGGTGTGGCGCGAAGCACATTTCGAAGTCACAATGTACAAAACACAAGGGGATCGGACCACTTTTGGAAGTTCAGATGTCGTTTCGCGTGGCAGGCGCAAGGGATTGTGCACCTTTTGAGAAGTGAGCAAAACGTGAGGGTTTTGTAGCATTTCCAAAAACGATGGCAGGCGTGGGGCATTTGAAGAGGATCTGCAAAGATGCATTTTCCGTGGCAGGCGCAGTACAAGAGACATCTTCATCAGAGCTGTTAGGAGGTCCGGGCGCTGATTTCCTGAGACGGGTTGCATTTTGGGGCCTCAGATCTTCAGGTTTGCTGTGGTGATTTTGCGTGACAGGTGCAGCACTTCGTATGACCTGGCATCACTTTTTCGTGGCAGGCACAGTAGTTTAGACAGGTGGACTGGAAAAATTGCAAAACACATTGGTACGAGGCCGTCAGCGCTGCACGCAACTTTCCATTTTGGAGGAAGTCTCGCAGAATTGCTTCGTTTTTCCCCACATTGACGTGTGGGGTTTTTGTTTTTAGTTCTGTATCCGCGCCTCTTCCTCCTCCTCCTTCCCGTCCTCCTCCTTCACACTCACTCACTCACTCACTCACGCACGCACGCACGCACGCACACACGCACGCACGCACGCACCCACGCACCCACGCACCCACGCACCCACGAACCCACGCACCCACGCACCCACCCACGCACGCACGCACGCACGCACTCACTCACATACATTCTCATTCACTCACCTGTGCATGCGCATACATACACACATACACAAAAACTCACCCACCATCACCCCTCCATCACTCTCATTCTTATTCACTCACCTGTGCATGCGCATACATACGCACAGACACAAAAACTCACCCACCATCACCCCTCCATCACTCTTATACTTCCTCTTCCCTTCTTGCTTTTCTATGCTCAGTCTAAGTCTAGAGAAGTTGGTAACATGTGGGGTTATCCGGTCATCAAGTTTGAAAAATGAAGAAGTCTCGCAGAATTGTTTCGTTTTTCACGTTATTAAAGTTCAGAAATTGGGGGAGTCTCGCAGAATTGCTTCGTTTTTAATGTTGTCAACTTTGAAAAATGAAGAAGTCTCACAGAATTGCTTCGTTTTTGACGTTGTCAAGTTCAAACATTGAGGAAGTCTCGCAGAATTGCTCCGTTTTTGAGGTTGTCAAGTTCAAAACCTGAGGACGTCTCGCAGAATAGCTTCGTTTTCAAGCTTGCAGATAGACAGGTAGGTAGATAGATAGACAGACAGACAGATAGGTAGATCGATAGATCGATAGATCGATCGATCGATAGACAGATAGATAGGTAGATGGGGAGATAGATAGATACATAGTTAGAAAGACAGATGAGATAGATAGATAGCTAGAAAGACAGAAAGATAGATAGAAAGACAGACAGATAGATAAATAGATGGATAGATAGATAGAAAGAAAGAAAGAAAGATAGATAGATACACAGTTAGTTAGATAGATAGATAGGTAGGTAGATAGATAGATAGATAGAGAGAGATAGATAGATAGAGATAGATAGATATATATATATATAGAGATAGAGAGAGAGATAGAGATAGAGATAGAGATAGAGAGAGAGAGAGAGATAGATAGATAGATAGATAGATAGATAGATAGATAGATAAACGGATAGATAGATAGATAGATAGATAGACAGATAGATAGATAGATAGATAGATAGATAAATGGATAGATAAATGGATAGATAGATAGATAGATAGATAGACAGATAGAAAGATAGAGAGATAGATAGACACAGACAGACAGACAGACAGACAGACAGAGAGAGAGAGAGAGAGAGAGAGAGAGAGGGAGAGAGAGAGAGAGAGATGGATGCATAGATGGATAGGTGGGCAGGTAGGTAGATAGTCAGCGAAAGAAACAGAAAGAGAGAGAGAGAGAGAGAGAGAGAAAGAGAAGAGACCTCAACCACCTGTCGGTCCACGAGTGGCTTCACTCTGCCCTCCGTGATTCACAACAACCAACCTCTCCTATAGTTTTCCTATTTTTGAAACTTCCGCCGCTGCCTTGTGCGGTACTACTGGTAGCATTTTCGAGATATCAAATCATTCCCCTGGTAAAGACTTGAAGCGTGACATGCTGAAAACACCTGTGTCAGGTCTGCGCGTTTCAAGGGCGAAGTGTCCTTGCGGTGAATACCATCACGAGTGATGCCCGCGATTTTATGAAAAGGAAACAAATTGATATTAGTCATCCCAGGTATGGACAAATCATGAGTATCACAACCAAACCGTTGGCTAAACCAAGGTTTTCGGTGCCTTAGAAAAGCCGCATCACCCAATTTTTTCACAAATCCGAGCAGCAGAGGAGAAGTATTTGGAGAGGCTCCTGAGAAAATGAATCTAGTTGGCTATTGGTCAAGACGTGGAATCCCATGTTTTGAACATACTAAAAGGATCTAAAATGGCTGGGATTTATGGATGTTCAAGTTCATCCTCTTGAAAAATGGGATTTCAAAGAGGTTTTGATCCATGCCGTTTTGAGGCGAGGAAACAGGGTGCTTTGTTGGCCGCAAGATTGGTGTGAACCTCTCAACTCTCTTCACTGGTCTTGGATCTGCAGTCCACATGTTGCCAAAGTGATCCGTGATTGTGTTCGCTAGGGAATATCAACCTGGGTACTTTCTTTACAAGGGACAAACAGTTATTTCAAGGCAGTCAGGTAGTGACATATGAGGCCCGAATAATCATTAATCTTGAAGATATTTGGAACGACGGGCATGGCGATGACCGTATATCCCCCAGAGCAATGGTCATCCTCTTAATCCGATGCCGTAGGTATTTACACCTGGTTGTGTCGGAAAATGGGCACCCCCCCAATTCCAAAGGATGTGATGATGTATCCCACTGAAAAGGCAACACTAGCATATTTATATATACACATAAATGACATATATTTGTCAAAGGAAGTTTGAAGGTCTAACTTCCGTGCCACGGATTTTCACAAGTCACAACTACCACTATCACGACATCACCGCTATCACAATATCACAACTATCACAATATCACCATCATCAAAACATCACCACTATCACAACATGACAACTATCACAAAATCACCGGTATCACAATATCACCACTATCACAAAATCACCACTATCACAATATCACCACTACCACAACATCACCGCTATCACAATATCACCACTATCACTATCACAACATCACCACTATCACAGTATCACAACATCACTACTATCACAGTATCACCATTATCACCAAATCATCACTATCACAATATCACCACTATCACAACATGACAACTATCACAAAATCACCGGTATCACAATATCACCACTATCACAAAATCACCACTATCACAACATCACCGCAATCATAAGATCACCACTATCACAATATCACCACTCTCACAACATGCCAAAAGCTTCGTTTTCACATCTTCAGCCTTCAGATTTTGAGGGACATCTCACACGAAAGCTTCGTTTTCGCACCTTCCACTTTCACTTTTTTAGGGACGTCTCGCACGACAGCTTCGTTTTCACATCTTCAACTTTCGTCTCGCACGAAAGCTTCGTTTTCACATCTTCCACTTTCACTTTTTGAGGGACGTCTCGCACGAAAGCTTCGTTTTCACATCTTCCACTTTCACGTTTTGAGGGACGTCTCACACGAAAGCTTCGTTTTCGCATCTTCCACTTTCATTTTTTGAGGGAATTCTCGCACGAAATGTGTTTTTGAAGTTAACGAATGCACGACATGCTATGTTTTGCAGGACAAAACGTGTCCCGGAAGATGGACGGGGAGGCTTGTCCGGCGGACGGTTGCGAAACACGTTCGTTTGTAATCATGGTCGGATCGGCCGCTTAGTGGAACTGCCGTTTCAGGCGTCGTTTTGCTGAACTTGAACTTTCAAAATTTGAAGGAAATCTCGCACGAAAGCTTCGTTTTCACACCTTCCACTTTCACTTTTTGAGGGGCATATTGCACGAGAGCTGCGTTTTCACATCTTCCACTGTCAGATTTGAAGGAAGTCTCGCACGAAAGCTTCGTTTTTGTGGATGATGACAGGTCTCCATTACTCATTTTCACCGACAGCTGTACATGTGTGACATAGCAGTTGAAACTTGCAGCATGGCTATACCAACGCTGCTCCGCTTATGGCTCAAGAAAACCTGTTAGCAGCTCAGAGCGCTGTTGACGTCCCTGTTCATAACCCCAAAGGTTATGAGCCCAAACCTCGCTACCGCTGCATAGTATATAGCCATGATGATGCAGCGTCGACACTCAGACCGAGGTGAGACGGCCGACGAGACCTTGGACAGGAGGATTGCCGAAGTTCAAGTGGAAAGGCAGAGGGCACGCTCTGTACCGCTGAGGACTGAGGATGGGCCTGGAGTTCGAAGGTTGGAGTTGGTAGCGCCTGGACCTCGAGAAGAAGCTCAACCTTGTGGAAGAGGAGTACCACAAGTCTTGGGGCCACAAGCGGTGGCACAACCCACCGAAGTGGAGCAGCAGCAGCTGATGAGGCAAGGTGGAGATGGGATGCTGAGACCTTTGGTGGCTGGTCAGTTTCTTTGGGGAACATTCCAAGATGCGGCAGGTGCAGTTGGCACTCAGCTGCGTGCTTTGGGGCGATCTCCTGGAGACCGTGAACGCCCTCAGGTACCTCAAGGGGATCCTTCTGCTCTACGTGCTGAACCTCGCAGAGGCGCTGCGGCTGCGGTGCGCTCTGTTTTTGCTCCGGCGGTGAGCCCTGCTCCTGCGGTGAAGGCCGCTACATCGGTGAGCCAGGATCCTGCGAGATTTGCGGGTCTTGCGGTGAGCCCGGTTCCTGGGGTAGTTGGCCAAATGGGAGGAAGCCAAGGAGTGGTGGACCCCAGCTGCGTTGGGAGGCAGAGGCCGCAGGCGCCTGCAGAAGAGACCCAGTCGTGCCTCAAGTGGCACGGATGCAGGACAGACCTTGGGTGGTCAGCAGTATGTTCCAACTGGAGGTTGGGTGTGGGTTCCGGAAGGTGGAGGTCAACCAAGCCCTCAACAGGGTGGAAGGCCACCTACCCCACCCCCTGGGATCCAGTCTGGATATCCTCTGGGAAATCAGGCAGCACCTGCGCAGCCAGGATCATCGTTGGCTGAAGCATTGAGGAACTTGGAGTTGCCGAAGTTGCCAGGTCCAGGTAGCCAAGATGCATCCCTCCAGTTCGTGGACTGGATGACAATTGTGTATCCCATCATGTCCGATGTGGCTGGAAGCGCCAAGGAGTGGTGGACACAGACGGTAAGCACATGTAAGCACTGTAGAATACCACTATGTGCAGTGGCTGTCCGCAGCACCGCTGGAAAATTGAGGATGAAGCCAGAAGCTCCTAGACTGGTGGAACAGTTCGCCGAGGCATCTCCATGCTGTTGGGCTGTATGCCCTAGACATTGAGGCAGGATGCCATTGCCTCACGGCGACTTTCGGCAGTCGGGATCTTGTTCCGATTGTTCACAACATACCAACCAGGAGGAACTGGAGAGCGAACCAGTTTAATCCGAGGAATTACCGATGTGAAAGTACCAACGGGTTTGAATGGAGACCTTGGGTGCGATCAGGCTTTGGCGCAGGTCAGTGGGGAGATCGGAGGAGTTGCGTGTGACGGTTGACCCTCTGGTGCTGACAGGTGTGCTAAGTTCACAGAAGGAACTGCCAAGCTGGGTGGGAACCAAGTGGCATTCAGGTTGGCGACCATGCGCCAACAGCTGGATGTTGACAGGGCCCCACAGTTGGACTCAGTGAAGGAATGGGCCGAATATATACAGGCTGAGTTGGAAGAACTGGCCAATGCTCAGTCTGTCCCTAAGGCAGCGACATCTGGTCAGGCAGCTAGTGGTGTAATGCCGCCGGTGGTAGCACCAGCTGTGAAGGCTCTGACCGGGGATGGTTCAAAGCCATGGGAGAGGAAGGAGGGAGCTAAGGCACCGTGTCGTTTTTGGGGCACTGATGAAGGGTGCAGGCAAGGCGAACAGTGCGGGTATGCTCATGACTGCGGCAGCCTGGAAAAATCGTCGAGGTGTCTATTGTGCTCATCCACAGGACACAGAAAGAAGGATTGTCCAACCGTGAAACCAAAGGAAGGGAATGGTGAAGAAGACTGCTAAGGTCCACGATTCCAAGGGTCAAAAGGGCTCAGGAAAGGACCCAAGACGCCTGAAGCAGGATCCTCGGAAGGAAAGGATCAACCAGCAGAGAAACCAGCTTAAGCTCCAAGGCCGAAGCAGGAAGGTGAGGCTGTCGGAGGGTTGGTGCAGAATTTGAGTGGGTTAGTCAAGTCCTTGACGTCGGTCAAGTCGTTGTTCCTTAAGACGGTCAAGGTCGATGAGACGGCAGAGTACGCGTTGTTGGACGGAGGTGCTACGCATGCCCTAAGGCAGGCGAAGGCGTCAGAGGTGCCGCATTTGTGGCCTGTGCAGGCGGAAATGGCTATGGGGAGTGTTACTCTCTACAAGTGCCCCTGGCACAACACTCTCTTGGCGCTGGAAAGCGTGGTTTCAAAATCGATTGGGGGAGACAACGGTGTGATATCTCCCACCCTCATCATGGCAGGTTGGACTGCGTGATGCGCCAAGGGTGCCCGGTTATGGACCGAGCAGCAGCCTTGCAACTCTTGGATTCCCTCCCCAGAACATCTTGCTGGAAGGATTCATTCGTCCGGCCAATTGGTCCTTCAACCGTGATCACAGCAAATGTGATGTGCCCACATTTGGTGGATACTACCTTGGCCTTGAGATAGGCCGTGAGGACAAAATTCCCGATTGGGCTGCACGAGATTTGATGGACCGTTCGCAAAAACGGGGCAAGGGACAAAAGAAGGTGCTCATCGGCGCCTTATATCGTGGAGCTGACAATCATGTCAGCTACAAAGGTGGAGGTAACGAAATGGTTCAGCTGCAAGTAGCCCATTGCGGCATCGTCACAACATCAGAGAAGTATACGTTGCCCACAGCCATCACGTGGGACTCCAATTCTTTGCCTTGAAGTGGCCCAACTTGCCCACTGATGACGGAGATGATGACGAAACATCAGATGACGTCACCTACAGGGGCAAACGACCTCGATCACCGGCACCAACTGAGGCACCTCCTGACACAGCAGAGAATTCTGCACCTGTCAAATCCTAAGGTGACTAAGGTGATCGTGTCCAATGTTGTCAGACCGGAAACCGGCTGATCCGTTTCTAGGGAAACCTGGGCAGGTATAACAGCAAAAAGGACCGCTCGGCTGTCACAATCTGATTTTCATCATTTGTGCTTCTTGTTGTTTGTTTTGAACTTTTTATGCTACATTAACTTTGATTCACTCACCAGTTTTCATGTCTTGTCACTTCCTGTACAAGTTGTTTTGCTAACTTGTTCCTGTACCAATCTCGCAGCTTTCCCAGTTTTGCTAGTCTTTGACAACGATTGCTCGAATAAACATGGCTGACTCAGATCGCTCTCGATCGCCCGTGCCGATGCGCAATCGACTTGATCCACGGGGGCAAGCGCCACCTCAACCTCCACCATTTTTTCCTAGATGGTGTGGCCCCATGAGCGCTGCGGTCAGACACTTACAGAATATGCCACGACCTCAGAACCGACCATCTTGGTCAACAACTCAGTCGGGACCTTATATGATGGGACGCATGTGGACACCACCAATCCCTCCAACCAGCTGGGCATCACAGCAGTTTCCACCTGCTCCACCCAGCAATCCTCTGCCGCCTACATTGCCACTGCCATATCCACGACAACATCAATTCAATGCCAACCCACTCAATCTTTTCCACCTACACAGCCATGTCCACCGACACAACCGTGTTCACCTGCAACGCCATCAATCTCTCCGTCACAGCCACGCCCCACTGGCACTCCACAATCAGGTCCTGGATCAAAGCCAGACAAAAACGAGGCCACCAGAACCTATGGCTTTGATCTCGACCCGCATTGACAAGAAGACCGCGATCACTACGACAACCAGAAGATCAACGGCTTCACTTTTCCCAGGGCTATTCGTCAATCAGCCTTCAACCAAAAGTTGAGACGGCAAACGCAAAGTATGCCGCACAACAGATAGCAGAACAGATCCAAGGTTGGCTTCCTGCTCGGGCCACGGATCCAGACTCCCAACATGAGATCACTCAGCTCAGGAATCAATTGGCGGAACTTCGTCAACGTGCTGGGGAGGATGTCGGTGATAATGCTACACCTCCACGACCAGGTCAATCCAGCTCAAGTCCTGCTGCAACCCCCATTCAACGTGCTCTCATGAATCAATCCAACACCCCTGCCCCACTGGCCTTCGAACCTGCTTGCCTACTCACTCATCCCACCACAACAAACCTGTGGCTGGTTGACAACATGCCAAGCACTTTGGCTGTCCGAGCCTTTGGGACATGGCTCAAGGATCTTCCAATCAACGATGCGCAACGCGCTGTCCTCACCACCAACATCACCAAGACTGACGCTTGGTGGGGACGACAACCAGTCGAAGCTCTGGACACCGTCCAACGAGTGGCAGTCATGATGGGCATCCCTGTCAGCCTCATGAGCAAAAACCTTGATGTCCTCAACCTCCTTCGGGCGATGACAGCGGCCATCAGCATGACCAATTGACTAGCTCCTCAGCTTCGAAGAAAGCTCAAGCACAAAGTGCTTCAATCCCACTTGCAAGCCCTCCACTCGATGATTCTAATCATCTACATTTTGACACCCTTCACGATGGCTTCCACGCTAACCCTTTTTCAAGGCTTTCGCATCATCCAAACACGCATGATGGTGCTCTCAGTCATCCATGGTCTTCGACCCAATCAGAAGCTGAAAGCAATCTTGGAAGGGTGCACCAATTTAACCCCTCTGGGGATCGACACTCACTGTCCACAATCTTTTTTCCCAACCATTTTTCCAGTCCCAGAGTGTCTATCTTCGTTTCACCCATATTATGAACATGCAACCCAAATTTTACATTGGGTCTGCCATGCACCATACTCTGGGCCGCGAATACAGTCGCTCCAGAAAGTTTTTCCCACTCACCAACGATCGGCTGGTCCAAGCCGAACTGGCTCTCCGCTACTGGAAAGAGCACCACAACTTGTATACATTTGGGCTCCCATCCCAATCTACACAGAACGTGCTGACTATCGATGTCTTGAGCTTGCCCTGATCCAAGAATGGCAACCACGCCTGAACTATCCATTCATTCGCCAATTCTTACACCCACGAAAAGGCATCCTCAAAAACCTGCGATGAACACCAACGCTCAATTTGGACTTGCCACTCTTTGGCGTCGTTCCAAACACAAGTTCACCCCGCAGGTAGTCAAAGACATCCTTGCCTCGGAAAGGTTTCAACACCGGTTGGAACTCTGGACTATCATCCACGCCTTGGGATCAAATACTAAAGCAAGGTTCGAACAGCCCAAAATGCTTCGGTCCGACGATGGGGGACTCACCCTATGCTATGCTTTACGCCGCCTGGCAAACAATATTCCCTACAGGCCATCGATGCATCCATAAAATGGTGGCAAGGGAAACCAGCACCACGAGCCTCCGCCCTGCGGGCCCCCTGGTCCCTCAGTCCAAATCTTCAACGAAGTTTGAAACAGTTCCTGCGAAACTGGCACCTCCAAGTCTTGGCGTATCAGGTCCCTTGCCATACACCATCCTTCAAGATGGTGTTCATCAAACATGCAGCAGTCTTGGACCAACTCTGCAATCACAAACAGGCTATCAGCGACTGGTCCCCCAGCACTGAGGCCGCATGCTGCTACCAACATTGGTCCAAATTCAAAAAGGCAGCTCTCAACCGTCTGACCCACATTGGGTCCTGGCGGGGTCCTACCTTCATGACGTACTTCCAGCCGACCTCGCTGTCATAGCTGAAGGCTCTTGGCTGAACAAAGTTTTTGCCTCCAAGAAAGGCTACCTTACCAAATTGAAATTTGGGCTCCAACAATGGACCAAGCGCAATGGTCTTCCCTCTTTGCCGTCTCAAGACATATCATGGGGCAACGCCTCTGGCAACAACACACTCAAGAGGTCACCTGCCACATCACCAAGTCATCCATCACTGCCTTCCAACAACTGTTTGAAGGCGCTATCTTCCACTGCGAAGACAAACAAGCTTCGTCGCTTTGGATCTACTGCCCGTTCCTCTACTATCAAGCGATTGAAAACACCTTATGGATCCATCTATCTTCGAACCGGTCCAACAAGATCCACCCACAATTGTCAACTCCCTTGTCGCACAGTTGACCAACAAGTATGGAAAGTCTTATCCTTGGGCTGCCGGCAAAGGGCGTCGACTTCCAGAAGGCCTGGCCAAAAAGAAAAATTCCTTCCAAAGTGGTCGACCAAGCATATCCTTCGTTGACTCCCCTTTTCGACCAATGCTCAACATCTTGGCCAGGATGATCTTCCAACTCATCCCTGTGGCCCGCCCAGACCACTTTGCGACAGGAGATGTATACACCCTCCTCTCTATCTTGAGATCCGCTCCTGTCCATGGCAACCTCATCCTCATCAATCAAGATCTAGCTGGTTTCTTCACCAGTATCGATCAGGAACGATTCATTGGAGCGTGGTACATGCTCTTGGACTTCCTTTGGCTCCACATGAATGTGGATGATAACGACGTCTTTTCAGCCTACCTCATCAAAGGTCGCACATTCCGTCGGCTCAACCTTACACGGAAAATTGTTATCAAAGATGTCCCATCCCTTCTGACAACAGCATTAAATATGAAAACCTTTGCGTTGGGCCAACGTTGCATTCGACAACGGAGAGGCAGCCCAATGGGCAGCCCTTTGTCCCCAGCACTCTGCCTCATGGTCGTTTCCATCAGCGAACAAATCTGGTCCATCAACTTCAAACAGATACTTTCCAACCATCACCTTTTCATCAAACATATCCGCTATGTTGACAACCGACTCATTTTTGGTGATGCACGCCTTCAAGACCTACCACCATATGAAGTCCTCCTGGACGAAGGTTTCTATGGAAAGCCGATCATCCTGGAAACCGAACCCGATCAAGAGTTTCTTGGTTTTATGCTCGAAACACAACCTCTTGAATTGATCTACAGTGGACCTACCAACATCTCTCAGGTCCTCTCACCCTATTCGGCATCTCCTCCCAAAGTCCTTCTCAGTGGCTTCCGGTCCAGATGCCATATTGTCGTCAAACGTGCATTCCCGGACCACCGGCTTCGACAAGGCTTGGACCAATTGATCCAGCTCTACATCTTGGCTGGCTTTTCCAGTGATGAGCTCCATCACATTTCGACGAAAATTTTGAACCTTCATCAGACTGACAAAATTGAGCCTGACGCTACTGACTAATGCTGCCTTCAATGTTTTTTCTGTCTCGTTTCCGGGTGCCTTTTGTCTGGTTTTCTTTCTCTTGTCTTTTTCTTCACCTCTCTTCGGTTCACTCTGTGTTGCTCTTTCCTTCTCTGGTTAGTTTCTGGCTCAAACTCGCCCTTTAAGTCTTGCGCCTGTGACGCCTGTGACGATCATGGATAATTCTCATTGCCGTGAGATTCATTATCATTTGGCTCGGGCTCTGATGCATTTGAACAGCATACTGGGATGATCATTGAAGTAGATCTGTACCGCCGTCCCAGCTTCACCAGTCCACACCGGAGACAACTCCATACGTTTGTACCTCTTCCTTCTGCTCCGCCAATTCCGTCGCTATATCATCACATGGAGGTATTCCGACCCACATGGTCCTCAATCCGGAGCCACCTACGGCCCTTGTCTATCCGTCGAGGTCCATGTCCCATTGAAGAAAATCGCTCAGTCAGTGACTCTGTTCAGATGGACCCATCTCTTTCCTCTCGTGGAGTGGGAATGTCTACCTCTAGTACACCAGTCAATTCTCCTGATCGTGAAGCTCACATCCCATCACCTGAAACAGAACCGGTCCGTCCCAAAGCCAAAGAATGGCGGCCCGAAGATGCTCGTCCAAAGAAAAAACAACGTGCCCTGGGCGCAACACCGCACTCCACGCCGGCCACCACCGTCCGACGATTCCGATGGGGACATCTACCGCGGACATTCTCCGTCAAATCCTCGCCCGGCTTCTCCGTCATCGGTCAACCCTAGTGTATACCCGTAGCTGCCCCTCCAAGACCTCCACCTGCGGAAGAACGACCAGTACCAGCCTTTGCAAAAGCCGGTATGACTTCTATACGCCGGCAGGGAATCCCGTGATCCCTCCGAGATCCTCAGTCAACCATCATCTTCGTCCTTGGACAGATGCTGAAGATCATGAGCTTGTCACGTTCAAAAGTGACACGCGGGCCAGACCAGCATGGAAGACGATCGGTCTCCGTTTGACATGCGATCCTGAAGCATGCAAAGCCCGCTGGCAGATCTTGAGGCAAAACATGCTTGAATTGAATTCCCGCACCAAACCGGAAGCGGAAGCCAAGGACTAATTATTTTGGCAGTTCTGAAAAAGTGATCACTTGTTCCTTTTGCCAATCTGCACTTAGCTGCTATATATTTTCTCCTGTATGTTCCTCGTCTTCTTTAATTCATACTCATTTCCCACTTCAGCCTGGCTCAACCCCATTTCAGTATTATCCGCTATGGTACGTGAACGCTCTCGCTCCCGTGACGACGACCATCGTCGGATGTGGTGCAACCCTAATCCTGATCTTCCACAGGACCCTTCGCGGCATGGACGCTAGAACTACACCACAGCACTTCGCCGGACTCGCAGAGTCCTGCTTTTGGTTGATCTCACCTCAACCAAAAAACTGATGGATGAACAGATGTCGGATGTTATGTCCTTCACTTCTTGTGGGCAGGTCTCCTGACTCCTAGCCAAATCCTAATAACATCAGTGGGAGGCCTCTTGATCCACATCAGCTCGTACATTTACAACACCTGGGGAGTCAACATCGACGATGCCATGGATCTCCAATGGAGACCTTCGCTCTTCGTTCTCACCAAATCATCACTCGCCTACTACGAGAACATAGGCCTCACTGGGCACAGTCCCAGGAAACAGTTTTTTTCGGCAGTTTGGTTGACTTCACCAGTCCAAGTCAACAATGCATCATGAGGCTGAGCTGTGACAAAGCTCTGCCAAGCCAAATTACCTTCCGTGACCGCTGGCTGATCGTAAACGAATGTTTGTGCCACGAGGAATCGCTTCCAGGCATCGTGGCACTGGCTGTTTCCGAGGTATATGGGAGGTGTCGGCCTAGGAGCAGAGTAGTATAAGGGAGTCGTAGACCATGACCTGATGAAGAGGCAGCAGCGGACGCAAGAGGTGCTCATTGGGTGTGACCAAGAGTCCATTCGAAGGTCACGCGGGGAAGCTAAGGCAGCTGAGGATGAATCCCGCTTGGGCATGGTGGAAACTGAAGCCAAAAGAAGTAGATGGGGAAAGGCCAAGAAATCAGAAAAAAAAAAGTGAAAAAACAAGAAGAAACAAATCAGATTCACGATATGCTGTACCAAAATCAAAGGGTACTAAGAAGTGACAACTGGGCAAGGTGCCAACCAAAAAAGACAACGGATGGTCACAGAAATCGACAATGTCGGCACGGAGAGAAATCGCCGACCAGACTTTTTCTTTAACGGAATCGTTGGTCATGTGAAGGACCGTTGGGGATGGAACATTGGTGGTTGGAAAGAAGCATCAAGGTTGGCCAGCTATTGGCGCAGATTCTTTGACATCGAGGAAGTTCCATATTCCTCAACCTCAACAGACCAGCATGAGCATCTGACCATGCATGACATATCCGATCCTCCGGATGATGACGACAATGCTGATCATGGGGAACAACCAGATGATGATGCGGACGATACGTCCACCATGGGGAATGCGGGAGAACCCATACCTTCTGTTCCTCATCAGATCCGCCAGCTCGCTCATATCCTATATGATGCAATGCTGCAAGATCCTGAGTTCAATGCTCCGATCCTCGAGAAGCTCCAGATTCCGCCGGAGAACCCGTCGGAGAGCAATCTAAAATTGTTCACAGCGGCGGAGCTCGCACATCTGGGAAGTCATCTTTCCATCACCACCAATATTTTAGCTCGACACGCCCAACCTGATGAGTTTGGCGATATCTCAGACATTTCCGATGAACTCGATCGAGAGGTCCCGTGAGTGCAGCATCTTGTAACGATACCAATTTCAATCCAATTCAATTTCTTGTCTCTGGCATTTTGATCGAAAGATCCGAACCCAGTATATCAGAGCCTGCATTCGATTCACGCGATGCATCTTCCGAAAAAAGCCCCGCGGCAGCAGGGCGTGTGTGTGAAACATCTGAATAGATGTAAAACTTCTACCTGATGATGTGGTGTCTCTCTTTATGTTTTGACTGTTGGTAATCTACTCTGACTGACTTCGTGACTTTGCTGGACGCTGTGTCTTTTCATTTCGTTTCTGTACTCATAGCAGGGGGACCATCCATGTACTGTGTGCGATGGTCCAACGAAGGGGCCACAGTACATGCGGATATCACGGCTTATCACCGTGACGTACCTGCTTCATTTCTGTGTCAATTTTCTGAGATGGGATGTGGCTAACCCAAGAACCACCATGCCGTTTCCAAACAGCTTGTTTTCAATTTTCTCGTTTCGCACGGTTTTCGCAATCTGTCAAGGTGGGAACGATTTGGCTTAGTGTAAAGGGACGTGTCGGCTTCCAACTTATTGCATCTAGAAATGCCTATGGCGATGGTAACTTTTCGAATTTTATCGGATCTTTTCACCGACCCATTCCTGTCAACTAGACTTGGATTGTTTTTGCACGTGAGATGCATTCCACATCAGAATTCGCAAAGATTGTTCTGAGCAAGTGTGTGTAAAAGTTTGCTGTGTGTAAAAGCTTGTGTGTGCAAAAGATTGTCTGGGTAAAAGCTGGCTGTGTGCAAAAGCTTGCTTTGTGTAAAAGCTTGCTGTGGATAAAAGCTTGCCGGTTTCTGTGAAAAGCTTCTGTGTGTACAAGCTCCTCTGTGCAAAAGCTTGCTGTGTGTAAACGCTTCTCTGTGTCAAATCTTCTCTGTGGAAAGCGGAGGGGTCGCTTGCTTTGGTGCCGAGATCCGTTTTCGGAGCAGGTTTTCAGCTAGAGGAGAGCTAAGATGATTTGAGAGTGTGCTGAGAAGAGCTGAGATAGGTGTGACGAGCTGACAAGAGCTGAGATCAGCTGAGGAGGTGCGAGAAGAGCTTAGAGGATGTGAGAAGAGGGAAGAGGAGATGAGAAGACGTAAGATGAGCTGACATGAGCTGCGGCGAGCTGAGAAGAGGTGAGAAGAGCGGTGAGAATCTGAGAAAAGCTGAGAGAAGCTGAGATGAAAAGAGATGAGAAAAGCTCAAATGACATGAGAAGGGAAGAGAACAGTAGTGATCAGCTGAGAAGAGCTGAGAATGGGAGAGAAGACATGAGATGGGATGAGGTGAGATGCGGTGAAAAAACCTGAAGACATGATATGAGTTAAGATGAGATGGGATGACACAGACTGCGGTGACAGTGGGATGCAGTGAGCAATTTCCAAGGGGAGCTGCGATGAGATGAGATCAGATGAAATGAGAAAAGATTCAACATTCAAAGACATGGCATCAGATTGAAAGTCAAGAGATTGTTGCTGCGAAGCACAGGAGGCTTGCCTGTCACCTATAGGCACAGCCTTTGCTCCGCTCTGTAGGCTATAAGCGTTTCAAATTTGAAACTTCCGCCCCCGGCTTGTCCGGGTACTTCTTGTATATGTACAGCTTATGATATACGTTATATTATACATAATATGCGGCCCAATTCTCAGACAAAACTCTTTATTGGGCTGCCACTGTGCGCAATGCCATGGTGTGCCATGATGTGCCATGATGTGCCATGGTGTGCCATGATGTTGGCGCATCCTCAGACAGCGTCAAGGAACGAAAAGTTCTAACGCGAAGTTGTGGTAAGCGAGCTTGGATTGACCAAACATCACCTTTGTGCTGGAGCGGGTGCGGTCCGTGCGTCCATGATTTCCTTATAGAATGAGACAATATGACTGACGCAAAGATTGACTCTAATCCCCTCGGCTATGACTGCTGTGAGTCATTGAAGTTATGAAAACAATCATGATACATGATGATATCAATGGTCATCCTCTCCGCCGTTGGATGATCGCAGTGCATCCCCGATCTGAATGGTTAAATCCCAAAATGACTAAAGCACGTGCTTTGAACATTTCGCTGAAGGCTGCTAAAATGGTTCAAGCGGGAAACCAATACGGGCTACAGATGTCCTCTATTGATCTAACCCGGCAAGGAAAATCATTCAGTAATGGATACAGCTGGGGAGTTTCCACAGGTTTGATCTACTGGTACCCGCGATTTTTGGATAGCCCAAATTTAAGAAACGCCCGCAGAATCATATATATATATATAATATTACAAAAATGTCTCAAACACGGCAACTTTGGGGGTCAAGAGTTTTGAGCCACAAAGAGTTTCGTATCAATCTTAGATGCACCAATCATTTCTTAGAAGCACCCATGCTCCTGATTACTTCAGCACCATGCGATTTGTAGGTTAAGAATTTTATGTCTACGTAATTCTATATGCAAATATCATCACATATCACCGTCCCAATGCTGGTAGACCCCAGGCGGCTTTTGTCGCGACGCGCTGTGCTGCAACAGTGTAAAGACTCCCAGCTCGGCTCGGATTGCTGAGAACTGCAACAAAGAAACGTCAGACCCTACGGCAATTATCAGCTATTACCAATAGTACCGCACGAGGCGGTGGCGGAAGTGCAAAAATAGGAAACCTATAGGAGAGATTGGTTGTTGTGAATCACGGGTGGCAGAGCGAATCCACTGATGGACGGAAAGATGGTTGGAATGTCGAATTATCCATCTGTCTATCATCGATCGATCTATCTATCTATCCATCCATCTATCCATCCTTCTTTTCTGTCAACCTATCCATCTATCTGTCTTTCCATCCATCTGCTTAGCTCTCTATCTGTCTATGCAGCCGCCTATCCATCAAACTGCCTGTCTATGTGTCTATCTGTCTATCTATCTTTCTACTCCTCTCTTTCGAGATCTGTCCATTTCCTTGTCTATCTGTCTGCCTTTCCACTTCTCTTTTGGTCTATCCATCTACCTAGTTGTCTTTTTGCTCATCCAGCTATCCATTCTATCCATGAAAGTACCGAAGCATTTCACCCATCCATCTATATGGTTCTTCATCCTTCCGTCTAGACATGATGGTGAAGCAACTGACACCACGAAGGCCCGGCACCCTGCGGCCAGAAAAGACACACTGGACAGATGCAAAGTGTAGTGTAGTGCAATTAGTCTAGTGGTATAATGTAGCGTAGTCGTGTAGTGTAGCGTAAAGAAGTGTAATTAGTGTAGCGTCGTGTTGTGGAATGTACTGTAGTTGTAGCTGTATATGTATTTGTAGTTGTAGTGTGCTGCAGTTTAATTTGCGTAGTGCAGTGTAATGTAGTGTAGTTGTAATTGTAGTTGTAGCTGTGGTAGTAATAGTTGTGGTTGTAATGTAACTGGTGTAGCGTAATGTAATTAGATGCAATTAGTGTAGTGTAATGTAGCATAGTATATTTGCATTTGTAGTTGTAGTAGCAGTGTATGGAGCAAAGCATCAACTCTGTGTGGAGGAAGGTGTAGGTGAAGAGTCCTGAAGAGTAACATCAAGCATGCGTGCTACGTGGACAGCCTGCAGCGTACCATCAAGAACATGCAAAAGAGCAAGTCAACATTCTGTATATTTACATGGCGGCAAGGATGTGTGCAAGTTAAAGCGAACATTCTATACAATGTAGAGACCCCCTGTGCAAGTGCAGGTGAACATTCTACAGCGTAGCATCAAGGCTGCCTCTAAGATCATGTTAGGTTAACAAAACATATTCTGATTTTTAAGGCTGTTCTCTGACAGTGCAATTACGATTAAAAAAACGCGGAAATAGCAAACAAGTGCACAATATTTTGTCCAAGCTTGTCCAAGATCGAAAATAGCAAACAAGTGCACAATATTTTGTCCAAGATTGTCCAAGTTTCTCTTGACAATGTTTACGCGATGGGGAGAAAAAAAAACGTGATTTGTGGATAGCCATGAAAGATAGAAAGACAAAAAAAGGCAGACAGGTACGCGATAGAAACACAGAACGACTAAACGACTTGAGAGGTAGAAAAAACATGGAGATAGAACGATAGAAAGGAAAAACCGACAGCGAAAGAACAATAGGTAGATTTAAATTACTTTACTTCGAGTGTTCCGCACCATGGCATGTCAAGACATACATGTGGACATATATTCTGACATTTTACCCAACATTCTATCTGACATCTATTCTGACATTCTGTTGGGCATCCTATCTGACATATATTCCGACTTTCACTTTGAACAAAGAAAAGATCAATCAGATAGATTAAAACGGAAAAGCTAGATAGATATATACGAAAGAAAGGTCTAGATTGACAGATAGGGAGGCAAATAGATAGATAGATAGACAGATCGATAGATAGACAGATAGATAGATAGATAGGTACATAGATAGCTAGATAGGTAGGTGGATAGATAGATTTAGATTTAGATTTAGATAGATAGATAGATCGATAGATAGATAGACAGATAGATAGAGAGAGAGAGAGAGAGAGCAAGGTGCTCGGTGCGCTGCAAGTGCACTCGGTGCACTCGGTGCGCTGCAAGTGTACTCGGTGCATTACTAGGCAATCAGCTGGTGTTGTCTCACCGGGACACCTGGCGTCAACAGCACGACAAGGGCTCCATGCTGCTGCGGTGCCGACTCGTCAGACTCCAGTCCTGAAGTATCCTCAGTTAACTGTGGGGGTAGGTCAACTATTTTGTCATCAATCCCATGGAAACGAACCCACAACCATTCATGCAGCTCCGTGTGGTACTGCTCGGGTGATCAACACGCTCCTTCGAGTTGTTCATGGGGGGAGTTCTGGATGGGGTAGTCTTCCAATGGGATTTCCCCCGTCGGGGGACCCTGATGATGATCCATATCCCACAGAAAACAAAGATCCCAGTCTCTAAAGTATTGCGCCTGCCACGAAAAAGTGAAGCCAAGTCATACGAAGTGCTGCACCTGTCACGCAAAATCATCTTAGCAAACCTGAAGATCTCATGCTCCAAAATCCATCTCAGGAAATCTCTGCCCTGATCTCCTAACACAGGGACGGGGGTCACATTCGCCCCTACCCCGAAAGGGGTCACATTCGCCCCTACCCCACTATCCTATCCATTGAATATGTCATTCCTTTTAGGGTTTGACCTGGGGACACGGGGCATTTAGGGGGACTTGGGGACATTTAGGGGGGACTTGGGGACATTGCTTAGCGGGGGGCTTGGGGACATTGCTTAGGGAGGGACTTGTCGACATTGGTTAGGGGGGTGCTTGGGGACATTGGATAGTCACTTGCCTCACTATTGAATATGTCATTCAACCTTTTAGGGTTTGACCCGGGGACACGGGGCATGTAGGGGATTGTAGGGGGAACTTGGGGACATTTAGGGGGGACTTGGGGACATTGCTTACGGGGGGCTTGGGGACATTGCTTAGGGAGGGACTTGGGGGCATTGGTTAGGGGGGGGTTGGGGACATTGGTTAAGTCACTTGCCTCACTATTGAATATGTCAGGGAAGTTGATTGATATGGATGTTACAACGTAGCATCCACAGCATCTTGGAGGTACTTGAAATGGATGTTATGTTACAACGTAGCATCCAGAGCATCATGGAAGTTGATTAAACTGGATGTTGCAACTTAACATCCAGAGCGTCTTGGAAGTGACTTCAAGTGGATGTTACAACGGAACTTCCAGCGTCTTCAATTTGCTTGAAATGGATTTTGCAACGCAACACGTGAATATGACTATCCGAGCTGGAAAAGATCTTGTCGAGGCTCTGAAACTTTTGCGCCTCCCAGACAAAAGCAGGGGTCACATTCACCCCTACCCTAGGGTCACATTCGCCCCTACCTCCACCTTGAGTAGGGGCAAATGCGACCCCACATGAAGTACGGGCAAATGCGACCCCCGTGCCTCCTAACACATCTACCTCATGTGTCTCTTGTACTGCGCCTGCCACGCGAAATGCACCTTTCCAGATCCTCTTCAAATGTCCCAAGCTTGCCATCGTTTTTGCAACTGGTACAAAACCCTCACGTTTTGCTCACTTTTGACAAGGTGCACAATCCCCTGCGCCTGCCACGCAAAACGGCATCTGAACGTCCAAAAGTGCTCTGTACCCCTCAGTTTTTTTCCACTTTTGACTTCGAAATGCGCTTCGCGCCCCAACGGCGTGCCCTCTTTCGACATGTCAACTTCCAAAAGTGGTTCGAACATGGTGTGTTTTGTACATTTTGACTTGGAAATGTATGTGCTTTGCGCCATAAAGGTGTGCACTTTTTCGAGTCACAGCTTCCAAAAGTGGTCCGAACATGGTGTGCTTTGTACATTTTGAATCATTTTGACTTGGAAACGTGCTTCGTGCCACAACAGCGTGCATTTTTTCCACATCTCAACATCCAAAAGTGGTCTGACAATGGTGTGTTTGGTGCATTTTGACTTGGAAATGTGCTTCGTGCCACAACGGCGTGCACTCTTTTGACAGCTCAACTTCCAAAAGTGGTCCGCACCTGGTGTGTTTTGTACATTTTGACTTGCAAATGAGCTTCGCGCCACAACAGCGTGCACTTTTTCGACATCGCAACTTCCAAAAGTGCTCCGAAGGTGAGGTGTTTTTAGCTTTTTCACTTGCACGTGTGCTTCGCGCCACAACGGCGTGCAACTTTTCATCTCTCATCTGGCCGGATGGCTCCGCACCCGCCGCGTTTCGCGACTTTTCCACTTTTTCGCACACCTGGATCTTCTTTCTTCTGACTCCTTCTCTTCGCTGATCTTCTCTCTTCTTCTCTTCTCTTCTCTCTTCTTCTCTTCTCTTCTCTTCTCTGATCTTCTCTGACTCTTCCCACCTCTGTTGTCGGAAGTTTGACTTCTAAACTTCCTTCGATCAGTTATGAATGGACACAGTTTCAATAACTTTCCATTGCCAGCTTTGATGACCGCTTTGATTGCCGCGCATTTGGATGGCTTCGGCATTCTTTGGTTGCATTCCCGCAGGCTTCCTCCGTGGCTACCGCAAAACCTCTCAAAATGAATCGAATGAATGCATCAAATCCTCAGCTCAACATCTCAAGCCTTGCAAACAAAAAATGCTACCTAAGCATGCTACATTGGTGTCATTGGTAGTACTGGCACCTTTAAAACATCAAAAAAAATTAAGACGAGCCAGATTTGACGCACGCCTCGTATCTCAGCCACACCATCATGTCCATGGAAAGTAATAAAACGTATCTATTCATACCCATAAAGGGAATAGGTTCGAACTGCACATTCGCGCTTGGTGGTTGGGCCATTCAGGCCCCAAAGATATAACTTGTTCACTTCGAGAAATCGGGATCATCATCCAATCTAAATCTAACTTGTTGGGTGGAAAATGAACACCTCTGAAAGCACCAAGCAGCCATTCTACATCGGTTCCATCAAATAATGCACCCATTTGAGGCTGATTAAATCACAATTTGTGTGGGCTTGTCCCAAGCATTGGAAGCCAAGAATGCAATTTTTCCCGTTGGACACAACCATAAATTTAGGTATCGCCGTATCCCCCCCTTCTCAAACACACCAATGTATTTTCGCTGGTCTTTCCACTCATCCCGACAACTCTTGTCACTTGGGAGCATCACCCATGTAAGCATGGAAGCTAACATATGTTTGAATCAACCAGTATGTTCCTAGAATTGGATGAAGGGAACGCTTTGCAGGAAACTTTCCGACACTATCTCTGGGAAACAACTTTGGGTCTCTGTACATTTCCTCTTAAGCAAACTCACTGATATAACATCCTTCATAATGTTTGTTCCTCATCAACACGGCAGGTTGAACGTATCCCACATTTTTAAACACACGAACATAATATATTCAATATACAATGGATGATTTCAAAAAAACACCACCCTGAAATATTCGGCCGCTTTGGGAAAGTGACCCGTATAATCATATTGTATAAACGTTAAAATCATATGTATAAAAAATGTAAACCATAATCTGCAGTGAGGTCGCTAAATTCAGGTACTATCATCGCAATCCGAACCCCACCTGGAATACAACAAAAATACAACATCCAAATATGAACAAAGCAAAGGCCCTGGTTGAGATGAGCAATTTAATCATACCAATATATAACAATATATATCCCATGGTTTCCAAAGATGGCATGACCGTTCTATTGGGTCATCTCTGTACACGTGAATGCGGCGTTTGCGCGGTTTGGGGTTTAGCCTCGCTTGGATTGTTCGAGGTTCATGGCACACTTTGGACAAGTTCTCCCACTTGCAACGACATGATTTGAGTACTTACCTCAAACATTTTGCAAGTGGACCTGGATCCAAGTGCGAGATGACAACAAGATTAATTATTTATCGTCTTAAAAGATGCCAAGGGCAAGCGAACTCCCAAGCAGAGTCTTACGGACTTCAGACTGAAACCCAGCGCATTCTCGCGCACGCCCCTATGAGAACCTGCTCTTTCCTGAACTACAACTAGACGACGGTTGGCCCGAGAGCGAAAAAGATGTTTTTCAAGCAGCTCCGAGGATGGTAGTCGTAAAAGATAGTCGGTGAATAGTTGGTGAATTTTATATGAGCTATGGAAGGATATGGTGTGAAAAAGTAAGATTGATTAAGAAGAGGATACTTGGTAAAGGGCATCAGATGACACGTGTCTTGCAACCACAGAGAGAAAGAGGGAGGAGAGAGAGAGAGAGAGAGAGAGAGAGAGAGGGACAGGGGGTAGAGGTAGAAAGAAAACATGGAGAAATATAATGTGAGCAACAAAAATGCACAGGAGGCTCGGTACCATGATGCTGCGAATGACATGTGTTATCTCATTTTACTATGGTAATTCCTACACACATTGCCGAAAAAGCTCGGCACCATCATTCCGTGGATGTGAAGAAACTCGACGCTTTTATACAGAGACGCTTTGATACAGAGACGCTTTTACACACAGACGCTTTTACACACAGATACTTCTACACACAGACGCTTTCACACAGAGACGCTTTTACACACACAGAAACTTTTACAGACAGACGCTTTTACACACGGACACTTTTACACACAGACCCTTTTACACACAGATTGTTTTACACACAGAAGCTTTTACACAATCACTTTTACACAGAGAAGCTTTTACACACAGGCCATTTTACACACAGACACTTTTACACACAGAAGCTTAAACACAGAAGCTTTTACACACAGAAGCTTTTACACACAGAGGCTTTTACACACAGACCATTTTACACACAGACACTTTTACACACAGAAGCTTTTAAACACAGAAGCTTTTACACACAGAAGCTTTTACACACAGAGGCTTTTACACACAGACTCCTTTACACACAGACCCTTTTACATGCAGACCCTTTTACACAGAGACCCTTTTACACACAGAAGCTTTTACACACAGAAGCTTTTACACACAGACCATTTTACACACAGACACTTTTACACACAGAAGCTTTTAAACACAGAAGCTTTTGAACACAGAAGCTTTTACACACAGAGGCTTTTACACACAGACCATTTTACACACAGACACCTTTACACACAGAAGCTTTTACACACAGAAGCTTTTACACACAGTAGCTTTTACACACAGAAGCTTTTACACACACAGACTCCTTTACACACAGAGGCTTTTACACACAGACTCCTTTACACACAGACGCTTTTACACACAGAGGCTTTTACACACTTTTACACACAGAAGGCTTTTACACACAGAACACACAGCTTTTACACACAGACTCCTTTACACACAGGGCTTTTACACAGACGCTTTACCACAGACCTTTTACACACAGACCTTTTACATACAGACCCTTTTACACACAGACCCTTTTACACACAGACGCTTTTACACACAGAAGCTTTTACACACAGAAGCTTTTACACACAGACCCTTTTACACACAGACGCTTTTACACACAGAAGCTTTTACACACAGAAGCTTTTACACACAGAAGCTTTTACACACAGAGGCTTTTACACGCAGACTCCTTTACACACAGACGCTTTTACACACAGAAGCTTCTACATACAGACCCTTTTACACACAGAAGCTTTTACACACAGATGCTTTTACACACAGAAGCTTTTACACACAGAAGCTTTTACACACAGACCCTTTTACACACAGACGCTTTTACACACAGAAGCTTTTACACACAGAAGCTTTTACGCACAGAAGCTTTTACACACAGAGGCTTTTACATGCAGACTCCTTTACACACAGACGCTTTTACACACAGACGCTTTTACATACAGACCCTTTTACAGACAGACCCTTTTACACACAGAAGCTTTTACACACAGAAGCTTTTACACACAGAAACTTTTACACACAGAAGCTCTTACACACAAACAATTTCACACACAGAGACCGGACCCGTGAAATCGCAATTTTACTTCAGTTTTTGATGTTCAACGTCCATTTCGTGCGAAAGGGTCGCGATGGACAAAGTAAAATCGCAATTTTTCCTCAGTTTTTGACGTCCAACGTCCATTTCGTGCGAAAGGGTTGCGATGGGCCAAGTTAAATCGCAATTTTACCTCAGTTTTTTGACGTCCAACGTCCATTTCGTGCGAAAGGGGTGCGATGGGCCAAGTTAAATCGCAATTTTACCTCAGTTTTTTACGTCCAACGTCCATTTCGTGCGAAAGGGTTGCGATGGGCCAAGTTAAATCGCAATTTTACCTCCGTTTTTTGACGTCCAACGTCCATTTCGTGCGAAAGGGTAGCCTTTCGTGGCGCTCCGGCGGCACCGCCCCCGCCTTAAGAGAGAGATAGAAAGAAGAGCGAGAGGAGATCTGCAGATGTGAAGGTGTGAAGATGTAGATCTGCAGATGTGAGGGTGTGAAGATGTAGATCAGCAGATGTGAGGGTGTGAAGATGTAGATCTGCAGGCGTGAAGGTGTGAAGATGTAGATCAGCAGGTGTGAAGGGCAGATGTGAAGATGTAGATCAGCAGATGTGAGGTGTGAAGATGTAGATCAGCAGATGTGAAGGTGTGAAGATGTAGATCAGCAGGTGTGAGGGTGTGAAGATGTAGATCAGCAGATGTGAGGGTGTGAAGATGTAGATCAGCAGATGTGAAGGTGTGAAGATGTAGATCAGCAGATGTGAAGGTGTGAAGATCTAGATCAGCAGATGTGAGGGTGTGAAGATGTATTACAACGGCTGTTTTTTTACGAAGAACCCTTCGCAGGCGCTCTCGGGAAAAATGGGAAGTGCCAGCCAGAGGGCAAACCGACGAAACTGTAACCACGCAATGTCAACACTTATCAGCACAGGGGTGCCAGTCATTTTCCAACACCAAAAAACAATTATTTTCCAACACCAAGACTCGGTCATTTTCCAATACCAAAAGCAAGGGGGGGCGGAGAACCCAAAAGCAAAACGACAGCAAACAAATCGGATTACAGTAATGATTGGTTGCTGGCACCTCCTTTCCTCCCCTTGCCGCCAACTTATTAGAATGAGAGATCATGAAGGCATGCGCTTGCAACATTTGCGGCGTTTTTTTCATCTGCGGACAAAGCCTACGCCAGTGGCCCAACTTTCTATGAAACCAGACGACAGTGTGGCCCGAAAGAGAGCCGGGAGGAGACGAGAAGATAAGACGAACGAACATATGATGATAGAAGAAGAATAAAAAGAAGAAGCAGAAGAAAAAGAAGAAGAAGAAGAGGAAGAAGAAAAAGAAGAAGAAGAAGAAGGATAAGGAGGAAGAAAAAGAAGAAGAAGAAAAAACATGATGATGTTGTTGATGATGATGTTGTTGTTGATGACGATGAGGATGATGATGAGGATGAAACTTTTACACAGAGAAGCTTTAGGAGCGTGAACAGGTGCCTTTACGCTTTTACACACAGGTGAGTTTACACAAAGATGCTTTTAGATGCAGGGGCTTTTACAGACAGGAGCTTTTACACGGGAAAGCTCTTACGCACAGAAGCTTTTACACACAGATCTTTTAGACGCAGACGCTTTTACACACAGACGCTTTTACACACAGAAGCTTTTACACACAGAAGCTTTTACACACAGAGGCTTTTACACACAGACTCCTTTACACACAGACCCTTTTACATGCAGACCCTTTTACACAGAGACCCTTTTACACACAGAAGCTTTTACACACAGAAGCTTTTACACACAGAAGCTTTTACACACAGACACTTTTACACACAGAAGCTTTTAAACACAGAAGCTTTTGAACACAGAAGCTTTTACACACAGAGGCTTTTACACACAGACCATTTTACACACAGACACCTTTACACACAGAAGCTTTTACACACAGAAGCTTTTACACACAGTAGCTTTTACACACAGAAGCTTTTACACACACAGACTCCTTTACACACAGAGGCTTTTACACACAGACTCCTTTACACACAGACGCTTTTACACACAGAGGCTTTTACACACAGAGGCTTTTACACACAGAAGCTTTTACACACAGAAGCTTTTACACACAAACACTTTCACACACAGAGACCGGACCCGTGAAATCACAATTTTACTGCAGTTTTTGATGTTCAACGTCCATTTCGTGCGAAAGGGTCGCGATGGACAAAGTAAAATCGCAATTTTTCCTCAGTTTTTGACATCCAACGTCCATTTCGTGTGAAAAGGTTGCCCGTGACACCTCAAATCGCAATTTTACCGCAGTTTTTGACGTCCAACGTCCATTTCGTGCGAAAGGGTTGCGATGGGCCAAGTTAAATCGCAATTTTACCTCAGTTTTTGACGTCCAACGTCCATTTCGTGCGAAAGGGTTGCGATGGGCCAAGTTAAATCGCAATTTTACCTCAGTTTTTGACGTCCAACGTCCATTTCGTGCGAAAGGGTTGCGATGGGCCAAGTTAAATCGCAATTTTACCTCAGTTTTTGACGTCCAACGTCCATTTCGTGTGAAAGGGTTGCCCGCGACACCTCAAAATCGCAATTTTACATCAATTTTTTACGTCCAACGTCCATTTCGTGCGAAAGGGTTGCGATGGGCCAAGTTAAATCGCAATTTTACCTCAGTTTTTGACGTCCAACGTCCATTTCGTGCGAAAGGGTTGCGTTTCGTGGCGCTCCGGCGGCACCGCCCCCGCCTTAAGAGAGAGATAGAAAGAAGAGCGAGAGGAGATCTGCAGATGTGAAGGTGTGAAGATGTAGATCTGCAGATGTGAGGGTGTGAAGATGTAGATCAGCAGATGTGAAGGTGTGAAGATGTAGATCTGCAGGCGTGAAGGTGTGAAGATGTAGATCAGCAGGTGTGAGGGTGTGAAGGTCTAGATCAGCAGATGTGAGGGTGTGAAGATGTAGATCAGCAGATGTGAGGGTGTGAAGATGTAGATCAGCAGATGTGAGGGTGTGAAGATGTAGATCAGCAGATGTGAAGGTGTGAAGATGTAGATCAGCAGATGTGAAGGTGTGAAGATCTAGATCAGCAGATGTGAGGGTGTGAAGATGTATTACAACGGCTGTTTTTTGTACGAAGAACCCTTCGCAGGCGCTCTCAGGAAAAATGGGAAGTGCCAGCCAGAGGGCAAACCGACGAAACTGTAACCACGCAATGTCAACACTTATCAGCACAGGGGTGCCAGTCATTTTCCAACACCAAAAAACAATTATTTTCCAACACCAAGACTCGGTCATTTTCCAGTACCAAAAGCAAGGGGGGGCCGGAGAACCCAAAAGCAAAACGACAGCAAACAAATCGGATTACAGTTCTGTCTTCAGCGTTACATCCATAGGCATTTTTGATATCAAGCGAAGGGAAAAGACCCTGGAGATTTCAAGGGTTATGAGCCCAACGGTCTAACACGTTTTTTCCTCGGTTGGTGTAGCAATGGAAAGGGCACACTCTGCGCCCCCCGAAGGGTCCGAGAATGCAATCAATCCTTTCTACTCCAGTAAACTTCAGAATGAGATGAAGCTGGTTAGGGCTAGGCCTCATACCTTGCCTCAAGTTGTTTCCCCGGTGGAGCCTTCAGAGCCCTTGCCGATCAGAAGCGAGGGAGCAATTGGCAAAGGACGTGGGTCTTCTGCCACGGGCACAGCTGTCAAAGGTGGAGCTGGAGCGTTTGTGACACCACCAAGCAGAAGGACGCCGCATGGTTTTGCGATGAATCTGGAACTTGGAAAGCAGCATGAGCGCTCTGGGGTGCAAACAGAAGGGCCTATGCCAACCACGAAACTGGGTAGAAGTGATGATCATCAACAGGGGCATGTTCATGGAGTAGGTGAGCACGTAGATCTTCAAGAGCAGCGATCCACAGAAGATTTGCAGCGGTCATTGGAGAGGGGAATTGTTGACCACCTACGGGATCAGAATGCCAAGATGATGTTGGAGTTAGAAGAGTTGAGAAAGTGGAAACAGGGGGCTAGCCAGTCGTCTGGGTCGTCCTGGTCTGAAGTTGGGGCTGATGGCATGCATGTGGGAAAGGGTTCAACGAAGATGGATGATGGTAGGATGGGCTATCATACTCCGAGGAGTTCGAACTGTAAAGCTGGTATTGGTAAACAGGATACCCGGTATACTCCGAATGGAACACGGGTGCCAGAGGGAACTCCTCCGGATTCAGCTGAGCCTTGCCCACCACCACAACATGAACCTCCAGTAGTACCACCATTTCCTTCTGCGTTTTTGCAGCCTCAATCATCTTCTACACATGCGGATGGCATGAAGAAGTTTTTGGATGGCTATGAGAGAATTGATGTGAAGCCAACAGTTTTGAAAAGGGATGTGTCATGGGAACCTCAGAAGGAGTTGAATCCAACTGAAGCTAGGGCATTTTGGTTGGAAAAGGAAGTCCAAGCCCTTCGAACTACGTTGGCATCAGTTTCTCATGGGAATGCGTTTCAAAAGTCTGAGTATTGGGGCGGCGGTTTTCAAAGGTGTGATTTTGGGGTTCATTTGAACTCAAAACATGGTCCTGGTCAGCTCACACCGCCCGCGGATCTGAGTCGGCCTGATCCAGATGAAGCCGAAGCGATCAGTCGAGCACATCCAGGAGATCCTCCGCTTCAAGCTCGGGCTAGCATGGGTGGCAATTTGCAACACACAGAATTTCCAGGTCAATTGCGTGGCGGAAGTGGTGCAGACCTTGATGGAGTTCGGGCTAGCACTATGAGCAGTGGCAACCAAAAAGAATGCCTCGGTCACTTGCGTGGAGGAAGCGGAGATCTATGTCCTCAAGGTCGGGCCTTGCAGTGTGGCGGAAGTGGTGATCTTTCTCTTCACGGTCGGGCTTTGCAGCATGGTGGAAGCGGTGCGGATCGTCTACAAGCTCGGGCTTCGCAGAGCACTGATGATGTATATCATGGAGATCGGGCTTTTGGAGCATGGAAGCTACATGCTGGTCTTGATGGACGCTCTTGTGGAGATCTACGGCATGGTGGCGGAGGAGGTTTGGGAGGTGGATTGGACCCCATCCCAACGTCTTGGGAGACCGGGGGAGGCATCGGCAGTACAAAGGCCGACCTGCCAGACCTGCCTGGGCTGGCCAGCCCACTCCAATTTGGAGATTGGATTCACCTCTGCGGCCCAGTCATGCGAGATCTCAGTAGTGTGGCTAGCAGATGGTGGGACTTGACGGTCCGACAAGCTCAGGTGCACTATGCGGACTGGAAGCAGGCGACACCGTTGCAGAGGGTTCAGATAGAACCAGGGGTGCCTGACGAGCTCAACGACAGATGCTATGGACGCACCGAGCAACGTGGTGTTCACCTACTTCTCAAAGCAGTGTCGCAGGAAGTGCAACAAATGCTGGTGACAGATCGTCAGATGACCAGCACAGCCATTCTCTACAGGCTCTACGTGCGATACCAACCTGGAGGCCCTGGTGAAAAATCCCTCATCCTGAAGGAGTTGACACAGCTGCCCAAAACAAGCACTATGGCGGAGCTCTCATCAGCATTGAGGAGTTGGAGGCGACATTTTGGTCGTGCCAGGGAGGTTGGGGCAAGTCTTCCGGATGGAACCTTGTTACTACGAGCGTTGGAGACGGCAGTGCAAATGGTAGCAAAAGAGAACAGTCAAGCGGCATTCAGGTTGGCCCAGAGCAGATCGGCGCTCAAGGTCGACGAGATCCCAGAGCCTGGAGCCATTTGGGACTTCAGCCAATGCTTGTTGGCTGAAGCCGAGACGTTGGTGCTGATGAGCTCTTCGGCATCATCTCCGGCCGACACCATCCCATTGAAGTTGAAGGTCATGGAAGCTGGCGACAATGTGGCTGGCAAAACATCGACTTCGGAGGTGGGATCAACTGGAAAAGGCCGTGGTAGTACAGCCGAGGTGCCATGCCGGTGGTTCAAAAGTGACAACGGCTGCCGTGCGGGCAAGCAGTGCAAATGGCTGCATACCTGGGAGGGCATCACAGACAAAAATGCCCGGTGCTGGAATTGTGGCTCCAAGATGCATCGCAAGCACGAGTGCCCAGTGAAAGGTGGTGGAGCAAAATCCAAGGACGAACCCAAGGGTTCGGGGGGAGGAGGTGCACCCAATGTCAACAACAAGACTTCTGGGGCAACTACTTCCAGTACCACTTCAACACCTTTTTCAACACCATCCACTATGACTCCATCCAAGCCCAAGATCAATGAGCTTTCAGCGACATCATGGGCATCACCTGGGGAGTTGAAGACTGGCAACCTGGTGAATGAAAGTACAGAGTCGGTGACTGATGTGGGTGATGGTGGAGGGGATGTGGGCAAAGATCGCACCAATGAGCGCACTAGTGAGCTCCTACATGAAGCAACTCAATTGCTGAAGACTTTGCGAGTTCCAGCGGTGGCCACAAATCCAAAACTGAAGGTGATGCAGATTGGAAGCCTCAACCAAGCTGAGAATGAGCTGGTCCTCATTGACTCAGGAGCAACGCATGCTCTACGACCTGCTGCAGACTTGGAGGAGTGGCAGAAATCTCATAGCGTTACGGTGCAGCTAGCAGAGGGGACCACTGGACGCAAGATGAAGGTCGTCGCATTCTTCAGTGGCTGGAGTTCTTTCAGGCTCACCAGAAGCGCAAGATGGCCATGGTGCAGAAGATGATCACGGCCCCTGAAGAGGTGGACAAGTCTCAATTGGACTTGGAGTTGGCGATGACTTTGAAACTGCGCATGATGTTTCCGAATTTGCCGGAAGAGATCATGATGAAGGTGGTGCCACGACTGGAAGCGGTGAAGTATGAGGGCTTTGGATCAATGCTCCCATGGAACAGAAGGAAAAGAAGACGACTCGCCAGGGCCAAGAACATCGTCATGCATGTCTTCTCTGGTGACAACCCTCAGTTTTGGGAGCGAAGATTGTCCACTGCCACGACGGAAGTCCTGTGCATCGACATTCAAGGTGGATGCTCCGCCAATTTGATGGACAAGCACGTCTTCAGTTTTGCTCTGGCTTTGGCAGCCTCTGGAAGACTTCGAGTTCTTCTTGGTGGACCGCCTTGCCGTACAGTGTCGGCTCTTCGAAGTCAGAATGATGGGGGACCGGGGGAGCTACGAAGTGAGCAGTATCCCTATGGCCTTCCAGACCTTTCACCACAAGACACTGAAAAGGTCCACTCAGATACGATCCTGTTCTTCCGCTTCTTGTCCCTCTACATGATTGCAGAGGAAGTACGAGCACCACAAGACCCAAAGACGGAGTTCATTCTGGAACAACCACGTGATCCAGCAGAGTATCGCAATGATCAACAGCAACGACGATACATGTCGGTGTTCCGTACGAAAGAGTGGCGCAAGTTTCAAGAGGTGCTCCAGTTCTACAAGATTGACTTTGATCAAGGTCGAATGGGGCATGAACGATGCAAGCCCACGACCCTCTTTGCATCGATGGCATCTCTGTTGCAACTACATGGCTTGCATGGGCAACCATCGTCGCCACCTGAGAACTTGAAGGACAAGCCTTTGCACGACAGAATTGAAGCATCCAGGAGGTGGGCGTCATGGGCCCCAGGCCTCAAGTTGGCGATAGCGACAGCCATCCAAGAGCACATCAAGGAGGTGGAGTACGAGAGGGCGGCAAAAGGTCTGAGCCTTTTGACTGCGGCTCCACGGGCCAAACATGTTTCAGTACAACCTCTTAATGAAGGCCCTGACAATCTAAATGAACAAATTTCAGTGCAACATCTTGGACCTCATTCATTGCAACAACAAAATGAAATGGCTGATGAACCAATGGAAACTTTTCCATCAAGCACTCAACATCAACTTCCAAAGCAGCCTGGAGTGCAAGCACTGGGAGCTGTCGCACTTGAACAGTGGAAACGGCACTTTCTCAACGACCACCTGCCTGCTCGACGTGATTGTTCACACTGCGTCAGAGCGCAGGGGCGTAGCAAGCCACATCGCCGAGTGCAACACCCTAGCATTGACCTTTCTGGCCGAATGACTGAAGGAGGTGATCAAAACACCCAGGGTGTCAAATACCTGATGGTGGGGTGCTACACTTTGCCTGTCACTCGCGATGGTGCCTCATTGCTACCCATTCCTACCAGGTTTGGAGGAGGAAGTTGAGGGGATGGAAGAAATGGGTGAGGACCAAGATCAACCACTACCAGAACAAGATGAACCCATGGAAGAGGGCAACGACAAGAATGTGCGCCATGCTCAATCCATGCATTCGACATGGCATCGTCTGGTGGAGGAGGCTCAAAATGTGGCTGTCAAGCAGGTGACACTGGTTGAACCAGTTAAGTCAAGGGCAGTCAAGCATGTATTACCAGCACTGGCACGAATGCACTGCAGATTGCGAAGCTTAGGACTGCCACTGTAACGCCTTCACTCCGACCGTGCCAAAGAATTTTGCTCATAGCCTGTCAAAACTTGGGCCTTGGAGCGTGATGTGGTGACTACGATGACACCTGGAAGCTCCTATAAAGCCAATGGCCGTGTGGAAGGTGAGATGAATGTCATCAAGAAGTCCATTCGAACGCTCATCACGGCTGGCATGAGCACGTTGCAGCAATGGCCTTTGGCAGCTCGTCACATTGGCGAACGCCGACTTAGAGCGCAACTACAATTGATGGGCTGGCCGGTGGGAAGACTCCTACGTTTTGGGGCTACAGCCTATGCACTGCGAAAGTCATGGCAGGCACGATATGCACCTTGGAGAGAGGTCCGTGAAGAGATCACAATTTTGGGACCGGACATGAACTCCTCGCTGACCAATACGGGCTACTTTGTGGAATCCAAAGCCACAGGTCGTCGATTTTTTACAGACGACATTGTGATCCCTGAGGTGCAGCAGCCATCTGTCGAGGAGCAAGTCCTTTATCTTCCAGAACGTCCTGCAGCTGTGCCCCTACGACGGCAACGAGCCAAGGCCAGAACTCCTGCAATTTCAATGTTGGACATTGAGGGGGAGAGGGTGATCACTCAAAGATTTCCCGAAATGTTCGAATCAAATCCTTCTTGGGTGGACTCTAGCGACAGCTGGTCTCTGGAGACTGATCAACAATCATCTGCATCAAGTGCGCCACGGATGCCTGAAGATCCGGAGGAGGATTGGCTAGGTGGAGGGGATGTGGAGGGGGTGCCTAATACCTGGGATGGTGGCTCATGCCCAGGAACCCCACAAAGAAATCAAAGTTCCAGAGCACCAACGTTGCGCAGGTTGCATTGCAATGTAACGAGTTACATCAAGGAGGAACTGAATCTGGTGGATGCAACGAGCTTGGATCAAACACTGTGGATGCCAACTCTGAACCAAGCCATGCGAACCGAGTGGCATTGGAAGATCAGCTATGTGCTTTGGAGGAGGAAACTGCAGTGGAGAACAAGGTGGCGGAGGAGTTTCTGGTGACAAAAACCACCAGAAACAAGGAAGTATGGGAGGCATTACCAGACTGGGTGGGAGCCCTCAATCAAGGCGGAGTATGATCAACTGGTGAACCAGAAGAAAGCGGTGATCCAGATGACACAACAACAGCTGAGGGACAAAGCAGCGGCTGCTGGTGTCGAGATTGAGCTCCTGCCAGGCAAGATGGTTCACACCAGAAAGGCCCAAACGGGTGCCTACAGAAGCCGGGCGGTCATCTGCGGAAACTACGCATCGGCCACAGAACAAGATGTGTATGCAGGTGGCACGGACAGCACTCAAGTTCGGGTGGCACTGAAAACAGCGGCGATGATGGATTGGAAGGTGATGGGAACAGACATCAGAACAGCCTTCTTGAATGCCAAGCGCCGAGATGAGACAAAGCTGGTTGCAATGACAATTCCTGCAGTATTCAAGGCATTGGGCTTAGCAAGGGAGGAGGAGATCTGGGTGGTGGAGATGGCCTTGTACGGCTTGACAACAAGTCACCGTGATTGGGGGGTGCATAGAGATGATACACTTCCTCGACTACGATGGCATCGGACAGACAAAGATGGCAAAGAGCTCACTGGGCACTTTGAAAAGACTGCTGATGATAATCTCTGGAGACTTTTGGAGGTGGATTCACAGCAGCAGGTGCGATGGGGTGGACTTTTGTGCGTCTACGTTGATGACTTGCTCTTTTGCGGTGAAGAAGATGTTCTTCAACAAGCCCTGAAGGCTGTCGAATCGAAGTGGTCGTGTGCAGCGGCTGAATGGGCCTCGGAATCCAAAGCTCTGAAGTTCTGCGGAATGGAGATCACTGTGGACAAGGAGGGCAACGGCTTGCACTTGGCCCAAAGTGGGTATGAAAAAGAAATCTTGGAGAGGTGGCAAGTGAAACTGCGATCGGAGTTCCCCAACTTCAAGATTAGCGAGGCTGACTTTGAGGCGGTGGAGCACAAAGACCCTCAGGTCCTGAAGGAAGCTCAAGCTCTGGCAGGGGGATTACTTTGGCTGGCGACCAGAACCCGTCCAGACATCTCTTTTGGAGTGGCAACTATGAGCCGATTGATGTCCAGAAACCCTGAAAAGGCCTTACAAGTTGGACATGCCTTGCTGAGCTATATCAAAGCTGTCCCAGGAGATCTGCACTACTTCAGGGACATCCCCAACGATGGCTGGGGTGAGCGGCATCAATTGAAGCTTCAACGAAGCCAACACAGCCTCGAGATCTTCTCGGACATAGCCTATGCGGCAGGCAATGGCTTCAGAAGCATTCAGGGCATTGCTGTCTTTTTTGGAGGTAGCCCAGTTGGATGGCAAAGCTCTCAACAACCTTTTGCTACGCATAGCACTGCGGAGTCGGAGCTGGTGGCCTACTGCGAAAGCCTCCTAATTGGAAGGGCCACAGAGGCTTTGCTATGTGCCGTGTGGGGGGAGCCGCAGAAGTCAAACCTCTTCAGCCGTGTCATCTATGGTGACAACTTGGCGGCGATTGGGCTGGCAAATGGCACTACCTGCTCTTCTTGGAGAACCAGGCATTTGCGAATCAGAGCTGCGATCCTCCGTGAAGCAATAGAGGACACGGAAATGGTTCACGGGGGAGCTTGGCAACTTTTGCACCTGAAGGGCACAGAGCTGGTCGCCGATGGACTGACCAAACAACTCAATGGTCAGGCGTTATGAAAAGACCCAACTTGATGAAGCCTGATGTACCTCAAGCTGGCAATGAAAGAGCTCAGGCTGGAGGAGGAGATGGACAAAAGGCCATGAAGGCCATCATGGTGGGTAGCTTGTTGGTGTCTTCAGCACAAGCAATGGAGGAGGAGGAGGGCACGGAGTCGAGCGAGCTGACACCGATTTTGGTGACTGGTGCAGTCTTGATGACGTTGGGGGCGGTCTATGCGGGGCAACTTTTGTGCGAAGCCACTCAGTGCTGCCTGAAGAGACTGCGAATGCCGACTGAAGAAGAAGTGCATCAAGAACGAAGGACGAGAAGAGGTCATCAATCAGGTGATCAAGAAGTGACAACAAGGTCAGAAGCATCGGAAGAGGAGAACGAACCTGTGGATGAGCCGGTTAGTGTGTCTTCGAGAAGGAGGGCGATGGAACACGGCATAGATGGTGTGACGAGACGAAGGTCGTCATCTCAAAGAGGTCTCAACACTGGAAGCGCTGGGGCGACCAACAGTGCAGGTTCTACATCTTTGAGATTGACAAGACGTTCGGGCTCTAGCACTATAGCTGTGAGCGCTTCTTCAATGGGGAGCAGGACACAATCGGGCTCAAGCAGTGCAGCGGGCTCTTTACCACGGTGTATGCCTTCACGTTCGGGCTCGCATGGAGCAGGGGTGAGCGATGATGTTCCGGCTGCTGGCCGTGCCTCCCGAAGAATGTCAACACGATCGGGCTCGCATGGAGCAGCGATAGTAGCTGAGAATAGCTCAGCCAATGGGGATGTAGATCCTGGTATCACCAATCCATGGAATCTGTTCCAACACAAGAACAGAAATCGAGGCCTGACTTCGAGCATGTTAGCCATGTTGTATAGGAACCAGAAGTCGCAAGGCCCGGATACATAGAATGCCTTGAGCCTAGTGTTTGTGACGCACAAATCGAGAAGTGCGGCAAGTTTTCGGATTCCCGAAAAGGGGGAGTCTGTCTTCAGCGTTACATCCATAGGCATTTTTGATATCAAGCGAAGGGAAAAGACCCTGGAGATTTCAAGACAGTAATGATTGGTTGCTGGCACCTCCTTTCCTCCCCTTGCCGCCAACTATTATTAGAATGAGAGATCATGAAGGCATGCGCTTGCAACATTTGCGGCGTTTTTTTCATCTGCGGACAAAGTCTACGCCAGTGGCCCAACTTTCTATGAAACCAGACGACAGTGTGGCCCGAAAGAGAGCCGGGAGGAGACGAGAAGATAAGACGCACGAAAATATGATGATAGAAGAAGAAAAAAAGAAGAAGAAGAAGAAGAAGACGAAGAAGAAGAAGAAGAAGAAGAAGAGGAAGGAGAAAAAGAAGAAGAAGAAGAAGAGGAAGAAGAACAAGAAGAAGAAGAACACCATGATGATGTTGTTGATGATGATGTTGTTCTTGATGACGATGAGGATGATGATGAGGATGAAACTTTTACACAGAGAAGCTTTAGGAGCGTGAACAGGTGCCTTTACGCTTTTACACACAGGTGCGTTTACACAAAGATGCTTTTAGATGCAGGGGCTTTTACACACAGTAGCTCTTACACACAGAAGCCTTTACGCACAGAAGCTTTTACGCAGAAGCTTGTGCACAGAGAAGCTTTTACACACAGAACTTTATACAAACAAAAGCTCCTGTGTGTAAAAGCCCCTGCATCTAAGAGCATCTTTTACACACAGAAGCCTTTACGCACATAAGCTTTTACACAAAGCAGTTTATACAGACGGAAACTTTTACACACAGATGCTTTTAGACACAGAAACTTTTTCAACATACAGAAGCTTTTACACAGAGACACTTTTACACAGAGAAGCCTTCACACAGAGCAGTTATTACACAGAGAAACATTGACACGCAGAATCCTTCACACAAAAAAGGTTTTTCACAGAGCAGCTTTGACACAGGGGACCCTTTACAGAGCAGTTTTAGACACAGGCGCTTTTACACACCAAGCCTTTACACGCAGACGCTTTTGAACAGAAAAGCATCTACACAGAAACATTTTTTACACAGAGGAGCGTTTACACAGAGCAGCTTTACACACGGAAGCTTTTACTCACAGAAGCTTTTACATGTGTAAAAGCTGCACACGCACAGGCTTTTAGGCACAGAAACTTTTTACAACCAGAAGCTTTTACACAGAGACGCTTGTACACAATACACAGAGAAGCCTTTACACAAAGCCGTTATTTCACACAGAAGCATTCGCACAGAGCAGCTTTTGCACACAGCCGCGTTTACACACAGAAGCTTCTGCAAACGGAAGCTTTTACACACAGACTTCTTTACGCACAGGAGCTTTTACACTCAGAACCTTTTACGCAAACGCTTGTGCACACGGATCCTTTTACAGACAGATACGCGCAGGAGCCTTTACACACAGAAACTTTTGCACAGAAAAGCTTTGACTCAGACACAGAAGAGCTTTTTTACACACAGAAGATTTTACACGGAGGAGCCTTTACACAGAGCAGCTTTTACACACGGAAGCTTTTACACACAGAGGCTTTTACACAAAAGCTTTTGCACAAAGAAGCCTTTGCACCCAGTCCGCGCATCCACGCTCGCTCATGCCCGCCTGGCTCTTCTCACTCGCTCATGCCCACCTGGCACTTCTCCCCACCCATTTCCGTCCACACCCTCAGCCTTGCTTCCACACCATCCGCACACGGTGCTGGGCCCTTCTATCCACTGAATTCCATCCATTCCCTTGCGGCCCTGCCGTGTGCATTCCCATCCACTTCCATCCATTCCCTTGTGCCCGATCCACACTGGCTCATGCCCACCGGGCCCTTTTCCCACCTTACCAATTTCCATCCATTCCCTTGCGCCTACACCGTCCACACGTCCGCGCATCCATGCTCCGCTGATGCCCATATCGGGCTCTTCTCCCAAACCATGTCCATGCATTCCTTCACGCCGCGCACTTTCCGCACACATCCACGCATGCACACTGACTCATGCCCACACCCATGCCCCCACCCATTTCCATCCATTGCCTTTCCCTTCTCCACCCTCGCACATGCCCACCAAGCTCTTCTCCCCACCCATTTCCATCCATTCCCTTGCGCCCAGCTCATGCCTACCGGGCCCTGTCCCAACCCATTTCCATCCACTCCCCTGCGCACACTCACCGTCCGCGCACGTCCCGGCTCCACGCTCGCTCATGCCCCCCGGGCCTGTCTTCTCAATCCATTCCCCCCTTGCACGCACGTATGCGCGTCCGCTCATCCACAATCGCTCTTCTCCCCACCCATTTCCATCCATTCCCTTGCCCCCACACTGTCCGCGCATGTCCGCGCATCCACGCTCGCTCATCTTCCCCCACGCATTTCCATCAATTCCCTTGCCCCCACAACGTCCGCACATGTGTATACACGCATCCACGCTCGCTCTTGCCCACCGGGCCCTTCTCCCTACCCATTTCCATCCTCTCCCTTGCGCCCACACTGTCGGCACATGTCCGCGTGCATCTGCGCTCGCCCACGCCCACCCTATCCTTAATTCTCCCGACTCCCCACCCATTTCCATCCACTCCCTTGCGCCCACACCTTCCGCACACATCCGTGCATCCACGCTCGCTCATGCCTACTGGATTCATGTCCATCCATTCCCTTGCGCGCACACCGTCTGCACACATCCGCTCATCCACGCTGGCTCATGCCCACCGGACCCTTCTCCGCACCCATTTTCATTCATTCTCTTGCGCCCACGTGCACCGTTCGCAGACGTCCGCACAAATCAGCTTTTGCAACACCACTCCATCGTGTGTCCAAAATCCCCTGCTAACCCAAATTCTGTGCAATGCAACCAAAAAAGAAGGGATTGAGGACTGCTCTTTTAGGATTCTTACGCGCATCTCCTTGTATCAATCGCAGACACCTTCTTAAAAATAATATTCCGCTTATTTTGAAAGGTAAATATATCGGATTATTTCTTAGGGTTTACTTGGGGTCTGTACACTTGGTTTAAAGTTTTCTTGAAGGTTTGTTTGAGCTTGGTTTATGTTTACTTCCAGTTTATTTAGCGTTGGTTTAGGCTTTGCTTAAGGTTTAAACATTTATTTAGGGTTTATTTGGGTTTGGTTTAGGGCTTGTTTAGGGTTGCTCTGGGATTGGTTTGGGGTTGTTTCGGATGGGTTTAGCGTTGACTTAGGATTGCATCAGGGTGAGTTCAAGGTTGTTAGAGTTGGTTTAGGGTTGGTTTAAGGTTTGTTTAGAATATATTTCGGCTGCATGTAGGCTTCATCCCGCCAACGCTGAAATGTATGTATGTATGTATGTAAGTATGTCTGTATGTATGTATGTATGTATGTGTATGTATGTATGTATGTATGTATGTATGTGTGTGTGTATGTGTGTATGTGTGTATGTGTGTATGTGTGTGCATGTGTGCATGTGTGCATGTGTGCATGTGTGCATGTGTGCATGTGTGCATGTGTGCATGTGTGGATGTATGTATGTATGTATGTCTGTATGTCTGTATGTCTGGATGTGTGCATGTGTGCATGTGTGTATGTGTGTATGCGTGTATGTGTGTATGTATGTATGTATGTATGTATGAATGAATGAATGAATGAATGATGAATGTATGTATGCATGTATGCATGTATGCATGTATGCATGTATGCATGTATGCATGTAGGATGTATGTATGTATGTATGTATGCATGCATGCATGTATGTATGTATGTAATTATGTAATGATCTTAACAACCCCAACGAGGAACCCCCAGATACGAAGCAAAGCACAGAGCAAGTAGAAACCTAGGGTTGTTTGATCCAAAGAAATCTCCGAAAGCAAGAGCCTGAGAAACCTAAACGCTAAGAAACCAAGAAACCAACTAACACAGAAACCAACTAAGGAAACGGGGGAACAGACCGATAAAAACTTGGCGCATTGCAAACTGAAAAGAACCCTGCGTTGTCAACTGACCTTTTTATCCCGTTGAAAAATTAGCCCCCCACGAACAAACTCTATTTTCCAACATTCTTTCTCCCAAAGAGCACCAGCCGAGTTGTGATGAATCGATTATCTTTCTCTTTTTCAATCTCTTCGGTTCGCTCTGAAAAGCTGTAGCCAACCTTCGGGGAAGTCAATACACTGATCGGGCCAATGGCGCTTGCATCTTAGGCGTCCACGCAGGCTGCACGTCTTGATTTGGACACTGAAACTTTCCATGTGCCGACAAGCCAGACTACCAGTTGTCAAACCAGCACAAAACAATGTCATTGCGTTGCGCAACAATCTCCGAACATATCCTGAGACTCTGGCAAAGGTTTGACCAACACAGTTCTGTGCCAACACCAGGCGTGGGATTGCTTGTGAGACTCACGTCACATTTTGACATGTTTTCACACTCGTAAAGACACCGTCACTGACGTCAAGGCTTTGCTGGAAACATCCTATTTGCAAACACCTATGAGACATCCAATCTCTTTAAGCTGAGACGAAGGCAGACTCTAGTAACGCTCAGGTGGACATTTCCTCAGAAGGACTTGATCCAGGTGTGAGATGCCAACAGGATTACCGTGATTACCGTGGTTCATAGTGTCAAGATGTCAAAAAGGGAAGCGAGCTCCCAAGCTGTATTAAGTTTGAAAGACTTCAAGTTGAAGTCTAGGGCACAACGCCTGGTGTCGAAGTGTCTGGCCAGTCAGGGGGCAAACAGGCGGACTCTGCAAGATACCAACGCCTACACAACAAGAACTTCCAAGGAACAAGCTTCATCTTCCAGCATTCTCTGAATTCCCTACAAGACCCCAACCGAGTCCTGATACATTGATTCGTGTTAAGTCTCCTGGTTCGCACCCACAGCTCTGAAAAGCCACGGCCGAACTTCTTGCAAGACCAGCAAATACATGTACAACTCGATAGCCTGCTCACATCTGCTGCATCGTCGTGCATGCTAGTCAAACCATGACAACTCCATGTCCCTCAAAAAACAGTGAGCGAATTCCCGAGATTTTTACTTGCTGAATCTTGCCGCAATGTCGTCACAAAGTGGATGGCGGAGGCCAGCAAAAATGCAGAGCTCTGTGCAAACACAAAGCTGGCATTTGTCGGATTGCTCGCTTTCCGCCACAAAAGATTAAAACCCTACGTTTCTTGAAACCGCCTGAACGCGATTTCGTAGGTGGCGCTCTGGGTTTGCAAAAAGTTCTAGCACCCAATCAGTCGTCAAGTGTCAGCACAAGAGCAGAGCCTTTCACACGGTATGCATCTGACAAAGAACATGAAGAAGGCACGGCACTAATAAACGCATGTGGGAAACACTGTGCCGCAGACCTAGTGTGCGAGTTCTAACAACCAGGAATTTTGCAACGCTGGTGAAGGGCACGCTCGTTGACTCAAATGTTGCAGGATTTCCGCACAAGGTCGATGGAATGGATCACATCAAATGTCCGCGAATTAGTGCATATGATCTATTTTCCACTTCTGCAGGAAGTAGAGTTATATGCAAGTACGTATTGCCACAACAGGCTTCGACTGGAAAATGTAAAAAAAGTGAAAACATGCAAACAAAAAGTGGAAACAGTAACCCAAACAGAAAAACAAACCTAAAGAAATTGCAATGGAAAAAATGATGACTTGGAAAAAACAAAAAAGTAACGTTGGCAGAAATGAAAAAGAAAAATCAAAAAAGTAACGTTGGCAGAAATGAAAAAGAAAAATGTAAAGAACACCAAATGCATTAAAGACACATACAGTAAGTGCTCTCAGACACAGTATGCACGGCCCTTGGACAGAAGTAAACGTTTTCTAGTAAAACATAGACATGCTAGTGTTTATCGAGAAGGATTGCACTTGCAGTTTGTTTATGTCTTGTTTCCGTGTCAATTCCTTTTGTCGGGTTCCGTCTGCCCAGGTTCCTCGTCCCTCCTTCCTTTCCCTCCTTCCTTTCCATCCTCTTTCCTCCCCTCTCCTCTCCCTTTCCCTTCCTTTTCCTTTCCTTTCCCTTTCCTTTTCCTTTTCCCTTTCTTTCCCTTTCCTCTTCCTTTCCCTTTCCTTTTCCTATTTCCCTTCCTTTTCCCTCCCTTTTCCCCGCCTTTCCCCTTCCGTTCGGCCACTTTTCCGACTCTTTCCCTTTTCTTTTTTCTTTCCTTTCCCTTTCCCTTGACCTTTCCCTTTCCAATCTCTCTCCACTCCCTTTCCCTGTCCTGTCCCTTTCCCTATCCTGTCCCTTTCCCTTTCCCTTCCTCCTCCTTTTCTCCTCCTTTCCCTTTCTTGTTTTTGTTTTTGGATTCAGCCCTACCAGGGCATAGCATGAGTACTGAGCACAGTTTACATACGCTGTCAAGGCCCAAGAGAGAGATATAGAGGTATAGCTTGTAGTCTAGGTGCCGCACTGACTGGCTATTGGCCGATAGAGGAAAACTAGTGTGGCAGCCTGGGAAGACGCACTAGCTGATCCTATCAGGACGCTATTGCCCCTCTTCAAGTCGTAGCGGAGCTGCGACCTTCATTGAAGGTGAGCTCCAGGTAGAGCCCGATATGGCAAGCCATGGCTATGATGATGACTTCGACATTGTCGATGCAGATGGATGGAATCAATAAAATCAAATGCAATGAGAAGAGCACCCCAAAAACCCTCAATTCACATGACTCAGCAGATGACCACGAAGGTAGCATCTGCTTATGATTGAAGGACCACTTTCTTTGCTTTCGAGGACGCAATTGATGATTGGTGTGACATTACAGAGTTGGAACCCGAAAAACGTCGACCTGCATTGAGGAACTGATTGGGAGGTGAAGCATCTCAGTACAAAAGACTACTGAACAGAGAGTTGTTGAGAGACCCAAACGACGGTGTGAACTATTTCAAAAGATTCTTGCGACCGCATTTGACCAAGGGAGCCAAAAACAGTGTTCTTGTATCGATTCATGCAGTTGATGAAATACAATGGAGGTACAATGGACTTGCATAAGCGGATGACTAGATTTCAACTTACTGGCAACAGACTTATTGAGTCTTGGACGGATCTCTTACCAGATTTGGAGACCACCAGTCCAGAAGCAATTGCACATGTTGCATGATGTCGTCTCGAACATGAAGCTCGACAAGCTAACCTTGCAGGAATTGCAGCAGCTACTCCAGGACAAGGACCACATGTCAATGTACCTTGGACAGATGAACATGCACTGGCGGCATTCAGGCAACTCAACACAGACAGAAGAACACAACAGAGATTGGCTTTTCCCTTAGGTGACAACTTGTCAGCCTGGCAGCTTTGACGCAAGATCAGAGGAACACACTCACAAGTATCATGACACATCGTGGAAGAAAATTAGATCAGTACAATGCGCAAGAACTTAGAGATTTATTCCTGCAAATGTTTTGCACTACGAAAACAGCAGTTGACAATCCTATGATGCAAACCTTTGGCATTGGGCAGAGAAGATCTTTCCCCGTTCTGGAAGAAGGTGAACTAGAAGGAACTGACGGCTATTGGGCCGAAGATGATGAAGATGGCGCAGAAGGATTCCCGGATGCTTTAGAAGATGTCTTCTACGTTTTTGATGACGCTGAACTCACATCTTATCAGAGAAGGTTCCAAGGCAGACAGACCAGACGAGGCAAAGGTAAAGGCGGAGGAAAAGGGAAAGGAAAAGGAAAAGGCGGAGGAAGAAGATTCTTCAGATCAAGGAAATGAAAAATCCGAGGAAAAGGAAGAAGAAAAGGCCGCTCTCACATGGTGAGTGAAGACGGATACGAAGAAGAGTGGAATGAAGGAGATGAATGGAATGAATCCTATGACGGCCATGGGCCGATGATCAGAACTGGAATGAAGGCTATTGGGCCTATGAAGATCTGTACTACCTAGATGAGTATGGATATTTCCAGAAGAAAGGAAAAGGAAGAGGAAAAGGAAAAGAAAAGGAAAGAAAGGCAAGAAAGGCAAGGATCATGAAGGCAAAGGAGGAAAACCAGAAGATGGAAAAGGAAAATCCAACTACGTTCAACCTCATCGACTCCTGCCATACAGAATCATCAACAACAACAACAACAACAACAACAGCAAACAGCTCACTACTCTTCAGCAGCATCAAGCTCAGGGCATGGTTTCTTTGCAGTTGCAGAGACTGACCCAGCACGTGTGGATGTTTTGACAGTTACCTGTGAAGAGCAAGAGCAGAAGAGACGCACTCAGGAGCCAGGAGATTTCCTGTCTTGGTTGGAGATCTTGAAGCACTTCGTTCAGGTCTACGACGTCGACCAGCACCAGTGCCCAGAGAAGTTGGTTTACAAGACAGTGGGGCTTCATGGAAGCCGTTGGCAAAAGGCACATCATTGTTTATGCATTGATACTCTGAAAAGACAGAGATACCATCTCATTCTGAATGCTCTGAAAAGATAGAGGTATCAGGTGAGCAGAAGAGTGCTTTTTCATTTCATGCCACACAGCCTGTTCAAGCATGTGAGAATGGACTAGCTTTTCATACAGAGAATTCTGCACCACCAACTGTATGTATCCTTGACCTTGGATGCACAAGAGCTATGGGCTCTCGAAGAGCAGTGGAAGCTTTCTGCCGATATGTTGGCTCACATCCCAACAGTGGTAATTGGTATGAAATTCCACCAACAAGTTCAACATTCTTCTTTGCAAATTCTCAACAATCGAAGTGCACTGAGAAGCTTGTGATATTCATGTATGACAATGGATGGAACACTCAGTTCACAGAATTCGACACTGTCGAAGAACGTGATGTCCCATGGTTGATGTCACTTCCACAAATGAGAAACCTGGGATTCCAATTCGAACATACTCCAGACAAGGCTTATTTGTCCTGTGCACGTATTGGCATGAGAAAAGATGTCTTGAAGACAGCCCTTAGTACTCATCTCATTCTGGATTTGCAAGATGTTGCATGGTACATGAGCCAAGTACATTTCAAGACCCCACAAGTCAAGAGTTTCTTCTCACAACATGATCACTTTGAGTACAGTCAGATTGCTGTGAAGCAAGATGTTCAAGAAGAAGAAGAAGAAGAAGAAGCTCTGGTGACTGGTGACTACTGGCAAGTCGATGGACTACGTCGTGAACTCATCAGGCAGCACGAAGACAAGAGACAGGACCGACGAACAGATCTGAAATAATTCCAATTTCGCAAGATCAACTTCTTGATGAGAGAGAAACTCACATTCAGTACCAGAAGAGCAGGAAGAAAGTTGTGGCGCACCGAGAAGAAGAGGTTTGCTGACAAGATGGAGGAATTCTGGAAGGGCAAGATGGTCTACAAGATCAAGAAGGACTATGGCTTTCCTGAAGATGTCGTCAGAAGTGACATAGATCGTCAATCCAAACCTGTCAGTGGAAACATAGATGATTTGTTTCACCCTGGGTCAGCCTCTTCTGATCGACCAGGTGTACAGACGAAGCCAAGCTCTCAAAAGGGAGAGGCAGGCAACCCGATTTCGAAGGGACCGCGCTTGAAAAAGATCTAGGTCCTCCTACAGCAAAGAGGCACGTAGGTAAGCAGAAACCAAAGCTGGTAGATGACGCTCAAGGAGGTTTATCAAGAAAGAAGGTTGTTGTTGCTTATCCCCAGCAGCCGGAAGATGGTGAAGATGAACTGGATAGGATTGCTGGGGAAACGAACCTGGAACCAGATGAACCTCAGGTCATTGAATCCAACTCTTCTGCTCCTGCACGTGCGCGTGGTAAGCAAAATTCAGAAAGTCAAGTTGAGAAACTAGTTAGTGAAGCTCTTGAGCCTAGGCGGGTTTCTGTTCCACCTGGTAGTGAAGTGCAAGCCATGACGCCAACATACAAGAAGATGCTGAGAAAGCTTGAAGACAGTAATGAACTGTACAAACTTCATGTCAAGCACTGCCACATGTCTCCTACTCAATTCAGAAGAAGGACTTCCATGTTGGGATTTCCTGATTCTGTTTATGAACAGCATGAAGACATGTACAACAAGTGTCGTGCGTGTAGTACTTCCATGGCACCACTGCCGAGAGCCAGGGTTTCTGGCATACGAGCTTCCAACTTTGGAGATGTTACCTTTGTTGCTCATGCTGAGATCCAGTTGAGGAAGAACAAGTACATGGTGTCGCTTGTTCTTGATGATGCATCAAATTTTCTTTGGGCTACGGCACAAAACTCACTGAGCAACAAAGAGACTATTCAGGCTCTAAGGTTTTGGACTGATGAAAACAATTGTATGCCGGAGGCCATTGTAGGTGATGAAGCCGTTTTCCAAGAAGACTTTCTGACTTACTACAGAACTCATGGCATTAAGGAATGTCCCTGTGGTTCAAGAACCCCATGGCCAAACAGAGCTGAATCAGCTGCTAGACTCTTCAAACGACAATGGCACGTCATGTCAAAGAACCTTGAGAATGATAGGTTCAGAGGAGTGACAGTTAGAGAAGCTGTGAAACGTGCTGTTTGGGCCAGAAGCACTCAACTCACTGTTAGTGGTTACTCGCCTTTGGAAATTGCCACTGGTAGACGACCACCAGATCTTCTGGATGTTGAAACTTCTGATCCTGCTCAACTTAGCGTTGATTCTTTAGCTGAGGACAGAACACAACAAGAACTGCAGAGGTTAGCATTGAAGGCACATCAGGAAGCAAGGCAAGCAGCCGACCTTAGACATGACATGGCCAAACGAACTATGCCATCAGATGGTCCTTACAAACCAGGTCTTTGTTTGGATGTCTTCTGCCAATGCTAACTCTATTGCGTCAAAGGCTTGGAAGAAAGAAAGGTGGATCAGAGGTACTGTTATCTCACAAGAAGGTGCTATGGTCAATGTTCATGTTGACAATTCTGTCATGCGTGTCAATCAACCCAAGATCAGACGTGACCATGATGAATGGCATGATGTTGCTGTTCCTGGACTTGACAATCCAGATCCTGTCCTTGCTGTGGAAGATGCCGATGGCTATGAGCCAGACATAGCTGAATATGCTGAGGCTTACTTTGGTGAGCAGACTCACTGGTTTGTCAAACTGGCAAGTGTGACGTGGTTGAACTCTTTAGTAGCAACATTGGTCTTAGTTGGCACATGTCGAGAATGAACATGAAGGTTGGTGAACCTATTGATCACAAACATGGTTGGAGTTTCAACAGTAAAACCAAACAATACCAAGTGTGGAAACAGCTTGAGAAGCTTGATCCTGAGTATGTGTTGATCACAAATCCTTCACCAAATTCCTGGATGTACTTGGTTTACAAGTTCTGCCTTGATGTGATGAAATGGCAGCTTGATCGAGGAAAAGGTTTCCTTGTGATCACACCACCTGATTCAAGATTTGCCCAGTCCGTGACTTGGAAGAAACATCAGAAGGACAGAATCAAAATGCCTCTTGGTTGTCTCTTCATTGATATGGCCAATTACGATCCTTCAATCAAGAACGTGCGTGTGTATTACAACGATGATGATGATTTTGAACTGATGGGGCCAAATTCTGCCTTTAATAGAGAAGGGAAACTTTGGACAGATCCACAAAGGAAGATCTTGCCATCACGTTTGTGTTCATTCATTGCCCACTTCACTCAACTTTTCCACGGGAAGACATTAGACAGACCTTTTTGATGGAAGATCTTTTGAGCCACTATGATGATGGAGCACTTTGTGGTGCATCGGCGTTTCTGGACCCTGGTGTTGGGTGTTCATGTTTGCTGCAAGACTTGCATCATGTTGAGACTTCAATTCCAGTGCCATTGAAGCACATACTTCCACAGAAGTTTACCACTCAGTTACTTATCCAGACATTGAGAAAGATTGATCAGTTGCGAAGGAGCACAGGGGCTAGTGTCAGAGAATCAACTGATGCCAGAATCATTGAACTGATTCCTGGACTTCAAGATATCAGGAAGAAGACGTTGCCTCAAATGTACTTCGAAGATTGCAGTGTGTTCAGAGGAACTTATGGACGAGTGAATACTTTGTTCCAACATCCTTGAGGATGCTGTCTTGCTCATTTGGAAACCTGGTGACTATGATCATGTCTACTTCATGTTTGTGTCACAGTTGTATCCACATCATGAACAGTTCCATATCAATGACTGGCGTATGATCGTCTTCTCACGTGAGATGACTGGTGCTATCAAGAGGAGAGTTGAAGATCCTCCAACACAAGGAAACACACCACCAGATGATGGCGATACTGTTCATCCAGATCAGCATGGTGACATGGTGATGTTCCACCAAATGATGATGAGATGTTGAGTGGTGATGAACCAGAGGACCCTCTGGATGATGACCATCAAGCTGACTATAACACTGGACCAGATCCAGATGACATTACTGATGATGATTGATGCTCATGAGTACATCATTCCAGATGACTATGGACCACCACCTGGTGATGACTTGGACATGCCAGGAATTCAGGACTCGGGGTAAACAAATGACCCAAGTTCACCATCAACTCCGTATTCTAATCCTGATGTTCCAATCGAAGAAATTGCTGATCCTGGACAAGGTGATGATCCCTCACCAGGACCTGATCCAACTTCTGAACCAATCAGAGTTCAAAGAAAACAGGGACAGATTTCTAATGGTTCAACTGATGCTTTACCAAAGGCAAAGGCCAAGGTCATTATCAAGAGGCCAAAGGTTCAATTACCAGGTCATGTTCAGCCAATTTCAGTTCCTGCTCAGAAGCGTGATGATGAAGAAAATGAAGGACCTTCACATGATCCACAAGCCCCTAGTTCAAATGATCATTCCATTCCATTGCCGACTACTACACCAACGTCATTTGTGCCAGGTGATCATGCGCAACCAGCGCAGCAGCAGTCTTCACAAGGAACACCAGAATTCGTATCATCACAAAACGGTGATGAAACAGAACCATACGACACTGATGACACTCCTGTTTTGACTGAGGAAGAGATAGCTCAGCTTCAGGAAGAAGATGTGGACACTGAACCTTATACATCAGACCACTCTCATTTTGTCGACATTGATGGCACTGTTTTTGTTCCTTTAGAACCAAAATCCAGGCTGCTCCTGACTGATTTTGGTTCATATGATGTTGCTGGTTTCAATCAGTTTGAACAGTATCTTGCCAAGAATGGCAAGAAGCAGCCAAAGGCAGAATCAGTTATCACTCAAGAAGTGAGATCGAGCAAGCCAAGCTTGAAGAATTCAGAAGCTTTCTTGATTTCACTGCCATGACTTTTCGTGACAAGAGACGACATAAGATTGATAACTATGTCACTGGCAGATGGGTGCTTACAATCAAGGTTGGTGAGGATGAACAGTTCAAGAAGTTCAAGGCCAGATGGGCATGTAGAGGCTTTCAAGATGCTCAAACGTATGACTTACAGACTGATAGCCCTACTGCTGCCAGGTATGGATTTCGTGTGGCATCTCAGCACGCCGCCTTGATGTACTGGGATTTACTCCACTTGGACTTGAAGACTGCCTTCCTTCAGGGGGAAACGTACGACTTAGACCGCCGCGTTATCCATGTTCAGTTGCCTACTGACATTGGTTTGCCTCCTTACTTGGTTGGTTTATGCACTCGTTCCGTCTATGGACTTGCGGATGCACCTCGAAGATGGTGGAAACGTTTAGACAAATTTTTGATTTCGCTTGGCATTCAACCACCAAGAGCGGACAGGAGAACCTATGTGTGACATGAAGGTGCTTTGAAGGAGCCCAAACAAGTTAGCTTTGCTGACTCTGAGGCGGCAAAGCCAGCACCTGTGTCTTACTATGGCGTAAGCTCACAAGAGGGTGGGGAAACACGTGATGAATCCTACGACACTGCTGAGGAAATTCATAAGTCTCTTTTGGTTGAAGAAAGATTGTTTTCAGCTTGTTATCAACAAACCCAAACTTGGAAACAGAGGAGGGAGTTTAAGGAGAAGAAGGTTGAAGATTGTACATGGACTCCTGTTATTGAAAAAAGGAAAAGAGTTTGGTGGTTACTTGAGGTGAATCATGACTTGAATAAAGAACATGTTTCCACAAGTTTGGAAGAAGAAGCTGAAGTGGCTGTTTCAGTCTTCTTACCTTCAGAACGCACATACCTTGCCACGACACCACAGTTGACACCTGAGATTGTTGAAGAACTCTTGGAACATTTCATGGACCCTGTGAATGGCAGTAATTAATGCCAAGGGAAGAAAACCAATTGGCATGTGTTGTCTTCATGTTGATGACTTGTTCATTACTGGAACCCCAGCGTTTCTGGAGAAGTTCAAGAAAGTTGTCAAAGGGAAAGGGAAACGGAAGGGGAAAGGGAAAGGGATGGGAAAGGGAAAGAGGGAGGGAAAGGGATGGGAAGGGGAAAGGGAGAGGGAAAGGGAGAAAAGAGGAATGCAAGACATTGCTGTTCATCCCTTGATGACAATGTTCAGCATTCCTTGCCAGGGTGGGGGTTGTTCGCATTCATGGGGGTTGCACGTCGCTGGGGCTGATTTATTTATCGCGTTGAAGTTTCAAAGCAGGGATCCATAATTTACTTGCTTTCTTCATATCATGATTTGCTTTCCCAGTTTGTTGTCACGTTTTTTGGTATGCGTTTGTTTCCAATGACTTCTCCCTTTGTTCGGTTTTTGATAGTATTTACTTTTTCACTTATGTTTTCAATTTTTTGTTTTTATTCGAATCGCTTCGCGACGACAACCCCCGATCCCAGAGAATTGGATAGAGAGGAAACGAGCGGGCGTACTTGGCCCAACCAGGTCAAACTTGGCGGTCATTGGCCTTGAGTTGGGCCGAACCAAGTTGGGGCCTAACTTGCGCCGAACTCGGGCCAGTTGGCTCCAACTTGGGCCTGAGTTGAGCCCAACGAAGTCCAACATGGCGCATCGTGGGCACGTATATGGAGGTCCAAGTCACGTCCAAAGTGGCGCAGCTTGGGACCCTTTGCCGACAGCTTCGCCCCAAGTTGGGCCCAACGGACAAACAACATGGGGAACGTTGCAGGCGTAATCGATGCGGAGCCAAGCTGGGCCGAAGTTGGATCCAAGTGGGTCCAAGTTGGGCCGAAGCACATGTTGCGGTCATGTCGGATCGAAACGGTGCACTTGGCCATGTTGGGCCGATCGGCAAAATGTGCAAATTAGCAAAGCGGGGAACCGACTTTTGCCGGCTCGCCCGGCCGCCCCCGCCCCCCCAGCTGAAGCTGTTCCAGTCTGACAGATCTGTACGGTCGCATCCACTGCTAAACTACCACGCCTCGGCACCTTCGGTGCGGCCGGTTTTTTTTTCAAAACTTGTGCTTTCATTTTCTCCTGCGGTCGCTTTTTTTGCCACTTTGTTTTTACATTTTGTCCTTGTGGTTCACCTTGTTTTTGTTTTTACTACTATTTTACAGATTTCCAGTCGAAGTCTGCAAAAAATCAGAAGCACGCCAGAAGCAAGAACGCCGCGAGTACACGACTCAAGCATCCGGGTTCACATTGCCGGGGTGCACCTGTGCAACCGTTTTATAGCTACGATTCTTGGCGCACCCATCTTTGAACTACAAAACCATGTTCACAACCCAGAAACGGCCCCTACAAAATGCAATGGCTTCACGTGGCTTCTTGCAACAAATAAAAATGCTTTTTGTAGCAGCATCATTTTTGAGCCCTTCAAAGACAGAAATGCTTTTTGTAGTGCTCCTTTTGGGGTACAAAAGTATACAAAATTCATAACCAAAAACGCACGCCATCATTTTATAGCTCTTGGCCGTTGGTTGATGGAGTTTCTTCTCCCTTTTCAATCCCGGTGTGCTTTCCAGGGGTGAAATTGTGCTGAGCACTTTGTAGATAAAGGACCAAGAACCAGCCTCATTGCTATAAAAAAACACCTTGGTCTACACGGGAAATGACTACAACTTGCAGAATTCAGCCACTACAAAAAACACCAAAGTCGAAAGCACGGGAGGACATGAGGCCTAACATGAGTTTTGGATGATCTTGGGATCTCCCTGCAGACAGTCTGCTACAAAAATGTTACACAGATCTATGATAGCCAAAAAAAGTGAGGTTCACTAGCTATCCCCGTGTGGTTTTTGGGGGACAAAAAGAGCACAAACCCAGTACCTGGTAGAATTGTAAACACTTAGCTTGTACCCAAAATGTACAGCTGAAATTTAGATGATTGATTCAGAACCAAATTTGTCCCACATGTTTTCGCTTTAAATTATCTACATGAACAATGTTTTTCGAACTTTTTTTGGGGTCGTCTGGGGGGGGACCCAATCCGCCGGCCTGCCGGCGTGTCTGATTGGAAGGTGTTGTTCTTGTTTCTGTTCTTGGCTTGTACTTGTTCCTTTGTTCTCTTGCTGCGCGTTTTTGCTTCGTCTGAATCAAGGTCAGCCCCCCCCTCCAAGTACTACTAGTACAAGAACGAGTACGAGTACGAGTACCAGCACTAGTACTAGTACTAGTATTAGTATTAGTATTAGTATTAGTACTACTACTAGTACTAGTGTACTAGTGCTACTAGTGCTACTAGTGCTACTAGTGCTACTAGTGCTACTAGTGCTACTAGTGCTACTAGTGCTACTACTACTACTACTACCACCACTACCACCACTCCTACTCTTACTCCTACTCCTACTCCGACTCCTCCACTCCTCTACTCCTTCCTCCCTTCTTCCCCAAGTACTACACTGGTAGTGCCGGTAGCTACTGACATTGCCTGCAGCATTACCGTCTCCTACAGGTACTCGTCACAGGATGCACACGGTACTGATCGACCAGTACGCATTTGGTATGCGTTCCATTGGTTGTTCAAGCACGCACTTGCTACTCAAGCTGCTTCTGATCTACGGCCCTGTCTTTGTCTCTTCTTCTCCCAGGCTTCCACCTAGCGTGCACGTCAACCTCCCTTGGGGCAATCTCTCTCCCCTGTCTCCTTCCATGCAGCAGTCTGCTGTCAAGCCAGAGGCTCATACATAGTACCTGGCGCTACTTTGCTGGAGGCGGTACTAATTTGGTATACGGTCAATAGGTTGTTACAGCAAACCTTGCTACACAAGCCGCTTCCGTTTCACGGCTTTGTCTTCGTCTTCCTTTCTTATTCGTCTTCCTTTCTAATTCTTCTTATTCTTCTTCTTCTCCTTCTTTTCTCTTCTGCTCTCTTGCGGGCTTCCACCTAGAATGCACATCAAACTCCCTTGGGGCCACCTCTCTATGGCCGGCGGGCTTGCCGAAGGCAATGAAATAGGTCCTACAAAACGCTTGTGCACGCGTGTGTTACTACAAAATGCAATGCGCATGGCAAAGGTCATCCGGGAAACCAGGAGATCTGCTTTAGAAGGATCAAAGCAACGCTGGCTGCTTCAAGTAGGGTTCCAAGAATTACCCCCTACAAAATGCCAATCACATGTTGAATCTCACTGTGTCGTTGAAAGGAACTGCATGGATTCTGTGAACTTGGGTGAAATTCGACTATTGGACTAAAAAGAGCACGAACCTAGTAGAGTTGGACACACTTGATTGTAATCACAATTTTAAGGTGAGGCAAAAGCACAGCTCAGAGATAGTTCTACCATTCAGAGCTATGGAGCAACAAAAAGGATCTAACATGTACAACTTGAATTTCACATGACTTATTTAAAAGAAAAATCTGTCCCCCATTTTTCCTCCTACAAGTTCATAGATCAAAGAAATGTCTTTAAAGTAAGAAAACACATTCTATCAAAATAACTGGTTTTGTCGCAAGCCGGCAAGCACATGTTGACCCTTTCTGTAATGGCAATACTAAGGGGGATCAAATCGCTAGCGTTTCATAACTTCACTACAAAAATAAAAAATCAGTGTTCCATCCAATGCGCCCCTGGAAAACGCTACAAAATGCCACTTGGCTTTTCAAAGCAATTGCCAAACAATCCACTAAAAAGTGCTACTTGGGCTTGCAAGATAGAGGCACAAAAAAATGGAAACTCATGTTGGTTTCATGAATGAAATTCATGCCTATCTACCAAATGATGACAGGCTGCTGCTACAAACTCCATTTCCTGACACCAGTTTATTGCCAAAGAAAATTGGAACGGAGATTCTGTTCAGACAATGTTGGCATTGCATCACAATACCCTAATACTGCAAAATGGTATCCCCGGGAAAGTGGTTCATCAAAGCTTCTATGTCCTATAAAATGTCATGCGCAACTACACGTTTTTTAATGTTAAGAACCCAGGGACCCCTACAAAATGCATAGCTCCAAATGCTTATATACTCCAAAAAAAAGCTGCTCCTACAAAACGCTATTCCCAGCCACATGTTTTACTATAGAACAGGCTGTTTTTTTAAGCTTCATAGATCTTTATTATTTTGAAATTATTTTGAGAAATATTTTGGTGGGTAACCCCCCCCTGAAATAATTTCACTAAGGGAGGAGGGATCTTTATAGCTTTCACAGGTGCTTTCATTCTGTAGTGGAACTTTCTTCCCGGATACTTCAGCCATTTCCTACTTCTCCACGAAGTAGACAGACAAGATCGCACGTGTCTAGGACTGATTCTCTACATCTCCACAGAGTAGAAAGGAAAGCACGCTGGCCATTCGAATGCTTTCAAGGTTTTTGGTAAGAGCCTTGCAAAGGTTGGGATTCAATCCATGAGCGGCTCTCGCGAAGCTCATAATGGCTGAAGTTGACCTTTTTGCCTTGGGGCTCATGAAGCAGGGAATGGTGGTAGATGCTCGGATGAGGACAAGCCTGACAAGATTGGAAGCAAACAAACACAACATTCATAAAAAACAATTGTATCGCTGGTTTGTGGCCGAACCAGAATACCAAGAATTGGACTATACAGACTATACATGCCACGAATATCCAGGAATTGTGTATCTCAAGCAGTGCAGTAGTACTAGCTTGGAAGCTGAACTTTTATTGTATATAAGAGATTGCACATTACAGGCTTGCTTTATCTTGCTTTTCTCTTGAGCTCGATGCAAATGACTGACTCTCACAATGGGTCTCCTCTTGCATTTCACCCTAACGGAACCTGTGAGAAAGTCACCTACCAAATCAAACTAGATGCTGCTGCCCCTCCAAAAAGGCTAGGAGGAATTTCTTACTTTCTCATTTGTCCGAATTTCCCCATTTTGAACAACTCCATTCCTCATAAGCGAACTTACACACCAGTCCCAGGCGCCAGAGATTCCACCAAGGGTGGAGCTACCTCTTCCAAGAACCGTTGCGCGGATTCTACACCTGGATGGAGCCTCCGGAAGCTCATGGCTCGAAATTCGGGTGGGGTGCAATACCCGAAATAAATGCGGGAATTCCTTGGAAATCTCCTGTGAAATTTGCAAATGCCTTGGAAACCATCCCGTAGAAATTCACCTTTCTGAGGGGTAGAACAATAGCCACTCTTGTTCGAACGTTGCCCCTGCCTCGAAATCTCCTCCTCTAGAATAGCCAGAATGGTGGCAATGCCGTTCTTTGCATGTTCTGGTTGCTTTCTTAACGAATGCTTTTGCCTGATACAAAGGCCTTAGTCGCACTGCAGTCTCAGAGTAGGTTCGATGACGGGTTGCCTAACCTACGATAGATTAGGAATTAAGAAGCCTGATGGCAAATCAGGAGAAAGCAACGAAAAAACAATTTCCCACAGATATTACACATATATTCACCCGTCATCTTCAATAGTTAAGTAATGTTAAGTTTATGTCCTCACCCCAAACCATCTTTTGGTTTTATAGAGGTCTATGTGTGTAAATACAGGTTACTAAGCTTTGTTTGGTACAACACCTCCAAATGGAGGAGGCCCAAACAGATCCACATGGCTGTGGGTCAGGCTTGACCGGCAACATGGGATGTTCTGTGATCATGGAGAAAAAGGCAGGACATGTTCAAAGCATGTTTAAATTTGACTCGGATAGTCGGCTTGACCCAAACGTTTCGAAACCCCGCCAAGGCTGGTTCCGCTGATCCCACTGCTGTCTGATGGCTTTCGTAGATGACCATCAGTAGCTCCCAATCCCGCAACTCTTCCATCTTCCGCCGCTGTGACTTTGAAAGAGATATGTTGTTGTGAATCTCATGGCACATGGTGCAAGACGCACCCAAGCGGCACTTGCCATGTATGAAATAGACCTTACGGGCAAGGGGCATGGTGGCGGCTGAAGGGCTGGCGGGAAACTGACATGGAAGGTCATGGAAGTGGGTTGCGAATCAGTTTTATGCATGTCTCAATGGGCAAACTATGGAACTGTGACTCCAGTGTTTGCTTCATACCAATTGCATCCAATTGCCAATAACCATCAGTACGTCGGCACCTCTTAATGTACATGTAGTACCTGATTGCACCCACCAAGTTCACAGTGTCTGTAGGTGGTTGCAAGCACTACATTTGCGAACCATTTGGGTGTGCTTCAAGACAAGGGATTGGTCCCCAGAAATGGTCATTTTTCATTGCGAAACTGGTGACCAACCATTGGGAAACTTTATTTTGAAATCAACACATCTTGCCACTTCGGGTTGTTTCAAAACCTCAGGATGGTCGGACTTTTCATGGGACTACCCCTATTGCAGATTTATCTATCAAGACCTTGTGCAAACAATTCTGGCTGGTTGTGTTGATCCATATCAATCAAAACTACACAAATAATAGCTGATGAATGGTGAACATATTTACAACATCATAGGGTCAACAAACCGAATTCCACCCTCTCAAAATGTGCCTGGCGTCTGCAGCCAATACGTGACAACCCATATTGATCTCCATCGTTTACATCCGCAAGTTGATCAAAATGAAAGCAAGCGTTGGGTGAGTTTTCACCGACAAAACCATACAAAACCCACGCGCAAATTTGTTTCTTGAAATTTGCTCGAATATAATTTCATAATCCTTCCACTTTGGCATACTGCAACCATGTACTCTCGGGAGTGCCACATTTGCCTGCAAGGCTTTGCCAGCTTGCAAAAAATGAGGTTCTTGAAACACCCGTAAGAATCCAACTGCTGTTGGTCATTATCAGCCAATGGTGGTTGCGTGTAGAGTTCCCGACCCTACTCCCATCATAACCGTGGTCTGGCAAATCGAGGCGCACATGGCCTGCAGCAAAATTCGGGATGTCCTGGCAAAATCGAGCCGATGGTGAAAATGATGGCAAACTATGGAATTTTTGGGTACCCCCCATTTTTAGACAAACAAATTCCTGGATGAACCTTCCGTGGGCTGGAATTGGCCACACAAAAGTCAACATTTCCAAATAAGGAAAAACATTTTGCAACACCGTTTTTGCTGGTGCATGTTCGTGGCAAATCAAGGGAAAATACGTTGGATTGTTCACCGAAACTAGCCCGCAGGGGAAGCACATCAGAGAACATAAGTTCTGTTGTCATGTCACTGGTTTCATATTATTTCCATTTTTTGTGGCTCCCGCGAAACTCAGTATATAGCAAATTTAATGGATAAAATGAAAATAAACCATGGATACCACGAGGTTTTGAGCGTACTAATGTCAAAAAAATGCAGACATAAACCATACCTGCTGGGATAGTCCTCCCCGCCCTCCTTACCACCAGCAATGGTTTCGGATTTTAAGTCAATTTTGCAAGTAGCTACCATCATAATTCACAATGATTTTTTCCAGCTTCGTGCGCCCCATATTTTAGATCTTATCTTTCCATACATGTATCATCGACATTCGACCTTACAAATTTTCCGTGGCATTGAGTCTTCCAGCATACTAGTAGTACCGCACAAGGCGGTGGCGGAAATTTCCAAGATACGGAACCTATAGGAGAGGTCCGGTGTTGTGATGCAAGGATGGCAGAGCGAGCCCACTGATGGACCGAAAGGCAGCTGAGGCTCTGAGTCTCTCTCTCTCTCTCTCTCCCTCTCTCTCTCTCTCTATTTCTCTCTCTATCTCCTTCTCTCTGTGTGTGTGTCTCTCTCTCTCTCTCTTTCTCTCTCTCTCTCTCTCTCTTGCGATCTCTCTCTCCATCTCCCTCTGGCTTGATCTATCTGCCTGCCTTCTATCTCTCTCTCTCTCTCTTTCTCTCTATCTCCCTCTCTCTCTCTCTCTATCTTTTTCTCCCTCTCTATCTATCTCTATCTCCCTTTATCTATCTATCGGTCTGTCTGTCTGTCTGTCTGTCCAGCACTAGCTATATAATAATAATATATAGTTATCCTAAAGTAGATAGAACATAAATATAAAATTGGAGGGTGCGGGGATTTATGTTGGATGCTGGCCCAATCAAGAATTGAAGGTAGCTGGAATATTTAGACAAATTTAAACACCATCGGAATATGTCGAAAACAGGTAGTTGGAATATGGTTTTGAAAGGTAGATGTAATATTTTAGTTCAGAGTGGCCCACGTGCTTCAAAATCTGCAGGATCACTTAAAAAAGTTCTGTGTAAAAACAAACAAATGCATGCATATATATATATATATACATATATATATACACATGTATGTAGGTATTTGAAGATACTAACACACCCACAGATCCTGCTTGCCTGTGTGCTACTGCCAGCTATTTGCCAAGCATCCCCGCAATACTTGCAGTACCAGGTCATTTTTTTTGAAATTGTTAGGTTGCCAGGACATATGCGTAGAATATTTCCAGAAACTCTTCATCAACGGATAAGGGAAGAGAAACTTAAAACACGGAAACGCGACTGTCCTGGACAATTCTTGTGTGGTTCAAAAGGTTTCTTATCTGAAAACTCAAAATGATCAGGTTCCCAAACTGATCGATTTCTTACGTTTTTTTTGTATAAAGAAACGCATGTTTTTCGCCACAAAGGGGAGGAGTGATGTTGTCCCCAATGCATTTTCCAATTTTCCATGCAAAATGCCAACATTTTGTTACAGGACTGGTTCATACCTTGTGTGAATAGATACATAGCATATGGAATTGTATTTCTGGAGCCCCCTGGGCAGCTTCAGAAATGGAAATCAAGTAAAAGAGAGCAAAGCACAATATGGGATTCTGCTGCTGTGGAAGCTATTTGTGTTTTTTTGCTTTCACTGTTTGGGAGAAGTTTGAAACAATATTCTATCTACTTTTTTGATATTCATTCCATCTATTTTTTCGTGTTTTTTGAAATTTTGTCGCTTTTTCAAATTTCCCGGCCGTGTCCAATTTAACAAGGACGTGAAAATTGAAAAACTTGTGTTTTTCTTCACGATTCCAACGGTTTCGTTTATTTTTTGGAAAATCAGGATTGAAAATGACCAATATTCTATCTACTTCAGGATGACTATATATATATATATATCTCTGTCTCTCTCTCTCTCTCTCTCGCTACCCATCCTTTCTTCTTTCTATCCATCCATCCATCTATCTCTCTATCGATCGATCGATCTACCTACCTATCTATCTGTTTATTTATTGACCTATCTACCTATCTACCTACCTACCTGTCTACCTATCTACCTACCTACCTATCTACCTACCTACCTACCTACCTATCTACCTATCTACCTATCCACCTATCTACCTATCTACCTATCTACCTATCCACCTACCCATCTATCCATCTATCCATCGATCCATCATTCCATCCATCCATCTATCCGTCTATCCATCTATCCAATCTAATCGAACCTCATCTAATCTAATCTAACCTATCTATCCATCCATCTATCTATCTTTCTATATGAAAGGAATACAAAGTGCTGCACCATCAATCATCTGAGCAAACATGAAGATCTGATGCTCCAAAATGCAACCCCTCTTCGGAAATCAGGGCTCTGACCTCGGAACATATCTGATGGAGATGTCTCTTGTACTGCGCCCGCCACGCGAAATGCATTTTTGCAGATCCCGTTGCAGAATCCATTGCGTCCGCGAGGAAAAATGACGGTGAACGTCCAAAAATGGCGCGAACATTTGATGCTTAGGGCATTTTGACTTCAAAATGTGCTTCGCGCCACAGCCGTGTGCACTTTTTGAGCAGTTCAACTTCCAAAAGTTTTCCGGACCCGGTGTGCCTTCAACATTTTGTTTCGTGCCATGGCCGCATGCGCTTTTTGAGCAGTTCAACTTTCAAAAGTGTTCCGAACATGATTTTTTCACATTTTGACTTGAGCATGTGCTTCGCGCCACACCCGCGTGCACTTTTTGGACAACTCAACTTCCAAAAGTGTTCCGAACCCAGTGTTTTTTTGGCATTTTGGCTTCTAAATGTGCTTCACGCCACAGCCGCAGCTCAACGCCCAAAAGTGAGTCGGACATTTGATTTCAAAACTATATTCCGAAATCCGTTTCCGGAATGAAATGCGACCTGGCGATTTCCGAAGGCACCCACCTACCGTTCTACTTGTAACGATTTAACCACCACCTCAATTTGCGTTCAAAAAATGCCTTTCCATTTTCCCAACACCTGCCCAGAAGGCAGTGCCCCATAGTAATAGTTGGCTCACTGGCTTAACCGCGGTTTAACAATTCATAGCTGCACTGGGAAGTAATATGAATTAATTGGATGCATGTCAGATACATTATAAAACCGCCTTTGTTAAAACACCTTAAAACGAGGGGGCACCACGTGGCACCTGCCATCCAGTGCCCCTCTCCATCCGTTCCACAACCGTTCCACAACCGTCCTCGGCTTCCGAAGCTTTCCGAGTTCAGCAGCTCCGAGACTGCCTGGCTGGACGGCCTGGATGGCCACTTTGCCAGCCGCTGCAGCAATGCCTCGATGACCTGGACGCCGAAAGACACGGCGACCCGGGACCCGGGCAAACATGGAGAAAACATGGGGAAACATATTTTTGTTGATATTTGAAACAATGCGTCCGCATTGAGGGGTGCTTACCGTAGGAGTAAGGCCGCTGCTTGATCAGGGTGCTCCTCTGGCTTCCGGCATTTTCCTGAAAATGCTCGCATAAAATTGCTCTTGTGACATGTCCATGTGCGTTTCGACTGCATAGGCTCGCGCAAAGTGTGGGTCGCGGTCTCGGGATCCATCTGGGGTGCGGCATTTTCCTTGAGAATTCTCGCGTAAAATGCCTCTTGTGCCTCTTGTGACATGTCCATGCCCATTTCGACTGCGCAGGCTCGCAGGAAGTGTGGGTCGCGGTCTTCTCATGGTCTTGGGGCGCGGCATTTTCCTTGGGGGTTCTCGCATAGAATGGCTCTTCTGAAATGTCCATGTCCATTTCGACTGCACAGGCTCGCACAAAGTGTGGGTCGTGGTCTTATGACCATGTCCGATCCTTATGAGAGATCTTGCGGAGATCCTGGTGAAGTCCTCTCTACGAGGTCCTTGCGTGCTCTTGCACAGCTCCTTAAAAGATCTTGTCAGAGATCCGGATGAAATCCTCTCTTGTCCGGTCCTTATGCCCAGATCTTATGAAGATCCCGCTGAAATCCTCAAAGAGGTCCTTGCATGATCTTGCACAGGTCCTTATGAAAAGACTTTGTGAAAATCCTGCTGAAATCCTCTAAGAAGTCCTTGCGCGCTCTTACACAGATCCTTATGAGAAGATCTTGTGGAGATCCTGGTGAAGTCCTCATCCTTGCATGATATTGCACAGCTCCTTATGAGAAGATCTTGTGGAGATCCTGGTGAAGTCCTCCCTGCGAGGTCCTTGCATGCTCTTGTACAGCTCCTTATGAGAAGATCTTGTGGAGATCCGGGTGAAAAGCTGTCCTGCATGATCTTGTACAGGCCCTTGCGAGAAGATCTTGAAGTGAAATCCTCTGGGTGTCCCTGCATCACTTGTGCAGGTCCTTGTGAGAAGATCTTGTTGAGATCCTGTTCAAATCCTCCCGCAGAGGTCCATGCATAAAGGTCTAGAATACTCTGCATTAGAGGTGCTTGTTTGAAAGTGCTTCTGGGATGCTCATAGGAAGTTTTAGTATGAAGGTCTTCTGAGATCATCTATATAAGGTCCTTCTTTTGACGATCTTGTGAAATTCTCTTCGATGTCCTGGTATGAGGTTCTGATATGAAATCCTACACGCAGAGTTGCTTGTATCTAAAGCATTCCCTTCCTACCCCCCACACTGTTTGGGGCCTCTTGCCGGTGAAATTTTCTACGGTTTCAGACGGCACGATAAGGAGTTTTTGGGCTCCGTTTTGTCGCTGCTCCGCCTTTCACTGCCATTGTGATTTCCCGTCCGGAATCTATGTTTTTGTGTGCATTGGCTGCTGTCAACGCCGGCTGCAATTTTGACGGCAGATGAGCGGCAAATATTGCAGTTGCGCAATGTTTTGGTTCTCTGCGCGTGCTATGTGGGTTGTTCCTGCAATTTCAGACGGCACGTTCCGTTTTGACGCTGCTCAGTCCTTCGCTGCCATGGTGTTTCCCCGTCGGAGAGCCACGTTTTTGTTTGCATTTTCTGCTGTCAGTGCCTGCTGGAATTTTGATGGCAGATGCATGGCAAAATATTGCACGTGAATTGCAAGGTCGAGTCTGGCTGCGCAATGTTTTGGTGCTTTTCGCGTGCCATGTCGAATTCTTTTCCTGCGGTTTCAGACGACGCGTTCGGGAGTTTTTGGGCCCTGTTTTGTCGCTGCTCCGTCCTTCACTGTCTCGGCTTTTCTGGGCAGTGTCTTGGCGGTGTCTTGGTGGTGTCTCAGGGGTGCCTTGGTGGTGTCTCGGCCTTGCCCAACCTAACCAGCCATGATTTTTCCATCCTGCCACCATTTCAGCCACATATCCATATGCTTCCACCCCTTTCAATCCCTTTCTCCCTGAAACTGCGACCGCACTGAGGCACCATCTCGGCATCACGCCCATGTCGCCCAGTGGGGCTGTGCAGCTCTGGTGCGCTGAAGGACCTTTCCATGTGGCCCTCATGCTCCCGTATATGCAGAAAACTCTTCCTCAGCTCTGGCGGATCATTGGTGGTCAAACAATACACAGAAGGGGACTGCGGGAGTGAAACTTTTCTACATATGACTGATATGACTTAGTATTAAAAGCCTCAAAACATCTCAAAACTTTCTAATCACAAACCGCACATGAATTAGCATGTGAAAAACCTCAACCCACATTGAGCCCACACCAAAATATGAATTACTTTCTTGGAGTGATCCCCACCAACTGACATTCTATCTGGCATTCTAAATGACATATGTTCTGACATTTTATCTGGCAATCTTTCTGGCATCTATTCTGACATTCTTTCTGGCATTCTATCTGGCATCTATTCTGACACTCTTTTTGACACTTATTCTCGCATTCTATCTGATATTTGTTCTGACATTCTATCTAGCAATCTTTCTGGCATTCTATCTGACATATATCTTGCAATCTTTCTGGAATTCTCTCTCTGGCATTTATTCGGGCATTCTGTCTGCCACTGTCTGGCATTCTCTCTGCATAGGTTTGGGCCAGGCCCACTTGACGCCCTCCTGTTCTCGCGACCAAGCGCACTCCACAGCCTGCTGAGCTCGCGATGTGGTGTTCCGGTCCAGGCACGCTCAACAGCATCCGGAGCTGCCAGTATGGAAGCGAGTGCAGCAAGTGCAGCAAGCAAGGAGGAGGAGGAGAAGGAGGAGGAGGAGGAGAAGACGAAGGAGGAAGGAAGGAGGTGTCCGGCTCTTCGGATGTCTATCTTCACTTATGGCTGGTGGTGTCCGGCTCTCCGGATGTCTGTCTTCAATTGTCTCAAGTCATTTGTCTCCCAGTCTGGCTGGTGGTGTCCGGCTCTCCGGATGTCTGTCTTGACTTGTCTCTCAATTCATTTGTCTCCCAGTCTTGCTGGTGGTGTCTGGCTCTTTGCATGTCTGTTTTCCACTTGTCTTGTCTCCCTTCATTTGTCTCCCCGTCTGGCTGGTGCTGTCCGGCTCTTTGCATGTCTGTCTTCAGTTGTCTCCCTTCATTTGTCTTCCAGTCTGGCTGGTCGTGCCCGGCTCTTCGGATGTTTTCAGTTTTGTCGTTTCATTTGTCTCCGTCTCCCATGGTGCAGTCTGGCTGGTGCTGTCCTGCTCTCCGGATGTCTGTCCGGCTCTCCATATGTCTGTCTAGCACTTGTCTCCCAGCTGGTGGTGTCCGGCTCTTCGGATGTCTATCTTCACTTATGGCTGGTTGTGTCCGGCTCTCCGGATGTCTGCCTTCAATTGTCTCAAGTCATTTGTCTCCCAGTCTGGCTGGTGGTGTCTGGCTCTCCGGATGTCTGTTTTCACTTGTCTCCCATCATTTGTCTCTCAATCTGGCTGGTGGTGTCCTGCTCTCCGCATGTCTCTCCTAACTTGGTTCTGTTCATTTGTCGCCCGCTTTCCGGATGTCTCTCTTTACTTGTCTACCTGCAAATGTCTCCCTGAGTGGTGAGTGTTGTCCGGCACTCCCGCATTTCTTTCTCGCTCTCTTGCTCTCTCTCTCTCTCTATTTGTTTTCCTTTATTATCTTTATTCCCCAAACAGTTTATTGTTGGGGTCCTCCATTCTTTCTTAAGACGTGTCCTCCTGTTTGCTGGTGGTGGTGTCCGGCTCTCTTGATGTCTCTCTTTAACTTGTTTCCCTTGATTTGTCACCAAGTGTGCCTATACTAGTATCCGGCTCTCCGGATGTCTCTCTTCAATTGTCTCCCTTCATGTGCCTCCCAGTGTACCAGTGGTGCCCGGGTCTCCAGGTGTCTCTCCTATCTTGTGTGCCTACTATTGCCTACTGGAGTCTGGCTCTCGGGGAACTTGTGTGCTTAGTGGTGTCCGGCTCTCCAGATGTCTCTCTTCACTTGTCTCCCCTCAGTCGTCTCCCAGTGTGCTAGGGGTGCCCGGCTCTGCGGGTGTCTCTCCGAACTCGTGTGCCTTGCGGTGTCCGGCTCTCCAGATGTCTATACTTGTCTCCCTTCATTTTTCGCCGGATGTCTCTCTTTCCTTGTTTCCCTTCATGTAACGCCCAGTGTGCTAGTGGTGCCTGGCTCTCTGGGTGTCTCTCCTAACTTGTGTGCCGAGTGGTGTCCAGCTCTCCGAGTGTCTCTCTTTACTTGTCTCCCTTCATGTCTCCCACGCTGTCTAGTAGTGTCCGGCTCTCTGGATGTCTTTTGCGTGTTTTCACTTGTCTCTCATCATGTGTCTCTCGCCATGTGTCTCCCAATTTATCCGTCTCCAAATTTTATATTTTGTCTCCAATCATCGGTCTGCCTTTATGGTGGTGTCCGCCTCTTTCGCCTGTTCGCCTTTGTGTGTGTCTTCCATCATTTGTCTCTCACCTTCTGTCTCGTACTTCATTTGTCTCCGAAGCCACTTGTCTCCAATCATATGTCTGCCTTAGTGGTGGTGTCCTGTTCTAGTTTCGTCATGATTTTATTCGTGTTTCGTGCTTGTCTCTGGTCTTTACTCCCTTTGTGTCTCCTTGTTGTCAAGATAAAAATCATGTTCCACCATGGCTTCATGCGTTTTACCACTTATCTCCCACTTGTCTCCTACCTTGTCTCCCACTCATTGTCTCAGGTACAAATGCCGTGACAAAAATCGAAACGGTGTGGCATGAGAAAATGCTGCTTGTGATTCACGCTGTTCTCAGTTGACATGGATCAAAATCTGCCAGCATCAGGGGCCAGTAAGACCACAACCATGCACACAGACGCTGCAATGGATACGGAATAACTGTCTTTGTGTTGTTGCTTTTTTGGTTTTCTCGAAGTTTTGACTCATATTCCGACCAAAAAGCGACATGAACTATTGTCCATGTCTACTCAGCCACATCTCATGGACGTCATCCAGGTGTGCACTTTTGCCTGTTTTTCTCATGGTTTGGGCACCCTCCCAGAAAGTTACTTGAACTCATGGGAGGAAATGCAGCAAAGCCAAGACCTGAAAATAGAATCAGCAAACAAGTTTCAGCATGGCCTTTGAAGGTTGTTTCCCAAGCAAAACCCTCCAATACATACCTTGTGAAGCAACATTTTTTCTACGACTATGATTTTCCTTGCGTAAAGCCACATCAATCCTTGCATGAAGTGGCATCATATTGTACATTCCCTTTACATAAGGGAGTGCAGCATTTATTTGAAAGGATTTTAACATCATTTTCAAAGAGGCGGCTGTGCGAAGTTCTTTTAAAGAGGTACAGAATCTATGGAAAAAGGACAGCATTGTTTTAGAATGGAATTGTTTGAGTGCTTGTTTTCATGGTATTCCATAAAGAACGTGTTGGTGCAAGTATGTGCAAAGCTTCCTTGATGAGGCTGTGAACGGTGTGATTGAACAGCATGCAATAATACAAAGAACCATTACCATGAAGTTGAAGTGTGTGTATATAAATATTTTTGGAAAGAGACAGGTCATGATTGCACGTATGCAGTATGCCCTTCCAAATGAGTGAAACAACTGAACAAAACACACACGCACCATTGCTTTAAAGAAGTGTTTCCTTTAACACCACATGTTATGCAGACAAAATGAATGAGGCGTAACTTCATGAAGGAATATTAAGGGTATACTGCATCTGTTGACATATGGTATTTTTGCAAGAATATAGCGTTCTATTTCAATGGTTATCTGGTTTTCAAAGCAAGTCTTTTGAAGACGTGAGTCTCTCCTTTAAAGGCAACTGTCATGCAGGCAAAGTGAGAATGAGGCTTAACTCCATTAAAGGGTTTATTGCATGTCCCACACATTATAGCGTTCTTGTAAGAATATTTCTTCTTATTTAAGGGAGTATCTTGTCTTCACGGCAGATTGCTACCTGTAAGCAGCATTTTCCTTTAACAGCAATCTTTCTCAAGGAATGCTGCAATGATCTGCAATGTTCATCGACCATTGCATCTTTTGAAGGCAATACTGAATGTTCATCACACACTGCATATTGTGTAGGAATTTGGTGTTTTGAAAGAAATACTGTATGATTGATGGCTTAATATGACTATGGAGGGAAGACTGCACTGCTACAGGGGTTGGCTGTCCATCCCTCCAAGGGTTTGGGATAACTAATCAATTTACCAACAGAAACTCCACCCATCCAAGATTTGACAAATTTCCAAAGATTTCCGATTTCCTGTGCCAAAAAACTATCGAATCTCCTGCCCGAAAGAAACAAACTACAAATTCTCTACCGCATTTGCTACCGCTGTTCTTGACTCATCGCCATCCTAACCATCCAAGAGTCTGGTATTGAAGCTGGACCGGTTTCGTCGGTGCATCCATCAATCCAGTCTGCCAAATGTTTAAAGAGTTAAACAAAGAGTTCGCACCCAGTCCCTAGCGCTGGAAAACTTGAGAAAAATGCAGCCGAACAAGGGCATTGTTTCCGGCTCAAGTGGCTTCAGATAGCTCATGGCTCTGACGGTGGTTGTTTAACATCCCTGGGCTTGTTTCCTGGAAGGAAAATTGTCTTCCCCCTGTTTGGCAGGATCTATAATGGGGCATATTCCGGTAGCGAAGAGATTCCTGAAAGTAAGAAGCTATAGTTTGGAGAAGCTCGGAGAAACCATCGTTAATTTCTGGCCTTTTGGCGTTTCAGCATGATATCCTATGAAATTCCACTTTGGTGCTGGCGATATCCTTATGTGAATATTCTATCTTATTTCACTTCTTTCATTTTTTCTCGGTTCACCCTATCTTTTTTTCACTTCTTTCATTTTTTCTGGGTTCACCCTTTGTAAAAACTTGATTGTATTCCACTGCACACATGCGCGTTCACGCTGCTGTCTCCAATTGAAACGCCGGGAAGTGTCAGGCCAATGAGTCAGCAAACTCTACCCAAAAGACATCAACATGAGCAAGGGAACAAACTGCATATTCCCTCAGTTTTCGAAAAAGTGGTCCAAAAGCTATTATATATATAATTATATATATATATATAATACCGGTTATCCTTTTCCAATCAAGCATTGTGAGAATCCGCACAGACAATTCTCTAAAACTTCGGCCTTCCTTCTGGAAAGATCATCCAGATCAATACTCTGATCGGGCCGTGGCGCTTGCATCCCAAGCGTCCACACAGACTGCACGTCTTGATTTGGACACTGAGGCTTCTACGTGCCGGCAGCCCGGACTACCAGTGGCGTCGTGCATGGTCAAACCATCACAAGGCAGTGTCATTATGTTGCGCAACAATCTCCGAACAGATCCTGAGACTCTCTCTCGCCATGGTTTGACCAACACAGTTCTGTGCCAACACCAGGCGCGGGATTGCTTGAGACTCACGTCACATTTTGACATGTTTTCACACTCGTAAAGACACCATCACTGAGACAAAGCAGACTCTAGTAACGCCCAGGTGGACATTTCCTCAGAGGGACTTGATCCAGGTGCGAGCTGCCGACAGGATTACCGTGATTATTACCGTGGTTCATAGGTGTCAAAATGTCAAAGGGAAGCGAGCTCCCAAGCCGTGAAAAAGTTTGAAAGCCTTCAAGTTGAAGTCCAGCACGCATAAGTGTATTCGCGCCCTGTGTCTATATCTCTTTCCTGGTCTGATAAATGCCGGGAAGTGTCAGGCCAGTCAAAGGGCAAACAGAAGCACTCTGCAAGATATCAACATATTAATGCACGACAAAAACCTCCAAAGAACAAGCTTCATTTTGCAGCATATTCTGAATTCCGCACAAGGCCCCAACCGAGTTGTGATACAGCGATTCCCGTTTCAATCTCTTGGTTCTCAATGACAGCTCTCAAAAGCTGTGGTCAAACTTCCTGGAAGTATCTGTTCACATGTGCAGCATGATCGTGCATGGTAGTCAAACCACGACAGCTCCATGTCATCGCCAAACCTTGAAAAATTGTGAACAGATTCCCGGGATTTTTACTTGCTGATGAATCTGAGCTGATCATGGTCGGACTGCAACGTCGCGACTTCGAATTGGGTGACAAACGGTGGAGGTCAGCACAGATGCAGAGCTCTGTGCAAAGACAAATTTAAAGCTGGCATTTGTCCGGTCCCTCGCTTTCCGCCCCAAAGACTTAAACCCGAGGCTTCCGCTTGAAACTGCTTGAAGGCTGTTTCGTGCGTGACGCTCTGGGCTTGCAAGCAGCTGCAACACCCAATCAGTCATCAAGTGTCAGAAGAAGAGCAGAGCCTTTCACTCAGTGTACATCTCAGAAAGAACATGAAGAAGGCACGGCGTTGTCAAACAAGAAACGTATGCGGGAAAAGGTTGTGATACAAACAAACCATAACAAACCTAGTGTGCGAGTTCACGAGTTTTGCAACCCTAGGTGAAGAGTGAAGAGCGTGCTCATTGATGCAGACTGTGCAATATTTCCGTACAAGGTGGGTGGAATGGGTCACATCAACTATGAATTGGCGCAAACATGTATTCAATCCATGTTCTACTTCTGCTAAAAGTAGAGAGGCAAGAACGCCTTGGCAACATGTATTTCATACCGCTCCACCCCTGCGACTAGAATGTATCTTATACATCTCCGTGGAGTAGAGAGGCAAGCACATCGGCTGCTCGAATGCTTTCAAGGCTTTTGGTAAGAGTCACACAACCATCGGGATTCAATCCGCGATCAGCTCTTGCAAAGCTCAGAGTGGCTGAAGTTGACCATTTCGCCTTGGGGCTCATGATGCTTGTTCTCCGGGGCTTTGACCCTCCAAGGGTTCTGGCAATGGGTTCCCTATTGCAAGTTGCCAGTGGTGCTTGGATATGTTTGGTTACGCACGTGCAGCAAACCAGTGTAGGCCGGATCCTTTACGGTAACCTTACCCGAGTTGTCACGCTAGCAGAATCTAGGAGAAACGGAGAAAGCCACCTATCATATCCTATCGTTCATCTAGATGCTCCTGTCCCTCCCAAAATCAAAAGGAAGTCCAAAAGCGTCATTCCGTTTTGCTTGAAGTTCCAGTTCCAAATCCCAAATCATCCTTCATGTATGTCACAAGGCAACTCACAGTCTCAGGTGCCAACTGTTCCACAAAGGGTGGAGCTACTTCTCCCAAGAAGCGTCGCGCGGATTGCACACCTGGATGGAGTCTGCACGTGTCCGGCCCCTGTACTGGGAGTCACCCTCCGAAATTCCACCTTTTCCTGGGACAGAGCAACAGCCATCCAGCGCGCCCCTGCCTCGAAATCTCCTCCTCTAGAATAGCTAGAATGGTGGCAATGCCATGCTTTGCGTGTTCTGGCTGCTTTCTTAACAAATGCCTTTGCCTGATGCAAAGGCCTCAGTCACACTGCAGTCTGAGAATACGTTGGAAAACGGGGTGCCTAACCCACGATACATGGAGAAGTCTTAAAATGGCAAATCATGAGAAACCACAAAAAAAGAGCAACAAAATCGACTAAACGCAATTCCAATACATATCCACCAATTGTATCCAATTATCTTCAATACTCGCAAGTATATGCATGTCCTCGCCCGAACAAACATCTGCCGATGACCTAATGACCATCTTGTGATATCTTGTGATTAGAAGCCCAGGTCTATGTGCAAGTTGGGATCCACATGGCTCTCAGACTTGACCCGCATGGGATGGCCCATTATTCAAAAAGGGCATGACATGATTAATTCGACCCCGTTCTCAAATGGTCACAAGAAGTTACCTCTGCACACTCGCCTCCAACCAGTTTCATTTAATTCTGTGAAATCTCATTGCTCGCTCGCTACATGACTCAAGGCAAGCCTGGAAGCTAAGGACGATCCAAATGGGGGTCACGTGTCTGCCGAAAAAGGATCAAAGCTTCGCTTGTTTGTGCCTGTTGCGGTTCCCCCAATTTTATAGTGGTAGCGGAGCCCGATTCGATCGGGCCTAGTTCTTTTGGGTTTTGGGGAGTTTTAATCCTTTGGAGGCTTGACACTTGACCCCCTGGTAGATGGCCACTCCGGCTGTTCCGACCGATGGGGACTTGGATGAGCCACCAGCTACTTCGCCCGCGGCTTCACCGGGAAGACGCAGCCCTCCAACTGTCCAGGGTAGTGAATCTGACCACTTTGCTAGGTTCCAGAGGTTTTTACAGCTGGAACGCGAAGGACGTCTGAATCCGGCAGGGCAGAGGAGAACCAGAGAGAGAGAAGAAGATGAAGAAGAAGAAGGAACTGAGGGCCGAGGTACCTCAGGACCACCGCCGTCTTGGGACGGAACGACACCTTTCGAGGACTTCAACATCAAGGCCAGACTCTGGATAGCTACAACCAAAGCTAGACCGAGGATGAGGGGGCCCTTGATTTTGAAGGCACTCAGCCTCACACCGTTCGAGGTCTACAAGCACTGGGCCAAGGACAACCAATGGCTTCAGGACCCGACCAATGCCGAGAAGCTCTTGGACGACATGAACCGTCCTGAAAGATATGGAGATGACAGATGACCAACAAGAACATATGTTGACAGCAATGTCCCGGGTGACTTACCACCTACGACGTCTCAAAGGCGAAGACTGGCGGGAGTTTTTCTCGAGGTGGGACACCGCCCTACGAAAAGTACATCAACATGCAATCCAGTTGCCTGAGGAGTACGAGGGATTTTTGCTGATCAACGCCCTCTTGCTCACCGACATGGAGACCAAGAACCTCTTGAACTTCACCCATGGATGTATCCGAACATCCTCAATCAAAAACTGGTTGAGGAAAAATGAGACTCGACTTTCAGCCGCTGAACTTGGAGCCGACAAGGACAAGAAGAAGGTCCAACAGTTGCTCTACACAGTGGACGAGAGCGAGCACGAGGACAAGGTCTCTGAGTATGAGTACGATCCAGCCGACGAGATTCAGGAGCTCGAGGCGCACATCATCGACTTGCAGAAGCCTGTCGACGACGAGGAGATAATTAGTGAGGCCGAGGCCGCTGAGATCCTGGCAACTTTTGTGCAGCAGCGCAAGAAGAGCTACACCGAGTCGATCAAGAACAAGAAGAGTCGAGAGCTGGCACGTGGATATGGCAATGGCCGAGCCGCTGCTGGGAACTTCCACCAAGGCCAATCTCGAGATTACCGTCGACGGCAAACCGACGAAAGCATCTCAGCACTCAAGAGACGAACCAGGTGTGCTCGCTGTGGAATGATCGGACACTGGAAAAGGGAGTGCCGCAATCCTCCTTCGAAGTCGGACCGATCTGACAGCAGCCGTGCCAGCGAGACCAACTACCTCGAGAACACCAATGAAGTTTTCTTCATCGGGAATCAGGTTCACGAGATCAAGACCGAAGCAGCTGAAATCAGCCTAGTAGGTCACTTAGAGCTTTGTACAGATTTTGACATTTTCCAAGGTGGTAGCGACAGCCGAGCATACATGGACAGCGGCCAAGTATCAGTTGTTTCTGAGAATGTTTATGGTGTTTTTGAACTTGAAAATTGGATCTGTAATAATGTTGGTAGGACCTCTGAAACGTTTGACCACACATGTGCAACAGTGGACACTGGGTGTCAACGCATGGCTATCGGGGCACAGACGCTAGCTGAGACTTTTTGGAAGTCAGCTTCCTGGTGAACTTCATATTACCATGCACAAGTCCATCAACAAGTTTCGAAGTGTTCACCAAACATCTATTACAACACGAGTTGCAAATATTCCATGTTCATTGGGAATGAAGGGATCATTTTTGAACCCAGCTGTTTTTGAACAAGACAACTCTTCTGGAGCGCCGTTTCTGATATGTCTGAGTTTTCTTCTTCATTGCAAAGGAAACCTCATTTTGGACTCTGACAAAGGATTGACAATCGTTTTTCAGGACGGCAGGGAACAGATCCCACTTCATTTGGGCCCGACTGGGGCACTCCGTATTCCGTTGCAGAACTTCACAAGTGATCAACTGAAACACCTAAGAGAATGGCAAGACTCTTCTGAAGTTCACGAATCCCAAGAATTTGAGATCCTTCGTTTGCAGAACCCTCAATTTGCCGCCGCAGCTCAGCTCTCAGGTAGACAGAACACGATAGCAGAGATCGGTCAAGTAGTCGATCAACAGCATGATGGAGACCAGCAGCAACAAGCGCAGCCGGGGAGCCGAACCGACGATTCCGGTCGCCTTCACCGCATGGTCGAGAATGACAAGGAAGCTGCTGCAGATCCTCATTCCGTTCCACCTGATGGTCGAACGGGTTTTTCGAGGACGTCGAGATCAACCACGTCTTCTACGTCAAGCAGTTCGTCACATGGAGACCGAGGACCTCGAGGACTTCCACCACAGTCACTTCATCATGGAGGAGATCAGTCGCAGGAGCTACAACATCGAGAACAAGAACAGCGAGGGGGACAGCTCTTCGAGCGAGACGGAATCCGAGTCCGTCTCAGTTCTGACTTGGAAGTCTCCGAGCCCGACGTCAACGGCGAGCAAACCTACGACCAAGAAGGCCTCAGCAAAAGGGAAGATCGTGGAGAAGGCGGACAAGACGGCCGACGAGGTCTATGGCATCGAGATGGTGGTCGGACCACGTCCTATGTGCCTGTGCCAGATGCCATCACAGATTCACGTCAGTCACACTTCGAAGAATCCAGATCGGATGTTCTTTCGATGCATGAAGGAGCAGGGGACACAGTGCCGCTTCTTCCAGTGGTGCATGGTGCAACCACTGCAGGATGTGACAAGCTGGAAATATCGACAACAACCCGGAGAACCAGCGAAGACCGACTTCGAGGTCCTGACCAAGATTGTCCAGGACGCCTGTCCTCACATGAAGACTCATGGAAAAGGAAGCAACGGGTCTGTCAGGAAGACCACATGTTGCAGCTGCAACAAACTCATGGCCGAGTTCCCAAACCCGAAGGCAACGAGCAGCAGCACGACCCTGGAGAAGGAGTTCGCAGAGTTCAAGGAGTTCATGAAGTGGAAGGACCGAAAGTGACCGAGATGAAACCTTGTCCTGAGAAGCTGGGTAGAAAAATACGCGCTGCTCTCAAGCAAGCAGTAGCCTCTTGGCGTCAGATCCAATTGATATTTTCCGAAAGTGACAGCCAAGGGAGCAACGTCACTGATCTGATGCGAAATATGAACCAGGAGATTTGTAGCGAGTTCACGCTGCATCCCCGGGGGTCAAAAAGAACGCACGAGATAGCTGAAGTCATGGGGCTGAGTCATCAACAACTAAGAACCGTGGCCGAAATTTACAATCCCAATTGTTTCGGACCACTTGCCAAAAGACATGGGTTGATTGCCGGAAAAGCATTTGACATTACACTTGGAGACGACTTGATGCGCAAAAACAAACGTGAAACGGTCATTTCCTACATCAGGCAGGTCAGACCAGGTCTTGTTGTTATCTCACCACCATGTCGGACGCACTCACAGTTGCAAAACTTGTCCAAACACAAACGTGAAACAATCCCCGAACTCATGAGAGCTTATTTGAAAAAGAAACATGAGGGCAACCAACTTCTTCTTTTTGCAGTGTCAGTTTGTGAACTTTGCATTGAACTTGGAATCACCTTTTTGTTCGAGCACCCCTTTTCAGCAAGTTCCTGGAAACACCATGCCATAGAACGACTACTTCGTAACCCTACTACTTTCATGTCCAAGGCAGATCAATGTTGCTATGGCCTCAAGGGAGAAAGCGGGCAGCCACAACGGAAGTCTACCGGTTTTCTCACCAACTCCGAGCACCTATCAACGGCTTTGAGAAGACAGTGCGACGGCAGCCATCAACACGAGATGATTATCGGAGGAAACCGGTCTGCAAATGCTCAACAGTACCCGGAACAACTGAAAGAGACCATCCTCAAGGCTTATGAGGAGACGATTGCTGGAAAAGTACAAGTACATACCCTAGAAGAAATTTACGAAGAGGATGAGAAAATCAATGACCTCCTCCGCATTGAGTGGGAGGTACTCCATCAGGAAAAGGACTGGCAACAAATCATGGAGGAATTTGGAGAAGATCCTGGAGAAGAACCACATGTTCCTGACGAAGGACCAGGCGATCAAGTATGTCCAGATCCTTTAGAACCTGTAGGTCCTAAAGAACAACCTCATCCTAACGTACCCGTACGTGAGGATCTTTGTCAAGACTCCAAAGTACCAGGAGGACCTCAAGCCCTTCGACGCCGTAAAGAACCCAGAGGTCCTTGTGTTTCTGACGGGCATCCAGCTGCAGTACTTCCAGTACCAGACAAGGAGAAAGAGAAGGACCTGCCTCTAGCGAGCAGGTTCAACCTTAGCAGGCTGCTTCAGAGGGCCCATGAAGGACTTGGACACCCTTCCAAAGAGAGATTCCTTCGAATCCTACGATATGCCAAGGCCAAACCGGAAATCATAAAAGCAGCCAGAAATATGAAATGCAGCGTCTGTGAAAGACACAGACAAACCCAGCCAGCAAGGAGAAGCGCACCACCAAAAGAATTGGAGTTCAACGAATGCGTCGGCGTGGATGTCGTTTACCTTCCTACCTTGGGAGGAAAAACACGACCCTCTTTGAACATGGTGGATTGGAGCTCAAAATTCCAATTAGTTGTACCACTGCTTGGAAAGAAACCACAACATGTTCGTGAAGGATACCGACACTGGACAAGGATCTTTGGAGCGCCTAAGCGGGTTGCCATTGACCTCGGCAAGGAATTCCGTGCCGAATTTGCGGCCCAAGCGGAGGCTGATGGCAGTTACATTGATCCCTCCGCCGTTGAGATGCCCCAGCAACGAGGAATCACTGAACGACACGGCAAAAGCTTCAAGTTTATCCTTCTCAAGACAATGGATTCCTTCAGCTGTTCTGACATGAAGGAATGGGAGGAATTAGTGGGAGCCGCATGCATGATGAAGAACCGCATGATGTCAGTAGGAGGATACAGTCCTTGCCAACGAGTTCTTGGATTTAATCCAAACATTCCTTGCAGCATTCTCAGTGGTGGACATGATCTTCGATCACACGACCCAAACCCGAAGGTTGGTGACCTATCGATTGAAAGATCCAAGAAAATGAGGAAGGCAGCGGCAACAGCATTTGTCGAAGCTGACGCCAGCGATGCTCTACGAAGAGCTATTTCCAGCGGTCCGAGGCCATTGACTGAGTTCGAGATCGGCGAGATGGTCTACTTCTACCGCATGGGCGCCGACAAGAAGCTCAAGTTTCATCCAGGATATTGGCAAGGACCAGCTAGGGTTGTCATGATTGATCACCCCAGCACACTATGGCTCGCTCACCGAGGCTACTTGATCAAAGCCAGCCCTGAAAGAACCCGAAGAGCCAGTGCCGAGGAGAACCTAACCATTTCAGGATGGTTAGAAGACATCGTGAACATGAAGAAGGACTTCCTCACCGAGCCGGCCAAGGGCTACCTGGACTTATCAGACCATCCACTACCACCTGAAGAAGAAGAACGAGAAGGAGACGAATCTGATGGCTATGAACCTTCAATAGCACCTGACCAGGAGGAGCTACCAACACTCGGAGACGACTCAGAAGCCACCAAGTTCGACATGCCAATCAAAAGGTACCGTACGAAAGGACCACAAGCTTTCGGTCCTGTGAAGCCGCCGGACTACGAGGATCCACAACCAGAAGTACCTGAGCGAGATCCTCCTGCTCCAGCTCCGCTACCAGACATACAGGAAGATCAACATATGGACGAAACCCACAAACGAGAACATGAAGGAAATGAAGAAGATCAACATGATGAACCATCTACAAAGAGGTCCCGCACAGAGTACCTGGAGATATACTTTGCCAAGGTGGAAAGTCTCCTCAAAAGCAGACAAAAGAAGGAAATGAGATATCAAGCACTTGATGAGAAAAGTAAAAAGTGTTTTGACCAGGCCATCAAGAAGGAGTTCAAGAACAACACCGACATTGGAGCCTACAGAGCTTTGAGTGTGGAAGAATCCGCCAGCATACGACAGACAATGCCAGAGAAAATTATGGAAAGCAGGCTTGTATTAACCGCCAAGCCTCTAGAGCCACATGAAGTCGAACCTGCACGCCAAGAAGGACTTCTACTAGATCGTCAACCTGGTGATCTAGATGGAGAGCCATGCAAAGCAAAGGCAAGGCATGTAATGAAAGGATACTCAGAAGAAGGAGCCGATGAGATTGAGGCTGCAACTCCTCAGGTCACCTGAGAAGGCACGCTTACAGTGGCACAGCTGATAGCCAGTTTTTGTTGGCGACTCGGCTTCTTGGACTTCACGCAAGCTTTCCATTCGGGAGACCGCATACAGCGGACTATCTATGCCACACAACCTCGAGAAGGCATTCCTGGACTATCACCAGCACAACTCTTGAAGCTCGAGAAGGTTTGCTACGGTTTAACCGATGGCCCACTGGCTTGGTTTTTGCACCTCCAAAAGTTTCCCACCACCAAACTTGGATATCGTCAGTCTCTCGCTGACCCATGCATCTACTACAAGATCAACAAGAACGGAAGTCTTAGTGGACTAATAGCAGTTGCTACAGATGATCTACTACATGGTGGAGACGAAGAACATTTGGAAGCCATGGCCGAAATCAGGAAACACTACAAGCTTGGAAAGTACCAGTTCGACAAAGGCAAGTTCACGGGCAAGTACTTCGAGCAGAAAGAGGACTACAGCATCGAGGTGAGTCAAGCCCACTATGTTGCAGAAAAATTATTTGAAATTCCAATTCAGAAATGCCGAAAACGACAAAGATATAGCTTCTGCACAGATTCCGAGATCTCTCAACTCCGTGCCAGCATCGGAGCACTATCCTGGCTATCGAAAGAAAGCCGCCCTGATCTTGCAGGACGTGTTGCTCTACTACAACAAGCCTTTCCAAAACCACGAGTCAAAGACCTCGTGGAAGCCAACACAATTACAGCAGAAGCCAAGAAATATCCTGAGAGTGGGATAAAAATCATGCCCATCAAGCCCGAGAATTTGCGGGTTGGTGTAGCAACAGATGCCTCATGGGCAAATGCGAAAGACAAAGACAAATTGGAAGAGAATTCAAAAGACTTTTGGGAAGAAACTTCAACTCACTGGATAAGACACCATGTGACACCAAGGAGGACACTATTTCATCCAGGAGCTACAGATGGACCAGAACTACACGGACTACAACCTGGACGACGAACAGTAAGTGAACGAGGAGAAGTTCTGGAAGATGAATGGACGAAAGGCAATAGCATCCGAATGTGGAATGAAACCTCATGGACAGGAGCTACCTACTTCGGCAAACAGCCGGCTGGTCACGAGCTAGCAGCCAGCGAAATCAACGATACCTTCTTGAAGCTCCTCAACTGCAGCAGTCAAGGAGGCTTCATCATGATGTTTTACGACAAATGGATGGAAACAGAGAAGCAACCACACATGGTTTCAGTGACGTCATGGAAATCAACCAAGTTAAAGAGAAAGACAGTCAATACTCTCAGTGCGGAATGCCAAGCACTGATTTATGGTGTAGGTCAAATTCACTGGCATCGTTTCTTGCTTTTGGAGCTCATGGGAAACAACATGCAAGATCATCAATGGGAGAAGAAGCTCACCAGCATCCCCTACATATCAGTCGTCGACTCCCGGTCTCTCTATGACTGTATCAACAAGCTGGTTTGCCCTCTCTCAGGTGGAGGATAAACGTACTGCCATCGACCTCGCCATTCTCAAAGACGACATGAACCGCACCAGCGGAAGTCTTCGATGGGTCGCAGGAACTAACATGATTACTGATCCAATGACCAAGAGAATTAATTCTAGCTTTTTGAGACATGTTTGCAACAAAGGATACTGGTCGCTATCCGAGGAAGGAAATTCCAGGCAACGTGAAGACCACGATTTACTGCTAGTCATGTTAGCTCGATAAAGTATGGGCGGTGTGAAATCTCATTGCTCGCTCGCTACATGACTCAAGGCAAGCCTGGAAGCTAAGGACGATCCAAATGGGGGTCACGTGTCTGCCGAAAAAGGATCAAAGCTTCGCTTGTTTGTGCCTGTTGCGGTTCCCCCAGTTTTATAAATTCATGGTTCCTTGACTCTGCAAGTCCCCAAGTATCTCGGAGCTGGGTTTGCTTTTGCTAGCTGCAGCTTGCCAGCTAGCTTGCAAGGGTCGTAAAGTAATGTAAGTCATGAGTCATGAGTGGCTTCTTTTACGTTGGCAAACTGTGAAAGTTGAATTGTTTCAGGGTGGATTCCTTGGGTAATCCTACCATCCTACGTGGATGCCATGTCAGCATGGCTTGACCAGCTAACCTTGCAGTGCTCGCAGCAAATACAGGTGGCTTCCACCATGCTTTGCTTCCAGATCTTGCATAGTAAAAAAGCATTGAGACCCAAAAAGTCATGGTTTACTGCTCAAACTGACCAGCGATATTTGGAACATATTTGCTGGCTTCCAAGGCTTCCCCTTCGTATTTGTCGGCTAAGTATGGTTAAGTTCTCTCTATTTGCTTCAACAGCTCCCAGCTTCAACACTCTTCGGCGCCTTCTCAGCACCATCGTGTTGCCAGGTCGGTATGGGGCCGGTGCAGTTCGGGTGCACTGAAAGACCTTGCCACATAGCCCTCATCCTCCCGGATATGCAGAAAACTCTTCCTCAGCTCTGGCGCCGAAAATGATGAGATGCCAACAAAAATATAAATGATGATAGTGCGCAACCACAATCGGACTTTTGGGGAATGGGTCAACAAACATGGAATCAGGTACTACCAGGTACCTATACAGCAACAGAACACAACTATCTGGTTGGTGGTTAAGCTTAAGGCTTAAGCTGCCCTGAAAAATATGTGAACATGTGTCAGGCATCGGGATTCATGTGTTTGACCGTGAACAAAAGCACCCATGACAATAAGAGAGGCCTCCGAGAGATTCCGAGAGGCACCTGGCATCCCAAATTGGAGGGAGATTAAGGTGTCGGTTTTGGGGTTTCACAAACAGCAAGAATTTGAAACTTTCCGCTTCCATGTTTTATAACCTATCAAATCTGTAGCATTTCACAGATTTCAAAAAGAACTACAATTCTCTACCGCAATTTTGCTGGGCTGCTCTTGACCCTGGCCCCCGGCCACCATCCAAGAGTCTGGTACTGAAGCTTGCACAGCTTTGGCACGTCCATCCAGTGTGGCAAATGCTCAAAGGGTTAAACAAAGAGTTCGCATTCAGCCCCTTTCACCGGAACACGACTGAGAAAAAATGCCGAACGGGGGCATCGAGAGGCCCGACTCAAGACAGCTCACGTGGTCATTTAAGTGTTCGTCTGAAAATCGGATACCCCCCATATTCCCATGCTTTATCATTTACCTTGCTAAAATAGCAATTTTATGAGCATACTGTATACCAATTTTTTAGACACAGCCGTTTACTGGATGCCCCGGCTCGTTTCCTAGATATGGTATACTTCCATACCAAGGCGCTTGGGGCATCATCTCCTTCCCATCCATCTGCCTTTTCTTCCAGCGGGATCACCTGAAGTACTGCAGGCATCATCTTTAAATCAAGGTAACGGACTCCAATGTTTCCATAGCTGTTTTTACTGTATTCGATCAAAAAGACTTTCCATAGTTTGGGGGAAGCGATGGAAGTGAAACTCCTGTCATCCAAGCCGCTGGAGGTGGGAGTTCAAATTCGGTCATCACAATATCTCCAGGATCCTCCGGGGCTGACCAGTCCGGTGACGTAGAAGAGGATGACGTTGTCGGGTAACGTCACTGGCTGTTGAAATGAAACAAATATATACAAAGACGGCTCCCCTAAACATTATACATTTTTGACCCTAACCCTAACCCATCTTTCTAGATAATCACGTAATCATGTTTATTTCTGTACATATCTAGGACATACAGAAAAGCTCTTCAAAATGCCTCACTAGTCAACTAACTAGATGGGGAACGGCGCTGAGAGGCAGCTGGTGGCTTTAAGGGGGCTTGCGTGCACTTCCCAATGTAACTGCGCATGCAGCCTTGCACGCCTGTTTTTTCACTTCGCAAAAACTACGTACTTCAACCAACCATGGAACAATTTCAGCGTAACATGAACATGAACGTTAGTATCCCATCCTGCCCCACCCCATGATCAACGTAACATCATCTGTGTAAGATGAACATCAACGTTAACATCCCACCCCGCCCCATGATCAATGTAGCACCGTCAGCGTAACATGAGCATGAACGTTAACATCCCACCCCACCCCACCCCATGATCAACGTAACATCATCAGCGTAACATGAACATGAACGTTAACATCCCACCCCACCCCACCCCACCCCACGATCACCGCAACATCATCAGTGAAGTAACATGAGCATGAACGTTAACATCCCACCCCACCCCACCCCATGATCAACGTAACATCATCGCGAACCGAATGAACGTTAAATCCCACCCCACCACCCACCCCAACGATCACGCCGCAACATCATCAGGAAGTAACATTGAGCAGTGAACGTTAACATCCCCCCACCCCACCCCCCCATGATCAACGTAAGCATCATCAGCGTAACATGAAAGTGAACGCTAACATCCCCCCCACCCCCACCCATCGCAATGATCAAGCAACATCATCAAGAAGTAACTGAAATTGAACGTTACCATCCCACCCCCCACCCACCCACACTGATCAACGTAACAGATCAGCGTAACATGCACAATCAACGTTAACATCCCCCCCCCCCCACCCCACCCCATCATCAAACAAAAACAGAAAAACGAAAAAAAAAAGACCACACAACATCCAGGCGCCCTGCAGCTCCCATGGCACCGTGGTGCCATGGCTGGCGAGATCACAAATGGCCAGTTCAATGGGGAACATGCTATAGCATGACTAACAACTGGTTTTGTGGGCACCCAATTTTTGGACAAGCCCACATACAATGTGGTAAACCGATAAGAAACCATCCCCAATAGAGGTTTCTTAATTATGGTTGGTTGATGGGAATATTATTATTTACCTTATTTTAACACATCCACTTACTTAATATCACAAATCATATCCCTGCCAACACATCTGCCAAACATCTTCCCTTGCCTGTGGGTCGTCCTGGCGGTGTCCCGTGAAGATTGGCTGGTCAAAGACTGGCTTCATCTATGGATCATCCAATCATCCCCATCTGGGTGTCTGGGTGTGTCACAATTTCTATAACGAAATGGGAAGGACGGGGCCCCAGACTGCCAATTTCAAGAGAGAATAGGATGATCGACATTGATCGACCATGCATTTTATGGCGGACCCAATTTTGAGACCGATTTAAGCCGCCAACGGCTCACCTAGGGTTGACAAGGAATCAAGCCGTGTCAGACAGCGGGACCAGGAGAAACTCGGGCGCAAAGAGATTCACTCATATTGACTACAAACTTGAACTTTTGCGGTGCACGCTCAATGCAAAGTTCTCCCTGAATACGAAACCATGAGTAATTACTTTGAAAATGTTTGCGAGTCATTGCCTCCACTGAGAGTGCTTGTGGTGAGGCAGCATCACTTCCTTGCAAAGTTCGCAGCTCAACTGGTCGTTGGTATGGTTGGGCTACGTTGGGCTGTCTGGGCCGTCTGGGAAGTCTGGGACACAGGCAAACTTCAGAAAGACTGTGGATTTTTGGGCTGTCTGTTAGCAGTTGCTGTCAGAAGAGGAAGTGTCAACTATCACCTGGCAGCAGGATAACAATGGATAACTGAACGCACAAATCTTTGGAGTCGGAACCCCCCGAGAGTGCTTCTTGTCATGTCCTGTCCAATGATCTGTTCTGAGGATCTTTGGGTCATGGCATCAACCCACTGATTTGCGAAGAAGGGTCCACTTGCCCAACTGCATGAGGTGGATGGCGTTGGTGCAAATTGACCTACCAATGGCGACCACAGCTTCGCTGTTCCTGTCACACCTACCTTGCAATGACGCTCCTCTGCAACGATCGAAGCTTTTTTCTGACTCAAACGGATATGGCTCCGAAACAATCAAACATAGAGTCCCAATTGATCTACGCATGGCTGACCATTCTGAGGATTGCGTCTTCAATTTTTTTGGGGCCAAATATTCTGAGGCCCAAATGTCAAATGTACAGCATCTACACATCGAAATGGGCGCCTGAGGCCAATATGGATTCACACATAGCTCCTAGCCGCTTCCTCCGTTCACCGGTGCCAGTTGAAAAGGCCTGCTTTGGAAGAAAGCGGCATCATCCTGGACACACGCCGGGTAGCGACACGAAAGCTATCTGAAAGGCAACAAAACGCTACAAAAAGGCAACACATTTTAAACATTTTTAAACAACAATCTATAGCTTTGGGCTTTGGGGTGAAGTTTTTTGTTTCCCAATAGATTATGTAGAGGTATGTGTGTACTGTATGGACCTGTATGGTACCGTATGGTACTGAAGTCAGAATCCTTCGTGTGGGTCGACTGCCCTGTGACCAGATCGACTGCCGAGGAACATATCAGTTTCGCTGCTCAGCATGCTGGTGTTGCAGGCACACGGTCAAATTACTGGAAGGGTCACACTTTCAAGATGACTTACTTGGGCAGCAATTTCACACGTTTTGAAGGCGCCCTCAATATCCCTCAATCATTTTTGAGCTTGCAAATATTCGCGAGCAACATAAAAATGACTTCTGTAGAGCTCTGCATATGTGTCCCATTCGGGCGTGCCTGTGGCAGACTGTTATGTGCATCTGGTGTGTTTTGCAACTTCCTGAATCCTGGACAGTCCCTCTAATCATCTACTAAGCAGTAGTATTCTATAAGCCGCAGGTTTCCGCAAAACTGCATTCTGAACCCAAGATTCTCCTGCAATTCTACCAAGATCTGCTAGTCTCATGTTGCTTCATCTTGTTTCATCTTGTTCTGCCGATGCTCGCCATGCTCGGTCTTGAGCCTGTCGTCGTTTCGATGGTTAAGTTAGTATCACTTCGGACTTCGGACGGACTCGCAAAAAGGGTGGCAATAAGAAATTACCCTCTAACTTTGGAGGTCATTTTGAGCCACTTCCATTGACTTTCAAGATCCAGAGCTCCGTTCACAACCAGCCCTTTGGGATTTGAGGATGTCACGATGTCATGAAAAAAACAGTGACTCCCTGTCTGGACACCAAAAACGCGCTTGCCCTCCAAACTTGTTCCTTGTTCCAATTCCTTTTTGGTCTGCGCTCAAAACCAACCTTCTGCAGTTGTTTTTTTTGTAATCCATCATGTCAAGTGTCCCAACGACTAGAAAGTATTTGAATGTCTTTAATATGGGGGATGGGATTCCCATACAGAGAGTATTTAAATTTCTTCTTTAAATGCATTGTTCAGAGAAGTTCCCCAACTTTCAGGGATCCAAAAAACGGTGCCATCGCAACGAAATCATTCCATCTTCTCCTTGGAGCGTTCAGCCCTGGCGCCAATGGCTGGTTACCAGCGGCAAACATCAACTTGGAACTATTTACTGCACAAATATATAATTGTCAAAAAGAAAAACAACATCAATTTTACTGTTGTCACATATGGCAGAACATCCATGATTGCCATGTGGGTGTACTTCTCTGACTTGCTTCCTCTAACTCTTCGGTTCATTCTGCTTCTCATTTCACAGCACCACCACCATGTCCGCATGTTTCCGCCTTTGGACTTGCCATACCAGGCTGTAGTAGAGCATGGCCTAGATCCAATCTCAGGATGATATAGGATGATGGGGCCCCATCGATGTTGCCATGTTGCCAGTAGACCATGCAGGGATCCCGACCCCCCAAAATTGCATCGCCTCTGTGACCGTTTTGGACATTGGTTCGTTTGATGACCAGAAATTGCTGGGTCCAATGGACTCGACCATTGAGCCACAGGCAGGCCAAAAAGGCGCAAGCACGATCCACCAACCACTGTCCTGGTCTGGGAAGATCAGCAATGAAGCAGGTCCAGAGGGGGCCCCCCTGGGGGCACTTCAAGATGGATCCATAGTCTACAGGCTATACTGCACCAAGGGAAACCTCCAGTGTCTTGATGCATCGCACAACTTTTTTGATGCTCATTCTACATGCATGCAAAGTCCAATCACATGAGCCTACTCATGGAAGAGAACAAGCAGAAGAAGAAGAAGAAGAAGAAGAAGAAGAAGAAGAAGAAGAAGAAAAGAATAAACAGAAACAAGAAAAATAAGCAAAAAATAAGGGGAAGGAGGCGGAGAAGGAGGCGGAGAAGGAGGCGGAGAAGGAGGCGGAGAAGGAGGCGGAGAAGGAGAAGACGACTGAGAAGGTATGGAACACTTCTGCGAAGCGCCCAAAAAGCAGAGATAGTCGTTGCACAGTCCCTTGATCCCTTTGCCGTCCTTGATCCACTCCAAATACTCGGATGTTTTTCCTTGAGATGCTACTCGCCTCAGCTGGAAATCCTGATCCTTTCCGGGTCTGTTGAGTGCCCACAGATGAAAAAACATGAAAAAACCTTCCATCTTTTCAATCTGTGAAGTCGAGGGAATACTTCCAACTGCTGGGAAGCGGGGCTTTGGTCATGATGATTGATGCCCATGATTTACCCTCGATTCAACTTGTCCACAAGGGTTATGTAACATCACACGGTCAGCTTCCTGGGAGCATGTGGCCGTTCAAACTTCTTGCCCGAACATGGGGGGTGGTTTCGTACTGAAATGTACTGAACATGACCAATTTTGAATCCATGATGATCCATGGCCCATGGGCAACCAATTTTCTGAGCCCCATTCCAAAGAACAAGAGCGATTTTTCTGGGCTAGCCCGGAATCTACCTGAACGTCTCGATCTAGAAGAGCGCCCCTACCCGGGCCTACCCTGAGGCACTTCAAACTGCGAAATGGAACATCCCTCCCTCGGTTTTATATGTTTCTATTTCATTCCATCAACTTCTCGTGGAATATGAAGATTTATCAGAATAATCCTCCCAAGATGAATGGAACTTCTTGCCATATCACCGAGACACTGTAGCACCCAGAGCACCACCTGGCATTGCACCACTTGGATCCACTTGGCACTTAGATGGCATGAGATTCGACTTGCCATTGGACACATTGGACAAGATGGGCAAGGATGACTGAGAGGAGGCAACCAGCCAGCTGTATCATGACGATCAGCCCATATTCCACACCTGGCGATGAAAGTGGACCATTCCTAATGGGAACATCTATGGAGATCTTCCACTGGCAGCTTAGAGGGTACCCATTTAAGTCTAGTGAGGGGCACATGGACGCCGGTATGTTTTTTCAGACTTCAACCCGCTTTTTCACGTTGTCTTGAACACGCATCTCTTCTCGTTTTCAGAGTCTTCCATTCACACGTCTCTTGTCTGACATGTGTGTGTCTGAAAATGAGGCATACCCCAAAAACGACGATTTTCATAAGGAACAAATGATGATTACTCGTCAAATGCGGAATAATTGCCATATTTCCAGGAAAAAAACAACACTGAAGCGCTTGTTTTCGCTCCATGCGGGGACTGTGGATGCACAAAGGGACAACGTGCTATAGCAGCAACTGTCCCATCCTGAGAAAATTTGAAGCTGTTCCCAAAAGGACATCCACCGGAATCATTTTCTGGTGGGAACATAGAGCACCATCATAAAACAAAAACAGGATTTTCCATTGCCAAATTGACAAAAATGATATCTGTCACCATGGAGTTTACATTTTGAAACCAATGTACTAAATTGAAGACTATCCAGTACAGCACATACCACCAGTAGGCCACGAGAAACATCAACCATTGGGTGGGGAGCGTAGACTCCCCGTTGGAAAAAAATGCTATGCTTCTTGGTCAGTTGAGAGTGGAAGCCTGAGCAAAAATGCTGGCCGGCATACCACTAAAAAAAACATCCAGTATTTTCCAGTCATCATCACTTAGCCATTGATTGTAAGGGGAGGTTATCAAATCCCTCTACTAACCGACAAGGCTGAACAAGGTGGTGCTCCGCAGTTCAGAGTTGGTGTGCAACCCCCATGAACTATAGCTATGTCATCTCCATAAACCCTAGTCGCTCCATAGTTGTATCATAGTTAACCAACTTCGCTCAGGATTTGGGGCACCCACTTTGCAATGTATTCCCATTATTTTCCCATTGTTTTATACCATTTCCATTGAAACAAAACAAAAAAACAGTACATCATAGTACATCCCCCCCAAAAATCCACGTTTTTCATGGTTCTCATCTCGGTTGACCTGGAGCAGGTTTGACCCACTCATCGAAGGCCATCGCGCAGGAGGCCGCAGGCAATGTGTCTGGGGGCATAGCCCCAAGTTATCGCAAGTTTCATAGGGAATATCATGGAATACCATGGAATATCATGGAATATCATGGCATATGATGCTTCAGTGGATTTGGCTCTCTCTGGATTTTTGCAGAGACTCAGTGTCTCTGAACATTGGCTATGGACTTATGGATCAAAAAACGGTAGTTATGGATGCTCATCCCCTATTTCTACGGTACAGCAGATTTTGACCGAAGACGATATGTTTTCATGGCTGTCTACGCCACTGCAAGGCTTGGAAATCAACCTGGGAACGAGTGTCACACATCTTTCGCCTCTTCACTCATTGCATCTTGTGTCCATGAGCTTGGAATTATAATATTGGGTAGTATTGCTAACGATTGGGGTTATAACAATTGGGTAAATAATTATTGAGTCAAATAGTTTACTGATAATCCTGCAATACCATTGGACACCCCAACGAATGCCTTGAAAATTATTGAAGCATCACAAAGCAGCCAAATCGTCAGTGATGATATGAGCACCCCAATGTGTCACCGCCGCTTGCAACAGTATAGGTATGTGACAGTAGGACAAACCATGAACCATACATTAGTCACTGGCGCATTCATCTCAAATCAAGACTCTGTATAAACATGAGCTAAAGAATGCTGGCACGACTTAAATTTTTGCGCTTTTCTCGCCGCTTCCCAATGGTCTTTCTGCTGCCACTTGGTGTTACCGGAGCAAGTTGCCAAAAAGCATCCCCTGACAAGGGTAGAGATCATGCAGGTCGGCGGGTTGCTACATTTATTGTTGTTGTTTTTTTTTTTTTTAAATAGGAAACTGATGGATTGGTACCAGCAGTCAAGTTCATAAATACATGTATGTATGAATACATATATATATATACTTACGGGGGGTTCCTCTGTGAATTTTCCCTCCATCCAATTCCCGGGTACATTGTGCGAAGCATCTAGTTTGTGGTTTCAATACCGAATAAACATGAATAAACAATGAAACCACAAACACGTGATTTGAGGTGTTTCTTATTTCACGCGCAGATTGTTGCATGTAAATGTTCTCACCTTGATAAGACAAAACATCTTAACCTGTGCTCCATTCCTACGTGTTTTGTGCAAGTCAGTTTTTGCGTGCTGCGCCTGTGTGTGTGTGCGTGCGCATCGTTCTGAACCGAACTTGGTGAAGTAAGAAGTAGCCAGCTCAATCAGCAATGTAGGAAAATAAGGGTTTGTCTGGCAATAGGGTACCCCTACAAGAATCGGGTGTTTTCAGTTTATTTCAGATCCCTAAATTTGCCAAAAAAAATCTGGTGGATCCGTTTCCATTTGTGGTCACCACTTCCCCGTGGCCTGACCAGCCTTGGGAGGGGTCTGCGTCAGGAAATTCCTAGCAGATGAACTCACCTTTGTGGGGAACCACCCAACCACCCGATTTTTGATCAACCAAGGTTTTATGGTACCAGGTCATTTTATTACCATGTGAGTGCCAGGTACCTTGTCTCAAGAGATTGCAAGCTGGTACTCTACTTTTAGAACTTCTACTGTGCATGTCCATACCAAGTTTCCTTCACCATTATTGTTGTTTGAACATGACCACCACCTAGCCCCCTGCACCATTTTTGTCGCTTGAATGAAATCGACCTTTTTTTGCACGCGAACATTGAGTGTAAGGAAATAATTTTGTATTATAAAACCAGGTACCATTTCAGCAACAACAAAACTGTAAAAATTGCTGTCACTTCTCCAGCCCGAGTTTTTGCAAACTGTTTGCGTCCTTGCTCCATTGACCTGACACGATGGCATTTGGTGCGTCACCCGTCGCAATGATATATGGATTACTTTGGTTTTCTCAGGAGTAGGGGAACACCCCAAAATTTTACCATGGTTTAGAACATCGTCAACCATCAACCCCATAAAATTCCTTCATCAATCATAAAAGAACACACATGGCAATGGATTATGGCTACATCAACAACCATCAACCCCGAGCTGCCTGTGACGATCGAGGTCCAGCTGCCTGCAGCAATACGAAATGCACTATGTGATTTGGAAAATGAAACGCTTGACCATATTTGACCATACTAGAACATGGTTTTGAGAATTATGTTAACATATTTAACCACATTAAAACATATTAAAACCCTATTTGACCAATTTCATCCTGAAATTCACGGGGTGTTGGACCCAACCGAAGGCTTGGTGAAAAAACTCCCCGAAAAGAGAAGATGGATGAATCATGATCATTAACAACCAATGGTTTTTAGTACCATTGTCCTTAACCAATTCTTGCGAAACAATCAACCATGAGAGTTATTAGTTGGTACCACATTGTGGTATTACTGTAGATTGTTCTGAAACAAATCAACCATGAATCATGAATCAATGGGCTTGCTATTTCAGCCGCTTTGCTTTGGTGATTTTTGGTACGGCATCTTCCAACCACATAGCCATGCCATGATAAGGGTGTGTGGTGGGTAATGCCATGGAGGATAAACAAAATAACTCATGTCTCTGAAGCAATCCGATTTTGGGACACATCCCACTTTGATTTGTTTTTCCCTATGTTGGTTTGACGGGACATTCCGAGTGATCCTGGGGAAAATCTGCATCACTCCACAAGGCTTTGTTGGGGTCCCAAAATCTCCAACAAAGCCAGAATTGATTTCGGGCACGCCCCACACCAGGCCTTCGAGGCTGTCAAAGGCGCTTCCTGGGTGACCAGCACGTATATAGTATACATATACATACACATACAACATACACATATCTATATATATATATACACACACACATCTATATCTCTATATCAGTCTATCTACCTCTCTCTCTCTCTATATATATATATATAAATATCTACATCATTCTACATCTATATCTATATCTATCTACCTAAATCATCCTATATCTGGATATTCCATTTTGGATTCTTTGAACATTTTGAAATGCAGCAAATTTCTGCTAAAAATCGAAAAATTGGGATTGTTTGCTTTTGGCCTTACCACATACATACATACATACATTACATACATACATACATACATACAAACTAACATACATACATACATACATACATACATACATACATACATACATACATTACATAAAATAACGCAACATAACATAACAAAACATAACATGACACAACATAACATAACATAACATAACATAACATACATTACATACGTACATACAGTACATGCATTACATGCATTACATACATTACATACGTACATACGTACATACGCACATACGTACGTACATACCTGCATACATACATGCAATACAATACAATACAATACAATACAATACAATACAATACAATACATACATAACATACATACATAACATAACATAACATTACATTACATTACATACATAACTTAACATAACCTAACATAAGATAACAATCATACATACACACATACATTACATACATACATACATGCATACATACATAACATAACATAACATAACATAACATTACATACATACATACATACATACACACACATACATACATACATACATACATACACACACATACATACATACATACATACCAAACATAACATGACACAACATAACAAAACATAACATACATACATTACATACATACATACATACATAACCTAACAAAACATAACATAACATAACATTACATACATACATGCATAACATACAGAACATACATACATACATACATGCATAACATACAGAACATACATACATACATACATGCATAACATACAGAACATACATACATACATAGATAACATAGATAACATAGATAACATACATAACATACATAACATACATAACATACATACATACATACATAACATACATAACATACATACATACATACATTACATACATTACATTACATACATTACATTACATACATACATTACATAACATAACATAACAAAACATAACATAACATACATAACATACATAACAAACATACAAACATACAAACATACAAACATACATACATACATAAATACATACATACATAACATACAAAACATAACATAACATAACATAACAAAACAAAACAAAACATACATAACATACATAACATACATACATACAAAACATACATAACATACATAACATACATAACATACAAAACATACAAAACATACAAAACATACAAAACATACATAACATACACAACATACAAAACATACATAACATACATAACATACATAACATGCATAACACACATAACATACATAACATACATAACATGCATAACATACATAATAAAACAGAACAATACATATTAAAACATAACATCACATAACATAACAGAACATAACAGAACATAACATACATACATACATTACATTACGTTACGTTATGTTATGTTACATTACATTACACTACGTTACATTACATTACAATACATACATGCATACCTACCTACCTACCTACCTACCTACCTACCTACCTACCATACTACCATACTACCATATTACCATACGGACCGACCTACCTACCATACGTACGTACGTACGTACGTACGTACGCGTACATACGTACATATATCACATTACGTTACATTACATTACACTACATTACACTACGCAACGCAACAGAACAGAACACAACACTACATTACAATACATTACCTTACACTACGCAGCGCAACAGAACAGAACAGAACACAAGACTACATTCCATTACAATACAGAAATGTACCTGGACCCCCAAAACAACCAGAAATAAATGGTTGTTTCACTCTGTGAAGCTTCCGGAGAAAATAGCACGATTGTCTTAGAGAAAGCACCATAATTTCAAGCATACCTATGTCTCTCTGTCTCTGTATATATTATAAAATAATAGAAAATTATATATGCATATATGTGCATATATGTACTACATATATGTGTTTATGGATCGTGCACTCACCTATTCTCTCTATATATACAGTAAATTATATACACGCTATATATCTCAAACTAAATAAAGAGAGAGTATTGTCGAAGGAAGTTTAGAAGTCAAACTTCCGACAATATGGACAGATGAAAAGCAGAGATGGGAAGAGTCAGAGAAGAGAAGAGAAGAAGAAAGAGAAAGTCTCAGAAGAAAGAAGAACCAGGTGCGCGAAAAGGTAGGAAAGTCGCGAAACACTGTGTTTTTCCGATGATGTGTGGCTCTGGGGGGTCGAAAAGTAGGCTCGCTAAAGCGGCGGGTGCGGAGCCAGCTGGCCAGATGAGCGATGAAAAAGTGCACGCCGTTCTGGCGCGAAGCACATTTCCAAGTCAAAATGTACAAGGCACGAAGCACATTTCGAAGTCAAAATGTACAAGACACACCGTGTTCGGACCACTTTTGGAAGTTGAGATGTCGAAAAAGTGCACGCCGTTGTGGCGCGAAGCACATTTCGAAGTCAAAATGTACAAAATATGTTCGGACCACTTTTGGAAGTTGGGATGTCGAAAAAGTGCAGGCCGTTGTGGCGCGAAGCACATTTCGAAGTCAAAATGTGAAAACAAAAAATGTGTCCGAGCACTTTTGGAAGTTGAACTGTTCAAAAATTGCGCGCGGCTGCGGCGCGAAGCACATTTCGAAGTCAAAAGTGCAAAAAACTGTGGGGTACGGAGCGCTTTTGGACGCCTTTTGGACGTTCAGATGTGGTTTCACGTGGCGGGCCCAAGGGACTGTGCACCTTGTCAACAGTGAGCAAAACGTGAGGGTTTTGTAGCATTTCCAAAAACGATGGCAGGCGTGGGACATTTGACGAGGATCTGCAACGATGCATCTTCCGTGGCAGGCGCATACAAGAGACATGTTCATCAGAGATGTTAGGAAGTCAGGGCGCTGATTTCCTGAGAGAGGTTGCATTTTGGAGCATCAGATCTTCAGGTTTGCTGAGATGATTTTGCGTGACAGGTGCAGCACTTCGTATGACCTGGCATCACTTTTTCGTGGCAGGCGCAGTACTTTAGACAGGTGGAGTGGAAAGATCGCAAAACGCATTGGTACGAGGCCGTCAGCTCTGCACTCAACTTTCCAAGTCTCGCAGCATTGTTTTGTTTTTGATGTTGTCAACGTCGAAAATTGAGGACGTCTCGCAGACTTGTTTCAATGTTTCGTTTTTGATGGTGTCAAATTTAAAAATTGAGGAAGTCTCGCAGACTTGTTTCGTTTTTGACGTTGTCAAGTTCAAAAAATGAGGATGTCTCGCAGAAGTGCTGCGTTTTCAAGCTTGCAGATTGCAGCTAGATAGATAGATAGATGGATGGATGGATGGATAGATGGATAGATAGATAGATAGATAGATAGATAGATAGATTAGATAGATAGATTAGATAGATAGATAGATAGATAGGTAGATAGATAGATAGATAGATACATAGATCGATAGATAGATAGATAGATAGATCGATAGATAGATAGATAGATAGATAGATAGACAACTGCAACAACAACTACAACTAAACTATACTACTACTATAACTACGAGTGCAAATAAATTATGCATAATCATGCTACATTACACTACACTAACTACACAACAACAACTACTACCACAGCTACAACTACAATTACAACTACACCACATTACACTACACTGCACTAATTGCACTGCTGCACCCTACAACTATAAATACAAATGCGACTACAACTACATTACATTACATTACGTTACACAACACTGCACTACACTAATTACATTACATTACAACTACAATACTACAAATACAGCTACAATTGCAACTACCGCTAAATTGCACTACACGGCTCTACACTAGTTGCACTACACTACACTACAATTACAACTACACTACCCTGCACTACACTACACAAGACTACACTACACAATACCAAACTACAGTACACAATACTACAGTACACTACAATACACTACACTAATTACACCACACCACAACTACAACTGCAACTACACTAATTACACAACATTACAACTACAACTCCACTACGCTACACTACAACTACGACTACAACTACAACTGCACTACACCACACTACATCCAGCAGTTGTGTGAAATGACCACTGCAAACATTGCAACCACTCCAAAAACACAACTCCAACCACCTGTCGGTCCATCAGTGGATTCGCTCTGCCATCCGTGATTCACAACAATCAACGTCTCCTATAGGTTTCCTATTTTTGAAACTTCCGCCACCGCCTTGTGTGGTACTACTGGTACACATCAAAATTGAGGGATTGCATATGTGTAAGCTGAAGCATGCCTTGTAGGAGCAAGAGAGGTTTGAAGTGCTTCTGGGCCGTGATCAAAGGTTGCAAAGTTTATCAACATGTGTAAGCCGGCATTCCGGACCCTGATAAGGTTCGGTGAAGCACTGCAAAAAATGCAAGAGCAGCGAAACATTCAAGAAAACATCACCAAGCATCATTTCAAGAGAAGGAGGATAATCCAGGATAGTTTTTGCTCGTCTCCACTTTGATTTCTGTCTATGCTGGGTATTTGGAATTGGTTCAAGATCATGGAGCAAAAGGTAGCATCCTAGGCTTGTAAGCTACATAATTTCATATACATGTCCTGGATTGTTGTTGCCACTTTTGACTCACCCAAAAACAATCCTTGAACCAACCACCCAAAATAGCACACAAACCATATTTCATGTTGCATGGTTATCCAAACGCTGTTGGGCATTCCAACCATATGAGACGTAAGCAGCCTTGCAACGAGGATTCGGCTTCACCCCCCAAAACGATTATCACTCATATGCCTGCAGATCAAGCCACCTCAACACGTATCAATCCTCCAAGTTATATCAACCCTACAATGAATTATGTGTGTGTGTGTGTCAACCTCCTTTACTAAAGCTTAATACCTTCGGGCCGCCCTGGACCATTCCGACCATGCCCCGCACCTCACTTGCTCCACCGCCTCCAAGTGAGGAAACGCTGCCCACTGAGAAGTTTTGATTCATGGGGTGTTAACGTCTCCTTGTTCCAAGGTCTATGCGCTATTCACTATTCATTCCGCAAGCACATTGAATCATACATGTAGACAGAGTCATAACTACATCCAACAGCAGCAAAGTAATTGTTAGACTCGTGACAACCTGCAAAGATAAACGGGCATACATATAATATAATATATTATGACTCAACCCACAACACCCATCTACACACATATCAACCCATGCTCTTGAACCCGCTTAACTCTGTTTCATTCTTGAACATATTTGTTTGTCCGCAAAGTGAACATAGATTGTAAAGGTACGGCCAAACACATCGTTTTGCCCGAGGCGCTCTAAAAACACTGTAAATATCTGTAAACTGTTGTTAATTCTGGCATTCCTGAAAAACTTGGGGTAGGGCCGTGTGCGTCATTGCACAAGTCATCCTGAACCCCATCATCCTAAAGCCACAAAACATCGCAACAGCCTAAATCCTAAACCGTACACCTCAAACCCTAAAAACCATGAAAGCAACAAACAAAACCCCTAAACTCTAAACACTTAAGCCCTAAACCCCTAATTCTTGAACCCAAGCAAAATGAAACTAAAAGTGATTTGGGAGAAAGCCAGGTGTCTTGAAGGTACACCGACCACTGACCAATTCGAACACATTAGAACTAATATTCCCGTCTTTGGTCCGTGCAAAACGCCGGGGGACTGGAGGATTCGCATAAATCTCAAATTCCTTGACTTCTTTCACAGCCATAACAATTGGCTTGTCCTACAAAGGTTGCCTTTGGACTCTTGTGCAGAATCTTTACAAAAACACTCTCATGCGAAATCGCAGAGTTCCCAATCGGCTCTCAGTGTCTCATGTTTTTCCTCACAAAATGATGCAACCTCCAGCACCAGGCTCGTTTCGTCCTGTTGGTTCTGGCATTGGCAAAGGTCCATCTACACCAGTATCCCCGGTAGTGGCCACGCCCACGATGGGAAGGTCACTGCGCAAAAAGCGGAGTAAGGACCATGGATTGTCAATGACATAGCCTCAGCAGAGACGGGGCAGTGTAAGAAAATGGGTCATACCCAGAACTTGGTGGTTGATGATCATGTTCCGCATCAAACTTGCGTGGTTCTCAGTGCCCTCACGCAGAGGGGGTAAGTTCCAAGCATTTGCTGTGGACCAACTGGCCCTGCGAAGTCCTCTAGGTACAAAGGTAAGTTGTTGGTTTCCAAAGCTTATCTACCTGTAAGATCCTGTAGGTATATCCATCTTAAGACCCCAGTTATAAGCCAACTTTCCACTCCAGAATGCTTACTTTGTGATTGTTTCTCCCTAGCAAGATCTATCACAATTCTGGGCTTCATATCTGAGGTGCAGTATCAACAGTGTCTTTACCTGGTGAAAACTCGACTCTCCGTGCCGGTTGCATCCCTATATGATGTATCGAAATGAAATCTTGCATGGGTAAGCATGTAGAACCGATTCCAGCCAGCAACCTCAGCCAAATCCAAATGATATCAGGACCGATATACGGGGGGGTCTACCGCAATGCCACAATACCCATAGATCCGGATATGCACAGATCCAATACTGGGCCAATACTGGGCCGTGTCAAGTGACGATGCTCCGTGGCCCAGAAATGGGGTTCCCGCACATCCTCGAGTGAATGAACAAGCCAAACAGCACCCCAGAAGCTTCAATTGAAATTTATGGAACCACTAGACAAGAAATCGTGGTGAAGCAAGTCTGGCAGGGGATATACAAGTCTTTGAGCAGCCAAAGTTCCTCTTGCAATCTGGGGTTGCTCCTTTGATCAAACATGTTTGCCGGCACACATCTTCACTAAAAACAAACAACTTCCGAAACCAAAGTTGGGTGGCATGTGACTCCATAACGAGCGAACTTGTATCATACATACACAGTATACATCTATCTAGCTAGCGTTCTGTTTATCTATCCAAGCCATTTAACGTGCAACTCAAGGTCTATCCTTTTGAATAACCTAATTTAAGCAACTATATATTTCGTAGCCCCGCAAAAAAATAGAACAGTAATTCGTCACTTTGGTTCTATTTTCTTCGTCTTTTTTTGGGTGCGGTTTAAACCAGCCCCAAATGCTACGAGTAGTTGCTTATGGCATTGGCTTTCGCACATTATCGATAATCACCATTAATCATCATAATATCCCACCAAAAATCCCATTAAACAACCCCTTGAAATCTAACTAATTGTATATATATATATAAATATCTTCAAACTATAATACTAACATCACGACTCCCTTAGATCTCCGAGAGAGCGAAAAATGTACAGTAGATTCTTGCTAGTGGAATCGCCTGCATTTTGGAAAAATGCACCCCGGTACCACCACTTTCCTCCCGGGGGGTTGCAAAAGCGCAATGTTACATTTTCTAGCCTCCCTCCCCCCTATGTTTAAGCCTACTTGAAAGGTTGTGAGGAGGGGGTATCCAAAAAATGCTCAAACTCCATTCGCGTATGGCCTAAGGTGATATTACATTTATTGACTCCCTCTCCTATTTTTATATATGTAGTGGATTAGGTTATTGATGGTTATTGTACTTTACATTTTTGGTTTTCCACCCCAGGAGGGGTTTAGGCTGCCAAGGGGGTAGTGATATACTAACTAGTATATATATATATACTAATGCTTATTCGAATCATCTATGAGTATATAACTAGTATATTACTAATATATACCAACTAACTACGAGTACCCTCTGGTAATTTAACGTAGCTATTGAAAATTGCCATTTATAGTGAGTTTTCCCATCAAAAATGGTGATTTTCCATAGTTATGTTAGTTTACCAGAGGGTAATAAACATTTTTCCTCATCTCATCCACCCGAGCCTCGAACCAGCGTTCCTGGAAGCTCTCGCTGGCCACTTCTGCCCAGGCCGAGAGCTGATCCACGCGCACGCGCGCGTCTCCTGACGAAGGATGATTGGATTCACCAACGAAGCATAGGGATATAATATGGGTGCAGATTCTTTTTCCCGAGAGCGCCTGCGAAGGGTTCTTCGTAAAAAAGCAGCCGTTATACTAGATCTTCACTCCTTCACATCTGCTGATCTAGATCTTCACTCCTTCACATCTGCTGATCTAGATCTTCACTCCTTCACATCTGCTGATCTAGATCTTCACTCCTTCACATCTGCGGATCTAGATCTTCACACCCTCACACCTGCAGATCTGGATCTTCACACCCTCACACCTGCAGATCTAGATCTTCACACCCTCACATCTGCAGATCTACATCTTCACACCCTCACATCTGCCGATCTAGATCTTCACACCTTCACATCTGCAGATCTAGATCTTCACACCTTCACATCTGCTGATCTAGATCTTCACACCCTCACACCTGCTGATCTAGATCTTCACACCCTCACACCTGCAGATCTAGATCTTCACACCTTCACATCTGCAGATCTAGATCTTCACACCCTCACATCTGCAGATCTAGATCTTCACACCCTCACACCTGCAGATCTAGATCTTCACACCCTCACACCTGCAGATCTAGATCTTCACACCCTCACATCTGCAGATCTACATCTTCACACCCTCACATCTGCCGATCTACATCTTCACACCTTCACATCTGCAGATCTCCTCTCGCTCTTCTTCTATTTCTCTCTTTAGGCGGGGGCGGTGCCGCCGGAGCGCCACGAAACGCAACCCTTTCGCACGAAATGGACGTTGGACGTTAAAAACTGAGGAAAAATTGCGACTTTGAAGCGTCGCGCGCAACCCTTTCGCACGAAATGGACGTTGGACGTCAAAAACTGAGGAAAAATTGCGACTTTGAAGTGTCGCGCGCAACCCTTACGCACGAAATGGACGTTGGACGTCAAAAACTGAAGAAAAATTGCGACTTTGAAGTGTCCCGCGCAACCCTTACGCACGAAATGGACGTTGGACGTCAAAAACTGAGGAAAAATTGCGACTTTGAGTTGTCAATCGCAACCCTTACGCACGAAATGGACGTTGGACGTCAAAAACTGCGGAAAAATTGCGACTTTGAGTTGTCAATCGCAACCCTTACGCACGAAATGGACGTTGGACGTCAAAAACTGAGGAAAAATTGCAATTTTAAAGTGTCAATCGCAACGCTTTCGTCTGTGTAAAAGTGTCTGTGTGTAAAAGCCTCTGTGTGTAAAAGCCTCTGTGTGTAAAAGTGTCTGTGTGTAAAAGTGTCTGTGTGTAAAAGCGTCTGTGTGATGAGAGTGTCTGTGTGTAAAAGTGCCGTGTGTAAAAGCGGTTGTGTGTAAAAGCGTCTGTGTGTAAAAGCGTCTGTGTGTAAAAGCGCCTGGGTGTAAAAGTTCTGTGTGTAAAAGCGTTTCTGCGTGTAAAGTACTGTGTGTAAAAGGTTTGTGTGTAAAGGGTCTGGGTGTAAAAGCGTAAAAGAAGCGTTTGTTATGTTAAAAAGCGTCTGTGTGTAAAAGCTTCTGTGTGTAAAAGCGTCTGTGTGTAAAAGCGTCTGTGTGTAAAAGTGCAAAAGCGTTTGTGTGTAAAAGCGTCTGTGTGTAAAAGCGCCTGTGTGTAAAAGCTTCTGTGTGTAAAAGCGTCTGTGTGTAAAAGCGTCTGTGTGTAAAAGCGCCTGTGTGTAAAAGCTTCTGTGTGTAAAAGCCTCTGTGTGTGAAAGTGTTGTGTGAAAAAAGTTCTGTGTGTAAAAGCTTCTGTGTGTAAAAGCTTCTGTGTGTAAAAGCGCCTGTGTGTAAAAGCTTCTGTGTGTAAAAGCCTCTGTGTGTAAAGGAGTCTGTGTGTAAAAGCTTCTGTGTGTAAAAGCGTCTGTGTGTAAAGCGTCTGTGTGTAAAAGCGCAAAAGCGTTTGTGTGTAAAAGCGTCTGTGTGTAAAAGCGCCTGTGTGTAAAAGCTTCCGTGTGTAAAAGCGTCTGTGTGTAAAAGCGTCTGTGTGTAAAAGCGCCTGTGTGTAAAAGCCTCTGTGTGTAAAAGCCTCTGTGTGTGAAAGTGTTGTGTGTAAAAAAGCTTCTGTGTGTAAAAGCGTCTGTGTGTAAAGGACTCTGTGTGTAAAGGAGTCTGTGTGTAAAAGCGTCTGTGTGTAAAAGCGTCTGTGTGTAAAAGCGTTTGTGTGTGAAAGCGTGTGTGCGTGTGTAAAAAGCATCTGCGTGTAAAAGCGTCTGTGTGTAAAAGCGTTTGTGTGTGAAAGCGTGTGTGCGTGTGTAATAAGCATCTGCGTGTAGGAGCGTCTGTGTGTGATGGCATTCTCAGTTTGGAACGCAGCGAACAAATCCTTTGCAGTGGATTGTGCAACTCTGCACCGACAAGCATAGTTTACCTCTTTACCTCTTTCCTTGGCTCAGATGTGAACGTAGAGACAAGATGCATTGTGTACAGAGTGAACATCCATATTCTTATATGTACGCTGAATGTTCGTGAAACAAGTGACGATTGGCAAACAGGTATCTTGAACATTTCTTGGACTTCTCGAGGTTTCTTTGGGGGCTGTCCCTGAGATCTCGAGAATTGCATTGTGACAATGTCAGTGTTTGTTTACGATGCAGTGGATCTATGTAAGTACAGCACGAAAAAATATATGTAATGTTTTCATGGAAATGCATGAGCAGTGGACAAAAAATACTATTCGGGCCGATCCTGACATGCCGCCATTTTTGAGTCGGGACCTTATATGCAAATGAATAACATGTGGTTTGATGATTTGATGTGTTCATTGTAAGCTTCACTGTTGACACGTTCAGCCTTCAGTTTGCAGGACTCTGCGACAGTGGTTCTTTGCCATGTCAAACTCATGAGTGGCATTCTCAGTTCTTTTGTGGACATGTCCATGATGATTGTTTTGTGCACAGAGTGAACATTCTTATTCCCATATGTACGCTGAATGTTCGTGAAACAAGTGATGATCGGACCGCATGGTTTTTGACAATGAAAATGATCTGATGCTGGTTTCGCAGTGCGGTTGATGTATTTATATATAGCATGTGTATTGTTTGCATGTTTGCCATTCTTTGATAGACGTTGTTCGGGAAGCAGCAGCTGAGTTTTGAGCTTGCAGGTCGTTCTCCAGAGGATGGTGTCTTCTTATCGCAAGCTCAGGAGTTGCGATCCCAGTCTCGAGCTTCACAGAGTATGTTTTGCGTTGGTCCATGCTAAACGCGGATGAGAATTCTGTGGTCTCTCTTGTTGCTCGCCCTTCCAGCGTTGGTAAACAAATGCTGGCTCAATTCTGGCTTCCCAAGCTTGACGCAAAGCTGGCAGCTCCAGCGTTGGCCCGACTGGACTTGCATTGTTTCCAGGTGATTCTGGCTTGGATCTCACTTTGCGGGTGGTACAACCTATGCAGAGTGAATAGACAGTGGAGCCGCTGGCTTCGTGCAAACCCGACCTTTCGATCTGTGGTCTCGGATGCGCGTTGGGCCAAGGATCCCGAGTTGCTGGCCATCCAACGGGAGGTGCGAGCCAACGAGGAGTGATCTGTTAAACGCGGAATTTTTGACGGGCTCGATGCTACAGGGACTGTCCGTGCATCGAGCGAAATGCAATGAAAAGGATGTCTTCCGTGCCATCATGATAAGCATTCGTTTGCGCGCTTTTGTTATCCTTTGTTTACAGTTTCACCGTACAGAGAAAGTCGTGCAACTAAGGAAGGTCATCCACTGCATCGCGGTACCGAGCTTATTTGGTGAATTCTATGATATTTTCGATATGAAAACTCGTGAACAGGTGAGATCATCGGCATTATGGTAAGGAGCATGTTTTTTCCGTATATGCTCGTACAGCAGTTTCTGTTACGCATGCCATGGAGGAGGGCTGGAAACAGCAGTGGTTCTACAGCATCATGGCATCGAGTTTCGGCTTGCAACTCAGTGTCCGACTTGGAAGTAAGTACTCAGCTAGATCTTAGCGCACCTCTGGTTGAAGGCATCGTTGCATGCTGTAACCGTAGATTAAAGCAATGATCTGTAGTTGTGTTTGCATTGTTGTCGTTCGCGTGGCTTGCGGATGAATGACCTGTAGTTGTGCATTGCGGATCTGTTAAATCGCTTGCGTCGTGTTCAAGGTAGGAAACGTTTGTTCGATCACAGTGGCAGCCATGACCACTAGCGCTCGTGAGTGGAGAGCGGCGCGCGAAGAAGATATCAGGAAGGCTTACGCCGACAAAGAATGTTGGACTGACCTTGACCGCATTACCTGTTGGCACCCTTACTGTTTCGGGTCCATAGAGGAGTGGCCATTGGACGCTGCCGTGATCTGCAAACCTACGGATCGAGCGTCGGTGCTGCTTAGCAGCATCAAAGCGGCCTGCAGCTTGGAAGACATTTGCCAGGCTCTGTCGGTGAAGGTCACCGTGGTGGTGACCATGTGCGCAAATGAAATGGAGATTCGAGGCGCCCCAAAGGATTGGGCGCAGTATTTCCAGCAAGAAAATGTCTATCACGTCAAGTGTCATTTGGAAGACACGACATTGAAGCCGCCGCACCGTTGGGAGGAAAGAATCCCTGACTTGGTAGCTTCTTGTTTGGAACAGTGAAAAATTGTTTGTGGCCAACTCTGGAAACAGTCCATGCTGGCAGTGACCAGGGGCGAATCCATGCACGTGCTCTTTCATTGCTTTGGAGGCATCAATCGAAGCGCTGGGGCTTTATGTGCTTGGCTCGTCGTGGGTTACAACTACCCTGCAGAGGATGCCGTCCAGTTGCTGCTTAAGAAAAGACCTTCCTTGCGCCCTTGGCACAATCGCCCCTATGTCTTGGAGGCTTTGTGGCAGCTGGAAGGTTTGCGGGCCGAGTGGCACATGGAACTGAGCGCGGCGTGCACAAATTGATTTGCACCACTGTTCGCCTGGAGAAACTGTTCGTGGCGAACGTGGTAGATCAGTAGCCAACTGTTGTTTGTCTGTAAAAATTGTTCGATCCTGTAGGGACATCGAAGAAATGGAGTGCAACAGGTGTTATCTATGCCATCATGCTATCGAACTTGTTTTTGTGGAATCATTCACTGCGTACACAAACGAATTTGCACCACTGTTCGCCTGAGGAAACTGTTCGTGGCGAACGTGTGACATGAGTAGCCAAGTGTTGCTTCTCTGTAAGTATTGTTCGATCCTGTAGTGACATCCGAGAAATGCAGTGAGCGAAAACTCGTCCAGGCCATCATGATATCGAACTTGTTTTGTGCCCGGAATCATTCACTGCGTTCACTTGTTGTTTTTTTGGATACCAATTTTTAAACATTTCCAATCCAAAGCTGTGTTTGCGCACCTTTGTTTGGAAGTGAGGTCATACACGGCATCATGGTACCGGGCTTATTTGCTATGTCAAACTCCGGAGTCGTGTTTTCACGATGCGTTTCGCTGAATAGATGTGACGTTTGTAGGTCAAGCTGTGGTGGAAATATCGAAACCTTGCGCTTTCAACTAATACTTCTGTAGCCTGCATTAACAGCATGTCGCGCCTGGCAGCCGATTGCTTTACAGCTGCGGGGAGATTGCAATATACTTGTATTACATTCTGTTTTCAAATGAAGAAGCAAGAGATTGTACCCATTATGGGTCTTGGTGTTGAAGGATACCCGGCGGCAGCGCCCACATCGTTGGACATGACAGCAGTTAACAACAAACAAAATTTTGGTGCACAAACGTGTCGCATAAAGTATTTGGGGATTTAAATGTGGTCTGCCATGGCAGCGAATGCGGAGGGAATCCGTGCAAGGGCGGATGTCTTTGATGAACAAATTCTACGACGCGTTCTTTCATTTGTGCCTGGGAGCTCTGAATTGGCTCCAAAATATTCTTTGCAACCAGAAACCGGACACTATCTGGTAAAAGCTGGTTGGCCAGTTGTTTTGAAGAAAATGTGTCATTGGAAGGAGGCAGACACCACCATCTGTATTTGCTGCGGTGCCAACCAAGAACCCGGCGATCCAAACGAGTCAGACGATAGCTGGACATCTCAGCAAATCTCTGCTGGCTGGGCAAAGATCATGACCGTGACAATACCACACTTTCGTCATCATCATCTGAAATATTTCAAAAAAACAGTCAGAAGCATAGAACATGTTTGGAGGACAATGGCAGCCGAGAGATGTTACATCTGCGGGCACTGCAACGACTGCGTTGTGAATCTCGAGTATGAGCATCCTGCTGACTGGCTGGAAGATCTTTCTGCGTTCACAGAGATGCTGGAACTTAGGTCGTGTCCGTGGAGGTGCCCAGATAAAGATCGACCGCAGTAGCCGGATTGCTGCAGTAGTAAAAGCGGCAAACATGCCACATCTGCAGCATCATGGTACCGACCTTTGCTTGGACGCAGCTTGTGGGAGCTGGAAGGCTTGCGTACCGAGTGGCACTGAGTGCAACTGGCGCAAATTAATCTGTAGCACTGTTCGTCTGGAGAGACTGTTCGTGACGAACATGCAAAACCAGTATGTTCGTCTGGAGAGACTGTTCGTGACGAACATGCAAAACCAGTAGCCAACTGTTGTTTGTCTGTAAAGTTTTTTTTCCATCCTGTAGGGACATCGGAGAAATGCAGTGAAACAGGTGTTATCCTTGCCATCATGCTATCGAACTTGCTATCATTCACAGCATTCTTGCACGGAGTTCTAGTTTCTTACGGAGCCTTTGTTTGTGTACTTTTGCATTTTGTAGCATTTCCATTGCGACTATGTTTGCCCACCTTTGTTTGCAACTAAGGTCATCCACGGCATCAGGGAGCTGGAAGGCTTGCGTACCGAGTGGCACTGAGTGCAACTGGCGCAAATTAATCTGTAGCACTGTTCGTCTGGAGAGACTGTTCGTGACGAACATGCAAAACCAGTATGTTCGTCTGGAGAGACTGTTCGTGACGAACATGCAAAACCAGTAGCCAACTGTTGTTTGTCTGTAAAGTTTTTTTTCCATCCTGTAGGGACATCGGAGAAATGCAGTGAAACAGGTGTTATCCTTGCCATCATGATATCGAACTTGCTATCATTCACAGCATTCTTGCACGGAGTTCTAGTTTCTTACGGAGCCTTTGTTTGTGTACTTTTGCATTTTGTAGCATTTTCATTGCGACTATGTTTGCCCACCTTTGTTTGCAACTAAGGTCATCCACGGCATCAGGGAGCTGGCTGGAATTGGGCTTTGCGTACCGAGTGGCACTGAGCGCAACTGGCGCAAATTAATCTGTAGCACTGTTCGTCTGGAGAGACTGTTCGTGACGAACATGCAAAACCAGTATGTTCGTCTGGAGAGACTGTTCGTGACGAACATGCAAAACCAGTAGCCAAATGTTGTTTGTCTGTAAAGTTTTTTTTTCCATCCTGTAGGGACATCGGAGAAATGCAGGTGTTATCCTTGCCATCATGCTATCGAACTTGCTATCATTCACAGCATTCTTGCACGGAGTTCTAGTTTCTTACGGAGCCTTTGTTTGTGTACTTTTGCATTTTGTAGCATTTCCATTGCGACTATGTTTGCCCACCTTTGTTTGCAACTAAGGTCATCCACGGCATCAGGGAGCTGGAAGGCTTGCGTACCGAGTGGCACTGAGTGCAACTGGCGCAAATTAATCTGTAGCACTGTTCGTCTGGAGAGACTGTTCGTGACGAACATGCAAAACCAGTATGTTCGTCTGGAGAGACTGTTCGTGACGAACATGCAAAACCAGTAGCCAACTGTTGTTTGTCTGTAAAGTTTTTTTTTCCATCCTGTAGGGACATCGGAGAAATGCAGTGAAACAGGTGTTATCCTTGCCATCATGCTATCGAACTTGCTATCATTCACAGCATTCTTGCACGGAGTTCTAGTTTCTTACGGAGCCTTTGTTTGTGTACTTTTGCATTTTGTAGCATTTCCATTGCGACTATGTTTGCCCACCTTTGTTTGCAACTAAGGTCATCCACGGCATCATGGGGCCGAGCTTCTTTTGTATCTCAAAGGTCTTTGTGTGGAAATGCGTCTGACCTCTCTCTCTCTCTCTTTATCTCTTCCCCCTCTTTCTCTCTGTGGTTGCAAGACACATGTCATCTGATGCCCTTTACCAAATATTCTCTTCTTGATCAATCTTACTTTTTTACATCATGTCTTTCCATAGCTCATATAAAATTCACCAATAAAATTCACCAACTATTCACCGACTATCTTTTACGACTACCATACTCAGAGCTGCTTGAAACACATCTTTTTCGCTCTCGGGCCAACCGTCGTCTAGTTGTTTTTTCCTCCCCACCTGCCAGGTGAGCGTCTCTAGATTTTCGAGCTCCAGATCACAGTGCGCACTGCTGGCTTGGGGGGCTGTGGAGTGGGCCAGTGGCCGGCCCGGTGCCACATCGCGAGCGCAAGAGGCTGCACATCGCGAGCTCAGGAGGCTGTGGAGTGGCCGTGGCACCCGATGCCACATGGTGAGCTCAGGAAGCTGTGGAATGGCCCTGGACCCGAGCACATGCCAGAAAGATTGCCAGAGAGAATGCCAGAAAGAATGTCGGAATAAATGCCAATAGAATCCCAGAAAGAATGTCAGAAGATATGCCAGACAGATGCCAGATAGAATGCCGGAAAGAATGTCAAAAGATATGCCAAATAGAATGCCAGAAAAACTGTCAGAAGATATGCCACAAGTTAATGCCAGAAAGAATGTCAGATGCCACATATAATGCCAGAAAGAATGTCAGAAGATATGCCACAAAAAATGTCAGAAGATATGCCAAATAGACTGCCAGAAAGATATGCCAGAAAGAATGTCAGAATATATCGATGGCAGATAGGCATGATATTATTTTTGACAGTGGGGATCACTCGAAGTAAAATATTTTCTTTTTTTAGGGGAATATAGTGTATATATATATACAACCATGATCAACCATGAAACATGGAGATACCCTGGCATCAAACATAAGGATACAAATTGATATAAATGGATATAAACGGAAATAAAATGATATAAATGGATATAAATGGATATAAAATGATATAAATGAATCTAAATGGATATAAAATGATATAACTGAATATAAATGGATATAAAATGAAATAAATGGATATAAATGGATATAAATGAATATAAAATGATATAAATGGATATAACATGATATAAATGAATCTAAATGGATATAAATGGATATAAATGGATACAAATGGATATAAAATGATATAAATGGATATAAATGGATATAACATGATATAAATGGATATAAATGGATATAAATGAATCTAAATGGATATAAAATGATATAAATGGATATAAATGGATATAAAATGATCTAAATGGATATAAATGGATATAAATGAATATAAAATGGATATAAATGGATATAAATGGATATAAAATGATATAAATGGATATAAATGGATATAAAATGATATAAATGGATATAAATGGATATAAATGAATATAACATGATATAAATAGATATAAATGGATATAAATGGATATAAATGGATATATATGGATATATATGGACATAAATTGATATATATATATATATGGATATACATGGATATAACTATGCTCGAATCATCAAATGCGAACACGGCCATTTATTGCCATTTCAATGGAGAACCATGGATTTTCGATCTCACTGGGGTTGGGTTTTCCCACATTCTCAGGCAAAACCAACGAAACATAAAATCATCCCTGGATGGTAGATTTAGTAAACAACATGGGGATTTCCCCATGAAATGGGGATTATCCTAAGCAACAACACCTGCAGACACACAAACACATGATCACACACGTGGCCACGGGTGGACATGTTCGAGAATCCACGCTCTCAAGGCCTAGGGTTCAGTCTCCTGCGATGCAGATGCCAGAAGCGATCTTCCAAAGATATCTGTCTTTGTCAAAATCATTTCATGCTCCGTCACCCAGTCAGTCTTTCAGTTTTTCATCATGTGTTGGAACTGACTGCAAAAACCGACTTAAACAAAAGGACACCAACACAGAAGCAAACCAACTTACAGTACTTCATTCAAAACAAGTGGGTGTGTCAAAAAACATGGAACCCACCAAAACCCAGCAAAATGGTGTCGACTTTGTTGGTGAATCCTGACTCTATCCCCTTTTCTTTAGACACTCTTAATCAGTCAACGACACACACAAGAACGCACAGCTCCTTTGGCGCAAAGAGCACAGAGCGGCAAAGGCAGTTTCTGCAGCGTGCTGGGCACATAGCTCTCCAGCAGCACAAAGTCTTTCTGCAAGATGCCACGCACATGGTCGCGGATGTATGGATATTGCAGATCCTGCGCCAAGATCGAAGAGAAGACTTGGAGTGCTCAAAATTTGACCCAAACAATTGAAGACCTTTCAAGTAGATGAGCCAACTAGTAACTAGTGGATGAACCCATGGACACATATAAAATACAAGAAGATGGGTAGCTGAGGGCAAAAGGACAATCTTGCAGCCCAAGAGTTGGCGGTTCACAGATCCACAAACTCAATTCGGCACCATCCTATCCAGGGATGAAACATCATTATATAACATTATATATATTGTTCATTCGACATCTCAATCCGTGCAGCTGGTGGGCTCTTCGCAGGCAAAAGGGAGCAGTGCACAGGGTGCTGACTCCTTGAGAGTTTTTCATGGTAGCGATAGCCTGGTTCTTAAGAAACTAGGCAGGGTTTTATCCAGTAGAGGCCGAGCCCAGAGGCCAGGCCTTGGTCCAGGGATGGGAGAGCATCAGAAGATACCATCCTTTGATGGTGCACCAGAGAAGCTGGCGACTTACCGAGATGAGGCGCTGGCATACACCTTCACTCTAGAGATCCATAAGCGGTTTCTAGCAGGGCCCAGACTGGCCCAAAGTCTTACAGGAGTGGCTCGCACAGTGATCCGAAGAAAGCTCTCAACGGATCCTCAATGGCTCGCTCACCCGCGAGGAGCCTACACGTTGATCGACTTCTTGGAGCAAGCCATTGAGCAACCGACTCTTGTGCAAGCCTCGCAGCACATCCAGAAGTTCTTCTACCAGCTCAGGAGGAAGAGGGGAGAAACCATGACGGAGTGGGTCAACCGGCACTCCGAGAGCCTTTGGGAAGCTTCTCGGGCCTTGAAGCGTGTTGAAAAGGAGTACGCCGTTGCACCCTCTGTCGCTAGAAGTTCCTCTTCCACAACCTCCCAGCAAGGTGACAGCCGCCCCAGTAGCTGGTGGGATTCGGCTGAGCCTCAGAGAAAATCTGAGGATGAAGTCTTTGCCTCAATGAGCTCGACGAGGATGGTGATGGCGGCCAGGACAATTGGTCCCAGTGGGGTTGGAGGTCTCAGGGATGGTCGTGGGGAGGCTGGTCGTCTTGGAAGACGGATGAGTATCAGCCCCCACAGTCCTGGGAGACTGATGTGGCTGACTTTTTGCCTGACTACCTCTGTGGCTTCTTGCTCTTGCATCGGAGCGGACTAGATGCTCATGACCGAGCCAATATCCTGGCTGCCATCCGCGGTGTCTTCTCTGTCAGATCAGTCGAGAGAGCATTGAAGGAACAATGGCGCGATGATCTCGCCAAACGGGACAAGGCCAAGTTCCAGCCCTTCGTTGCAGTCGAGGAGGAAGAAGATCAGGCTCTCATGGCTGAAGGGGAAGCACCGGACTTTGGAGATGATGCTTGGGCCGAAGAAGTTTACTGGGCTGACCAAGCCATTGTAGACTCAGCCCTTGCTGCGATCCAGGAGCAGAAGCGGACGCTGAAGGAGGCCAGATGGAGGCAAAGTCAGATGAGACTGGGCCGAAAGTTCTATCCGGTCTCAAAGGGCAAAGGCTATGCCAAGGGCAATGAGAACAAGCCGGCGTCAAAGTGTTTGAAGTGCGGCGGCCCTCACTTCACGGACAATTGCCCTGTGAAGCGGCCTTCAGCTCAGATAGCTGAAGAGCATGCCGAAGTAGCCTTTCGGCAGGGATCCTGCCTTGTGAGAAGAGTGACACCAGTGGAACTGGCGATTGCTTAGAACTTTCCTTTGCAGCCACCTCGGGAGCCTCGATCTCCCACAAACCATCAAGGCGGGCAAGGGGGTCATCGACTGTGGAGCTACAGCGACATTGGGGTCGGTGTATGCACTGGAGTCGATCATGGCCCTGAACGTCCAGCGTCATGGAGAAGATCGAGTGAGAGTGGACCCGGAGGTGAGGCCAGTGTTCAAATTTGGAAACAACGGCACCAAGTCGTGTATCTCCACCGTAGCTCTCGGTGTGGATCTCGGAGACCGAAAGGGAAATCTCCAAGTCCACGTGCATGACGTGGAGAATCAACCAGTGCTTATTTCCATCAAAGCGCTCAAGGCTTTAGGTGCAGTTTTGGATGTTGAAAATGACGAAGTCATTTACCGGAAGGTATGCCCACGTAGCGTAGTTCCTTTGGAAGCAGCATCCAATGGCCACTTGCTCATGCCCTTAGGCGGTGATCTCCTGAAAGGAGCAAAGATTCGCAAGGAACCCTTTTCCTCCTTGAGTGAATAGGAACCACGCTTCCTTGGGGAAAATGGACAACTAGCCCAAGGGAGACCGCCAAGTAGATTTCATGAGTTTGACACATGCAGTATTTGCACTTTGCAATCTGTACAGTCGGGCATTTGCAATTTTTGCCACAGCCACTTTCACAGTCCTCTTCAGTTTGAACATGTTGTTGATGTGTGTGATGATGCATGATGGTGATGTGATGAATGATCAACGTAGTCAGCTTGAGCCGGAAGTTTCTCTCCCGACGTCTCAGCCTCAATCCAACTTGCGTGATCCAACGCTCAGCAGCAGCTCCAAGTTTGGCTTGCCTGATGCCGACCGAGACGAAGGAGTTCCTGCATGCCAAGGTCGCCGAGCTGGGCGAGACTATGCCACAGTCGTCCAGCACCTTGCAGCTCAAGGCGCGATTGGCGGAGCTCAGGGATCAGTCCAAGAACCAGATGGGCCCCGCCTTGAAGGACCGCATGACAGAACTGAACAAGGCTTCTCGCAAGAAAGCCACGCTGATCGAATTTGCGGAGAAACAAGAAGTGCCCATCCTGGAGTCAGACACCATTGCCAGAATCTATGCCAAGGTGGAAGCCAAGTTCAACCAGGAGGTTCCAGGAACCTCATTGGACAAAGTGGGCTTCGGCAAGTTCCTATGGCCAGATCTTTGTGGAGAATCCCAGTTACATCAAGTGGGTCATTCAGACTGCGGAAGAGAACCAGGAGGATGCTCATTGGCGCCTTCGTCGCCTTGCCACCTGGAGTGTGATTCAGCAGACCCCACCGAATCTGTGCTGGAAGCCCATGCCGCCTTCTCCTCCAATCGGGGGGTATCACATTCAGGGCCATGGGAAGTTATCCCACCATCTTCCAGAAGATTCCTCCGACGGTTCATTCCAGGCAGTGACCAGCAGCGATCAAGAACAAATCCAACGTTTGGCCCAAGAGCTCGAACAGATCAAGTCCGAGAAAGCGAGTTGGAGCTGCGCCTTGGGAGCAGCAAGATGCGCAAGGAGATGTGAGCTTTTCTGAATCTGAGGAGCTAGAAGCATTGGCTTCCTACCCGGAACAACAGTGTCTCGACCGCCATTGCAAGATAGGCAGGGGTTGGAAAATTGAAAATAACCCCTACAACACGAAATGGGGTGAACTCAAGACTGTTGGTAGACTGTTTCTGTTAGAAGTTGCTTGCAGTCCGGACAGCCTTCTGTCAAGTGAAGCCGAGAAACAGTTTGGACCGGGTTCAGCCATGAGATGCTCCCTGTATAATGGCTACGACTTAACCACTAATGAAGGAATTTCCAAGATTTTCAAGGTCATTGATGAACTTCACCCTTGTCACATTTGGATTTCATGCGATTCGAAAACTTTCTCTTGTCCCATTTGTGATGAAAGAAAAAGGGTGGCTCCCCGTAGGCCTGCTACACTTGAGGTGATTCCCCAAAAATGGCAAGTTGTTCAATCGGATATGGGTTCCTGGCACCACCCCCAATCTAAGGACAAATGTAAATTCATTTTGTTCATCGATGAGGGGTGTAGGTTCAGGTCCGGAAAGGTAATTTTTGAGAACAGTAGACAAATGGCCACTTGGCCTCTGGTAAAGCAGGTTTTTGAGGAACATTGGCTGGCCCATTTTGGGCAACCGGAAGTGCTGCGTGTGGATCCGGAGGGTGTCTGGCGGGACACCGAAGCATCGGACTGGTGCGCTACCAAAGGAATACAGCTAGATACCATTCCGGCTGAGGCGCACTGGCAGATAGGTATCGTGGAAAATGCCATCAAGCAAGCCAAAGCGGTGATGACAGCCTTGGCCGAGGAGTATCATGACATGTCCTTAACAGAACTTTTAGCAGAGCATTATGGGCATGCAACTCCAAGGATAATCATTTGGGTTATTCTCCCCTTCAACATGCCATGGGTAGGTCACCGGACGAATGGGGCAAACTCCATGATAGCAGAATCCAGGGATATCCTATTCACCCCCAAGAACATGCGGATGGCGGTTTCAAGGATACCATTCAGGCCATGTCCATTGCGGAACAAGCCTCTCAAAGTTTCAAGCGGAAGCCAGAATTGCTCGCGCTACAGCTGCTGGACAGAGACCCATGAAATCGTTTTGTCCTGGGGATTTGGTTTTCTTTTGGAGGAAACAGGTTCCTGGGTGTCAAGGTAAAGGGTTCTCTTGGTCGGGGCAATTTGTAGGACCAGCCAGGGTTTTGGCGGTTGAAACTAGGGTTGAGGAGGACGGATCTCTACGTCCAGGATCAGTGGTGTGGTTACATCACGCAGGTAGACTCCTCAAGGCAGCCCCAGAACAACTCCGAGCAGCGTCAGAGTGGGAGCAGGCGATAGAACAGCTCCAAGGGCCTGGAGGTTCCGTGGACTATCACCTCTCTGGCGACACATCCTGGTCGTAAGACGTACCACGATATTAGTAAGGATCTTCCCACGGACGATCAATTCCAGGAAGCCGCAAATCATCCAACGGGGGGACGTAGATTTACTGGTAAGAAGAGAGGTGTAGACTCAGAAGCTCCAGCAGGTCCAGCGTTGCGTCAACGTCAAGCAGATTTCCAGCAAATGTCGGATTTGCACGTCACGTCGGAGAACACCAAAGCGGTTCAACCAGCTTTTGAGATTGCAATTGACCTTCCTACTTCGAAACGAGGCCTTAAACGTTTTTGTGATTCCCCTGAAGCTTTTGTAGCTAGTCAGTTGCGTAGGCAGACGGTAGAAGTTAGAGAAAGGAATCTTACTGATGAGGAGCTAATTGAGTTTCGTGGGGCAAAAGGTAAGGAGGTCAAGAATTACATCCAGTCCCATTGTTTCAAACTTCTTCCCCCTGAATCCCAAAATGTGGACGCTGTCGGTATGCGTTGGGTTTTGACTTGGAAATGTGTTCCCGAAGAAAACAGCCGTAGGGCGAAGGCGCGGTGTGTAATCTTGGGTTACCAGGACAAGTCTTATGAATTTAAGCCAACTTCGTCTCCGACTTTATCGAAGGCAGGACGACAAGCATTTCTTATTTTTTGGTACCCAAATGAATTTTCGGGTCAAAAAGGGGGATGTTAGTTCAGCTTTTCTCCAAGGGGATATTTTGGAAGATGCTTGAATGTAGTTCCGACACCGGAAATCTGCGAAGCATTGGGCATTCCGGCTGGGTCCGTGACGAAGCTTCAGCGTGCAGCCTATGGACGTGTTGAAGCACCACTCTGGTGGTACAAATCAGTTTCTGTTTTTTTGACATCAATAGGCTACACGCGATTGAAGAGCGAGCCGTGTATCTGGGTATATTTCGACTCTTCAGGAAAACCCCGCTCAGTTATCTCAGGACATGTTGACGATTTTTTATTTGGCGGAGAACCTCAAGACACGTTGCATAATGATTTGATGAAGAAGATTCAAGATAAATTTTTCTTGGGGAACTTGGGAAGAACCCCCTTTTGTGCAGTGCGGGGTGCGGATTAAGCAATTGGAAGATTTTAGCTTTGAATTGGATCAATCGGATTTCATTGAGAACCTTCGTCCTATTTATTTGTCTCATGATAGATTGAGGAAACTTGACGCACCAACTTCTGAACAGGAGAAGACTCAGCTTAGGGCCATCTTAGGTAGTTTAAGCTGGTTGTGTGGTCAAACTGATTTTCAACACTCTTCTGATGTTGGCTTTTTAATTTCCCAAACACCTCAAAGTAAGGTTTCGGATCTCATCAAAGTAAACAGATTGGTTGATGATGTAAGGAGAAACAACTGTCCCCTGAAGATCCATGGAATTTCCAAGGGTGCTCAGATTGATTTGGTCGCTTGGGCGGATGCGGCATGGGCCAATCGTCCCGATTTGACCAACAGCACTGGGGGTATCATCATTGCGGCGGCGAATCGCGATCTCCGAGATGGAAAGTTGACTCCTATCTCCTTGATATCTTGGCGCTCTTACAAGATTGATCGTGTAAGTAGAAGCCCAGCTTGCGCCGAAACTCATGCTGTAGTAGATGGTGAAGATGAACTTTTCCACATACGCTATCTCTGGTCAGAACTTCATCATCCTCCTTCACAGCTCAGAGAACTGGTCAAAGAAGAAATTGTTCGTTTAACTCCAGGAATATTGCTCACTGATTCTAAGAACTTCTATGATAAACTGAACAAGGACACACCTGTGATCAAGGGTGCAGAACGTAGGGCTGACATCGAGGCGCTGACAGTCAAGGAATCCATGGAAGACACCAATCTCATGTTGCGATGGGTTCATAGCGATGCTCAACTGGCCAATAGCAATACCAAACCTACTGAAAAACAACAAGTTCAACTTTTCAAACAATTGAATCAGAAATGGCGTATCATTTATGATCCCAACATGGTCTCTGCAAGACGACGCAAGGACATGGGTTTGAAACCGATGGCTCATAATGACTCCGGTGATTGATTGATGCGATGTTGATTTTTTTGATTTTTATCAGAGGACTGTGGAGTCAATTTTTTTTTATCTTGGACCTGTGTTCATTCGACATCTCAATCCGTGCGGCTGGTGGGCTCTTCGCAGGCAAAAGGGAGCAGTGCACAGGGTGCTGACTCCTTGAGAGTTTTTCATATATATATATATATACACATCATTATATATATATAATCATTCAAATCACCAATCACGTGCTGGCTAAACCATCCCGAAATTTTGCAGGACCCCCCCAACAAGATGGACATGTAATTCATCACATTTCATCACTATCCTAATGGGATTTTGCTTAGCCGAGGCACGGGGTTCACGCCGTAGCGCCGTTCGAAGTGCTCCCAGAAGCGGTCGCTGGACAACTTACCCAGCTCTGGTTGGAGCTGATCCTGAGAGGAAAAACATGGAGGAAAGATGAGGAAAACATATGGATTTTTCATTGGATTGTTTTCCACAAAATTTCCAGGAAATCTCCATACTTCATGGTAAAAAGCATGGTCTCCTGTTGATTTTCCTTTAAACCAATCCAATGGGTTTTTTGGATGTTTGTGGAACCCCAATATGGGTTTCAAGGTAAATCTTCTCATAAGTTTTAGAATAGGACCCGACAATGGTGAGATGCCTGCTGTTGTGTTTATGAACCTGGAGGATTTACAATATGGTGATTTTAAATGTTTTTAATATATTTAAATATGGATGATCATTTTATTCATGAATGGATCTAGGGTACAGACCCATGTTGGCTGCATGATGTGATGTTCCTCTTTTCAGGGTTTGTAACTTCCCGTGCTTCGAACATGTGACGTGCCATTCGTGTTTCGATTGTAACGATCATCTCGTGACATTCGCATAGTAAGCGTAGTATGAGTTGCCTGAGTCCATCATGAGACTCTATATGACTCTATCCATCAAGTAGTTTTGCTATCTCAAATGGAGGTTTGTACCAATATCTCTCTCCGATATCTGTGTTTGTCAGCAAAATGGGGGATACCTCAATTTATGTTTATTGTTCTAAGGAACACAATTTTCAAATCAATTTTCTCAACCACCTTATTTGGGTTTTTCCCAGCATTTTCAGCCAAACCCAATGGAACAACCATGGAAACTTGTTGCATGTGAGGTGGCCTCCACTTCAAATCAATGAATCACTGGCCCAGCCCAAACAACTTAATGTCTCAGTTCAAATTATCACAACATCTCACATTCGGAAGTACATTTCTCAATCCAAACAATAAATAAACGTTTTCAATGCCTCCATCTCTCGTTTCCAAACCACAAAATCTGTTCCCTCTGGTCATCCAACCTGATGCAAATTCTAACCGTTTATTTGGAGGATTCTTAAAATTGGAGGTACCCCTAAATCTTCCAGTTTTTGATAGGATTCTCCATCATAAACATTCATAAACCATCCAGTTTGGGGATACCCCATTTATGGAAACTCCACTTACATATGACTTTCCCTGCTAAACATTGTGACTTTTCAGCCAGCTATGCTTTATTGCCAGGTGGTTTAACTGTCCACGTCTTCATCGTCGAAACCTCGACAATAGCGGGTAACATCATGTAACATCCCCGTTTTAGTTGACTATGTTGACTAAGAAACAGTTTTGACTGGCAAAATACTAAATACTAGTCCTTTTCGAAGGCTGAAACCCTTGATTTCAAAATCACTCAAAATCCACAATCTTGGGATATAGAGGGATATCACTCAAAATCCATAATCCACTCAATTTTGGTGCAATCATCTATTTGTTTTTTCTATGTTTATTGGATTTTATTGGGATATAGAGGGATCATGGATCACAATCCCACAATCCGAGGCGCCGGATCATGCGACGCGCCGTGCAGCTGCGGTGCGCGGTTGGCTGAGACGTAGAGTTTCAATGGAGCTGGCCACTTTCGCCGCAGCAACTCCTAACGTTGGAAGATTGGAAGCTGGCCATTTTCGGATTTCGATCTGAAGAGGTATATGATGGTATATGTATCATATTATCTCATTGTATCTTATTGTCTTTTATATTCTTGTATTCATCGATAGTTAGTACCCAATATAATTTTATTACATGTTGGACTATATATGTTGCATATATTATCATTATATATTGTAATAATTTATATCCAACCATTGGGTATTATTGGATGATGTCATTCACAAACTCCCATTTTTTGTTGTATGTTTGTTGTAGTCGCAGTGTATAGATATATAAATACGTATATATATATAATGATCTTTATGAGATACAACATCCACTGATATTGGGAGTGTGATGACATTAATAATGACGATTGACACTAATAGTCAAAGCAATAGTACGTGGGATCCGTGGGATGGTGTGGAAATGCGGTGGCACCTTCACCAAAAGGGGAAGAGCAGGGTAAGCATGTTCAAGTATGCAGGAAACCATGTTAAATGGATATGGTTCAACATGGTTCAACATTATGACCTTGGGTACCGTGGGTGGCTACAGCAACCCGGTAGTACTTCAAATGTCCAAAATGTGGGGGCGAGCGGAAGCAATCCATGTTTGCTTGCTCTGTACAACGTAACGTTCTTTCCAAAGTCTCTTGGGCATTCCTTCTACTGGTCAAACGCAATCTCTCTCATCAAACCTCATTGCATAGTAGCTATATCATGTCAAACTAACACTGTGTGTGTTTGCGACTGTCTGAAAGTCGGGTATCCACTTTGATGGTTTGTCACAAAGTCGGGTTTCCACTTTGATGGTTTGTCACACTTTGATGGTTTGGCGCCATTTTGCTTTTTGGATCTTTTTGGGATATCCCCATTTTCAAGCAAACCATAGCAAACCCATATCAACATGATTTGAACCTAAATTTGGGGATGGAAACTCTACTTTCTCCCTGTTTCCAGTGAAATCGGGGATGGTTTATGCCATTGAATAAAAAACCGATTTCACCATCACACGCTAAGTGTTAGGTTCGTGAAAAGACAGTATACCAGTGGCCCCAACATTTATTAGTCTTATCATATCATTGTATTTTCCAAATGATTTTTTCCATTTTGGGGTATATTTATATAGATATATATTCCGCTTTCGGACCTACTGTCACTACCATGGCCCAGTCTCTTCATCTTTTGGCCAAAGCTCCATGTTTTTCACGGTCAACTTCCTATGTTTAACGGCTCGTTCAAGAGCAATGAAGCCGAAAACCATGGCTCTCAAGGTCCGGACCCAGGGATTCTTCTACATTATTCCCCCAATCTTAACATATCTCAACCACCTGAGCCACCTGCCAGATCTCCTGCACCATTTCATAAGCCAGCCAGGCGCCAAAGGAATGTCCCAAAATCACGAAGCTTTGGCCCTCGAAGGTACTTCGGCCTGGACAAAATTTCGAAGCACTTCGAGCCGTGTCCAGTGAACAACATGGTCGGATGTAAATCCAATGGCTATGCCATGCTATGCCTTGTTTTACTTGTTTTATCCTGTTTTTATAAACATCAACATGGAGTTGTGGAAGTTGTGATAGTATCATATAATATCTGATACGTCCCGCACAAAGATGTTGCGTCAGCAGCCTCACAACGTCCTTAAATCACCCTTTGAGCATAGCATCACGGGCCAAACCTCCTACTTCAAAAGCATTGTGATCATTGCTGGCAAGATCTTAAGCGATGCAACCTCTGCCTTAAGCTATTTGATTAGGCTAGACTCACCGTGACCAGATGGTCCTTGGTAGTTGGGATTTGTACAGGTACTGGATTTTCAAAAACAACCTATGAGTTACGGGTGTGGCAAACCCAATGACGTTAAGCCTACCATTTGGGAGTCGTTTATACATGTCTATACCCAAAACATGGTAATATTGGTTGTGGTTCAGAATTGGCTTCACCACAAATCCCAACTACAGATCTATTGTGACAGCTGGGTTTTCGCCCCACATGGACATCAAAAAACCGCTCACTGTGGCAGTGTCACCATCCTCGAATCCCAAGGATGGTGTATGACACAGGTGACCAATCCCCATGTGTTTTTTTTGCTCATTGCAAAACCCTTATATACTAGGGTTAAATCATTCATCATCTCATTTTTTTTGAGACAAACCCAAATATCAAATTGTCAGATATATCCTATTTAAACTATTGTATCCCCATAACATGAATTAGTTTGCCTATTCTATCACCATTACAGTCAGTGCCAGAATTATAGAACGGAGCCAGGAGGACAAAAGTACGGTAAAATACCGTACCTTTGTCCTCCTCCGGGTTCCGATTCGGAGCGGAGTCGGGAAATTTAATTATAGAACGGGGAGGAGGACAAAGGTACGGTATTTTACCGTACTTTTGTCCTCCTGGCTCCGTTCTATAATTTCTGGCACTGACATGATATTTACTGCATATTTGTACATATACAATCTAGAAAATGAAGATTTAATGAGGATTTAATGAGGATTTGATGAGAAAATGAAGATAAAATGCAGATAAAATGACGATTTGATGAGGAAACGAGGATAAAATGAGGATAAAATGAGGATAAAATGAAGATAAAATGAGGATTTGATGAGGAAATGATAATAAAACGCGGATAAAATGAGGATAAAATGAGGATTTAATGGGGATTTGATGAGGAAATGAGGATAAAATGAAGATTTAATGAGGATTTAATCAGGATTTGATAAGGAAATGAAGATAAAATGATGATAAAATGAGGATTTGATGAGATAACGAGGATAAAATGAGGATAACATGAGGATAATGGGAAATGTGGGAAAAATGGGGGAAAACAGAATTATAGAACAACAGCGCTCCGACAAGAATTATAGAACGACGAAAAAAGTTAGGAGTAAATTCAGATACGTTTTTTTTCTACCTTCCGAGGAAAACAGAATTATAGAACAACAGGGTACAGTAAATAACCGTACCTTCGTACTCCTCAACTTCCGTTCTATAATTCTGTTTTCCCCCATTTTTCCCACATTTACCAGGTGATTTTCTTAGATTTCATGGTGATTTTAAAAGATTTCATGGTGATTTTATGGGATTTCATGGTAATTTTATGGGATTTCACGGTGATTTTCTTAGATTTCATGGTGATTTTATAGGATTTCTGGGACCCCGGAAGAGGTTCTATAATTCTACAATTAATTTTTCCGTTCTATATATTAATTTTTCCGTTCGACGGAAAAATTAATTATAGAACGGGGCCCGGGAAACATTAATTATAGAACGAAAATGGGAAATGTGGGAAAAATGGGGGAAAACAGAATTATAGAACAGCAGCGCTCCGACAAGAACTACGAAAAAAGTTAGGAGTAAATTCAGATACGTTTTTTTTCCACACCTTCCGAGGAAAACAGAATTATAGAACAACAGGGTACGGTAAATAACCGTACCTTCGTACTCCTCAACTTCCGTTCTATAATTCCGGCACCTACAGTATAATTATTTTTTCCGTTCTATAATTAATTTTTCCGTTCTATAATTAATTTTTCCGTTCTATAATTAATTTTTCCGTTCTATAATTGATTTTTCCGTTCGACGGAAAAATTAATTATAGAACGGGGCCCGGGGAAAATTAATTATAGAACGAAAATGGGAAATGTGAGAAAAATGGGGGAAAACAGAATTATAGAACAACAGCGCTCCGACAAGAATTATAGAACGACGAAAAAAATTAGGAGGAAGATCAGATACATTTTTTTTCATACCTTCCGAGGAAAACAGAATTATAGAACAACAGGGTACGGTAAATAACCGTACCTTCGTCCTCCTCAACTTCCGTTCTATAATTCCGGCACTGACCATAGATCCACATGTTTGAATTGGCACCTTTGTAGTATAAGTGAATTTCATTTCCAGTGTGTTCTCCATCGACATTGCACTCTATATCGGGGTTGAGCCCCAACTTTTTTTTGGCAACTCCATCAAAAAACATATTTTTTGTTAGGCAAAGATATAGTTTTAGTCTTGGTTATATCAATGATATTTTCCCATTATTTCCCTATGATTTTCACTTCCCAAGGCCATATTTCCCTGGGTGTTGTCACTTCACCTCACCATGCAGTAGTCTGGGAGTCTGGGAATGGCGGTCCAAAGATTGGCTTGGCTTTGCTTAAGGATGGCGGTCCAAATATTATAACGATTTCCTAAAGGATTCTCAAAGTAAGTGCATTTCCCACTGGGAAAATCACTCAAATCATCGAGCAAATGAAGGTTGGGAGTCCCTCTGAAATTTTCTAATAAAACCCTATATATCCTCTTAAATTACATAAAAAATCCCATGAAATCCTATATCTTAAATCCCATCAAGTCCAAATTCCGCCTATGAACTCCCAACGGCCAAGTTCCACCAGGCCTATGCCGTCCAGCACCAGCATGGCCAGTTCCGTCAACGTCGCGGCCGCAAGGGCGGCCTCGCTCATGCGGCAGCCGCGCCCGGGCAGCTCCAAGGCCAAGAGCTCCACTGAGGCCGGCAGCCGCTTGGCCTTTCGGACCAGCCGCCCTTTTCGGACAACGGAGGGAAAAAGATGGGAAAAGTAGGCGAAATGATGGGAAAATGATGGGGTATTTCATGGAATATGGAAAAACCCATGGGGGTTGATGATGGTTTTATGGACAAATTATGGCTAACTCGGGGCATTTCAAGGGGACAATCATTTAAGTTCATAGATTCAGAAAAAGTATGGGGACCCCTTTATATATAGCCAGTAAAACAAGCACTCCTCAATTATGGTGACTCAAACACCAGCGATGCAATTTTCTGGGATGGGCATATCGCCAACGCACTTTCAGACCGAGACTCATTAATCATAAGGTATTGACTTTCAGCGGGGTTCCAATCCTGCAACATTGTTGGTTTGCCATGGTTTGCCAATAAATCGCCATAATGTCGACAAATCCCAACATCAAGAGATTTCAGGATTTTCTTTCCAATCTCATGGGATTTTTCTTTTGCCCGTAGGTCCAAGTAGCCCAAGGGTGGAAGGAGGCGCCCCCCATCCCCACTGGTGGCACACAGAACAGCCGCAGCTTGATGTCGGAGCCCAGGTTAGGCTGGGGCACTTCGGAGATCCAGGGGCCATACTTCGAACCAGCCGCGTTCATGGCGCAAGAAATGGAGGCGCTCCAGTCTCCAGTAAATAGAAACTGATAGAAACTGACATAAACTCCAAGGATATAGTGAAACTATGTGAAACTGATGTATTTTGATGGGTCTCGCAAAAATGGAAAGGAACCATTTCAACTGATATAGCTTGATGTTCGGCGTCGTAATCAGTTTTGGAGAGTGCTGCATCAACGTCATGGAAAAGAGCATTTGGGGCCAAAATTAGTGTCACAAAGTTTAATCATATATGATCATATGGAAATATATGGAAGTATGAACATGAAATAACGTGAACTAATCTGATTGAATCATATTGAATCTAATTGGTTCAAACAGATAAACCCTTTCAGTGTGTGACCTGGGCCGAACATCTTGAGCCAGGGAGACCCAAAAAGTGCTTTGATTCAACAAGACGATACATTTTTTCACTGCCCCTAAGCTATATATAACATGAAACAACGGGGAAACTAATGATCAACCATTTGATTCTTGCAACTGGGTCTGATTTTATCTGAACTCCGCTAATTGAGACTGATACCAACCGATTATCATCTTTTTGTTTCCTGATTGGCAATGTTCTCTCCCTCAAAATGACAATTTTGTTCAATTCAAGTTCTTTTTTCCCAGCAAAGTGACCATCTTCTCGCAGTGAACTGGCATTTTTCATTTTTCCCATCAACCAACAATTGCCATATAAATATAATACATCCATAGATGATATACATGTGGCTTGGTCTGAAAGTAAGCTGACCCCAAATTTCATGGTCTAAAGATGTCTAAAGTCTAAAGCATCATATTCCCATGAAAACTGGTTATGACTAGGGGTTCATCATGGGCCCATGGGCCCATATTCCAAGGGTTGGAGTGCGAGTCGATGCGAGTCCGCCTGGATTCTCTTTGCCTCAGCCGTGAAATCGCATGCTTTTTGATTGTGATGTTGGCAAAATCATCAACATAAACAATATAGATATAATGATATAATATATATATATATACATATTTATTATAACTGTAAGCATATGCATATTATTAAATATTATATATACATACATACATACATACATACATACATACATACATACATACATACATACATACATACATACATACATACATAC
>CAMXCT020001140.1:5000-106951 GCA_947184155.2 Cladocopium goreaui
AACATCTTCATATCTTTCTACTCAAATTTTGGTTATAAGGGCAGTTTCCAAGAAGTGTTGAAACCTCATAACCTTCTTTATCATCCCCTTTCGTGGGAAAGCGGAACATCAATTGCTCAAAGATACTATGAAAACATTGATTTATCCTTTCAGTTAAGTATTGGTAATACTGTCATACCCGAAATGCCAACGATGGGGGCTGCTGACAACTACAAGCATCTACAAGAAACACGAAACAATCACGTTTCAATAAAACCTCATATGTATAGGACGAATTCCTTTTTAGCGGGGTTCAACCTCAAGAAACTCAACAGTGCCAATTACACTGGACTGAATTTGAAGAACAATTCAAATATGGTTGTCCGTGTTAAGCCATTGTATGGAACAGACCTATATACAACAGACAACGGGACTGATACTGGACTGATGCCTGACAAAATGTATATCGTTATTGAACACGAATGTGTCTTGGAGATAAAAGCCCAATCTGTCATTTTCTATGACTAGAAACGATAGTGGATAATTAATAAAATTATAATGAATAATTTTATTAATTATTTTGATTTGAATTTTGGATAGATGATTGACTTGTAAAGTTCCTTCGCTTCCTTTAGATACTGTTTCTTATCCTCTCCCTTGCTTGATTTCCATTTACCATATACCTCTTGAAACCTTTGATAGTCTCCTGTGTCTATGCTTTTGCTGTTGTTCATCTCTTCAAACTTCTCTCTTATCACTTGTATTCCTACCTTGCTTGGTGATATTGCTTTGTTCATTGTTGGTTTCCTGACTGGTGCTTTTGATGAAGATGACGCCCCTGTTTCTTCCTGTGCTGTCTCTGCTTCATCTACATTGGGTGTCTTGTTGTCTTTGGGGATGTTGATTGTTGCTCCTAATGCTTGTGGTTGGGGTTGCTTTCCTCTTACTCTTCTTGCTTTGGGTGGTTTGGTGGTTGTGGATGGGTCTTCCTGAAATTCTCTCTTCTCCTGCGTTGGTGGTTTTGGTTTCTGTCTCTTTGCTTTGGACTGTCTCACGCTTAAGGGTTTCCTCTTTTCTGCTGTTGGTATTGCTGTTGTGTCCATTGGTTCATTGACATTGGGCACTACATCCACGTTCATCTTTGATTTTTCCTCCTTTAACTTCTTTTGGTGATTTACCTTTTTGACTTGTTTGTTGATTAGTTTTTGTGTTGGTTTTATCTTGGACGGTTTCTCTTCCTCGTCTTCGTCGGGTATGATGGCGTCTGTCAGTTTTGATGCTATTAGTCCTCCTATTGACCCTCCCTTTGCTGTTCCTCCTGCTGTGGCGACTGCTTTGATGACGGGATTGGATGATTTAAGGAATTTCTTTAAGTTGCTTCTACTGCTTGAAGGCGGTTCTTCGTCTTCTTGTATCCCTGCCGATGCTGTTGCTCCAACGGCGTCGTATGCTCCTTTGTTTGCTATATAGTGGTCTTGTGAATGACTTAAGTTTGCTTGTTCTGCTACTCTCCTTTCGTTCTCTTCCCTCAACTCTGCCTCTCTGTCAAAGGACATCTCAAAGTCGCTGATGGCGTCGTCCCTCAAGTCGGTCATATCTTCAAAGTCAAGGTTGGGTGTTTCTTCTTCCTTCCTCGCGGTCGCTTCCTCTGCCATCTTTTTGAAGTTCATTTGCTGTAAGTCTGCTGGGTGGATGTTGTTTGTGTTCAGTGCTTGACCCTGCGGACTTTCGTGAAAATACCAAGCGTTCCTATCAAAGATATTTCTGATGTCATTGGTTTTGAACTTTTCCCTGTCTATTTCCTTGATGAGTTCCGCATAAATGGGTATTCGTGTCAATCCCTGTTTTGTGTTGATTACTTCTGCTGTCATTGCTATATATTAATACTTTAGATTTTTATATTAATCTTGTGTATCGCCTCTCAACCACTGTTTGTATTCATCAATTCTCTGTTTCATATTCTGGACGTTCGCCCCGTAATCTTCCAATCTGTGATTTTTCCTCACCTCCCTCAACCTTGTCATTTCGTTCTGTAGCATCTCATTCTCTTCCTTCATCCTCTGCTTTACTTGTAAGACCTTGTAATCGTGCTCGGTGTTGTGATATTCAAGAAGACGCTTCAGGTAAAGATGATGGTTGTGAGTTGGCATCCTTGCCGTGTTGCTGTCGTTGTGGTAGTAGTGGTCATAACTACTATACACTTTTTTTCTTCTGTCTGGCATTTCGGGCGTTCCGCTCCTGTAGTTGGCACTTTTGTTTGAACGGACGGTTTGTCTTCTGTTGATGTCCTTGCGGACGTTTTCGTAGATGTCTGTTTTGTTGAGTTCTATTTTCTGTTCCTTGATGTTCATTTTGATGCTAAAGATTTCAATTTCTCTCTCGTCGCTTTGTTCTTTTCCTCTTTGGCTTTGTTGTAGGTGTCTCTGGCGGACATCGCACTTTGTAGTTCTTCCTTTATTTGTTTTACAAGGTCGCTTTTGAATGCTTCTGGGTCAAAAGGTGGTTTCGCCCTTGACGGTCTTACCCTTTTGGGCTTTGGCGCTGGTTGTGGTTTCTCTTCAACGGATGGTTCAATTATTTCTTCTGGTTTCTCCTCTTCCTTCGGTGCTTCTTCCTGTATTGGCTCTGGTATTGTTTCTTCCTTGGGTTCTTCATTATCAATCTCTTTTACGACTACCTCTGTCATATATTAATATTATAGATAATTTTTTATACTTTCAAAATCTCATGCCTCAAATACGGTTTGTTCAATCCTTCCAGTTTGAAGGTTCTGTTTCCGACGTCGTCATATTCTATCTTGACGATTTTGTAGGGTTGATTGCTCCACTTTGAGTTATACTCCTTCCTCTCGGTGTAGTCAGTTGTCTTTTTTCTTCTCAAAGACCTTCACCATATCATTCACTTTGACCTCTGGATATTTGCGAGTGTTCTTTTCCCTCCTTGTCAAATTCACCCTGACGTTCATATGGTTCTTGTCGTCGTGGGCATCCTTGGGTTTCATTTTGGTTGATGAATGGATGGTGTCGTTGTATTTATCCAACGCCTTGGACAACATCACAGTCCAACTACCGCGATTAAACCTCACCCTGTCGTGTATCATATTCTTCATCGTCCTTATGAAACGCTCCACAACATTAGCGTGTGTTAGGGTGACGACGTGAGTGATGCCTTCCTTCTCAAAAAAATCTTTAACCCCTGCTTGGAAGGCACGGTCATTATCACTATAAACCGACATTGGAAAACCAATTTTGTTGAAACTCTCTTTCATCGCCGGTGATGTGATTGGTCCAGATTTTTCTTTCATAGGGACGACGTTTGCCAACTTGCTGAAGATGTCAATGACCACCAACCCGTATCTCGGTTCGTCGTTCTTGATGGGAATTTTTGTCTCTGGTTCTTTAGTTAGGGGTTTCATATCCATTATGTCAATCTGATATTCAAACCTTGCGAAGGGTGCGGTGTAGGAGTTTGAACCCTTGTATTTTCTAATCTGTTTGTTGGGCTGTTTTCTCATAAAGTTTTCCACATCCACCCTGTTGATGGTCTGGTCTTGTTCCTTGGCTTTCTTGAGGGTCTCATTGATTGAACCGAAGCCCGTTTCAAGATTGTAATAGACATTGCTTATGATGTCATCTCGTGATAGTCTCCTTGCCATATATTATAATATTAGATTTTTAAAATTGTCAGCAATAAAAAATATACTTAAAGAAAAAATGCCTATATATAGTAAGAGTGAATAAGATGACTAAATTTGACTGTGGATGTCGTATAATGACAGATGTTATAACCCTGAACGATACAAAGCAACCTAATTGGAACTACTTGCTCAAAACCTTCGTGAATGTTTGTGGCAAGTGCTACAAGAAGCAAATTAAATTCCAATATATGGAAAACAAACTTATGGAGATGGAAAAGCAAAGAATGGAAATGTTTTCGGAAAATGAGGATGAAGAACAAGACACATACTTTGACCTGACAGAGTTGAAGGAACATCTCAAAACCCTCCCACCCAATGAAAGACACAAAGTGAAGGATTTTGAGAGGTTAAGAAACCTCGCAAATGGACAAGACCCCAACGAAGGAATGAATGAAATTGATATGGTCATAAGAGAACTGGAAGAGGAGGAAAGGGAAAAGAAAAACCAACCCGAACTAAAAAAATGAAAGAGACCCCAAAAACTACTTAAAGAAAAAATACCTATATATAGTAAGAGGATGCTATTTACTTATAAAAACTGCGGATGTTGTAAGAAAGAAATGACTGACCTAAAGGATTTATTGAACAATATTTTTCCCGCTGGAATTTGTGATGAGATATGTGATTACAACCTTCACTGTTCAAAATGTAAAGACTTAAACGATAAGGAGCGTAGATACATAGATTTCAATTATCATTTTGACTATTTTAATGATAAAAAACTGACGAGAATAGAAAAGACAATCTATTTCTTTAAAACAAGGATGGAGACATCACCTATTTATTTGTCCAACACGAACCGAACAAACACTCGGCAAATGCAAAGAGAAATTGATGTTTTAATGGATACATTCAAACTCAAGCAAGAATTCAAACATGACAAACTGTTCTTAATGGCGATTAAGTCTTTTGTGAAAAGGGAGTGGAAAACTACCTATCACTTCCTTAAAAACTTTCACGACCTTACATATATGACATATTGTAAGAACAAACGGGAGTGGTTTGCTCAAAACGATTCGACTTATACATTCAGAAATAGGGAGTTTAAGGTAAATGACATTTTGAAAATATTTTTGCGTGAATATGTTGAAGAACTGTTCAACGGTTATGAGAAATATTTGAACATAGAAGAGATAAAAGAGTATCTACAAAAAGTGGTAAATACTTAAAGAAAAAATAACTATATATAATAAGAGAAAATGAGTAAAGCAAAAATTCAGGTTATAGATAGAGGTAATATCGGTATATATGCTGACTTTGGTAGTGAAAGCGAAGATGAACACGAATGTGATAGACAAGCAATAGAAAAAGAAGATGAAGAGATTAGAGACTTTGTAAAGTGTCATCCTATGCCTTCACCAGATGATGAGGAAGGAGAATACTGGTGGTTTAAAGTAATTGATAGGATGAAAAACGACCAAGGAATAAATGGAATGATAATTTTTTCGCTTATGAGATTTGACATTATAAAAAGAATGTATGAAAACCTCACTAACAAAACAATTATCGTTGAATGTGGTAAGGAACTTAACCGTGATGGAAAATGGGATGCTATGGCAATAAATCAAACTCTATTAGCATTAGCAATAGATGAACTAATTTTAGATGATACAGACGAGCCAACTATCACAAGTCAAGTCAAGATAATTGAACACTGGTGGGATGGAATAGGAAAGTGGAAAGCATAAATGATTAATTAATAATATCTTAACAAAACATATTATGAAGTAATCACCCACCCAAACACAAACATAAACCCCAACAGCCTAAACAATTATCCCCCTCATCTTAAACCAAACCATCAAGTGAAAGTTAGGGGCAAAATAGTCCCAAAACCCACCACATAAAACATCAAAGGTAAGGAAGAAACATTGAACAACAACATAAAAACCAGAACAGTTAAAACAATTCAACACACAGACACAAACCTAAACAAAAACATGACAACCGAGCAATGAACAAACAAAAAACAAAAATAATGAAACAGGAAACGATGAACACTTAAGAAGAACATAGCCGCAGAAACCCCACCTGAAAAAACATCAAAGGAAAGGAAGAAACATTGAACAAGAACATGAAAACCAGAACAGCCTCAACAAAACCCACCCTCATTGAAACCAAACATTATTACATCAACCTCAACAAACATTTAGCAAGATAATCAAAAAGAAACAGTCAAACATTTCAGATTCCAAGATTGAACAAAAACATTACAGCCTCCCACCTAACCTCCAACCTGTCCTGTCCTAGTTTCCCCCTTTTCCCATTTTTTTCCCAGTGTTTTCCATATCCATCCACGACATTTCATCCTGATTTTCTCCAGCTCAGCCCAGGAGCTCAACTATGTAGATGGTGAGAAGCCTGGAGACATGCAGAATCGTCGTTCCCGGAGATCCTAGTAGCTCCCGCGCAGATCGGGAACGGACTCCGGGGAACTGGCTCCGGTGTAGATTATGATGCATCTAATTCGATGCCTTGGCCAGAGATTCCCTCCGATCTCCGATCTATACTGTGTGTAATTGGTGTAGCTTTTAAGTAAAGGGCAACTTTTGAGAAAAAAATGGTCACATTTATATCAAGAAGCGACAACGAGTCGTCTTGCAATTTCAAGCTAGGCCACTGGCGGCCAGGGACCTAAGCAATCTATCGATGTTTGGCCAATGGGGAATACCATAAAATGGCCCATCCTGAATAGGACATATCATGTTCAATGGGTATATGGGATGATTTGGCTTCTCAGACAAGCCCAGTAATACTGTATCTGAATAGTTTTTTTTTGCTGCGAAAACATTGCTGGGGCATAGCATTTTATAAAAAGAGACCCGGTTTTTTGCAGGGTACGAAAGACATCTGGTAACCACTTGGTGGGTTGTGCCATCGTATTTGTACATAGAGCTGGTCTTTTGATCACGTAGTGCCAAATTCTGACCGGCAGTTACCCAGCAAATTGTAAAGGAAACAGACGGCCATTTCACTGATGGAACCCGAAAAAAAATCGGGTCGTAATACAATGATCCACTTGAAAACTCAGTGGAATGTGCAGAAACGCCCACATGACCTGGAACGCTTTGGGGGAACCTGAACGATCCAAGATCCATATAGATCATATAGATCAGAAAACAAAAGCCAAATAATTAACTATGAGAACTATGACTGCGCAAGCATTCAACACTAGGAACCAACACAATTCAACTACCTATCTCAAATCCGAAATGGAACGGCCCACCGCAAGCACAGCAATCACTGCCTATAATGTAACTATCTTTCTGATGTTTATTTTTGAAGACACATAGTTGCAAAGATCAGGGCAGCCGACACAAAACAATCCTAGAGCATTCAAAAACCCTCTGCAATACATCACAATAGCGGCACAGTTCTTTTGAGATAAGTTCTATTCATTTCTATAATGTGTAAAGACACACTTTGCAAATAATAATATAGTATTGTACAGTACTCAGTACACACCTGCGGCATTGTGACAGGCTTTGAAAATTATGTTTTGCATAGGGGCAAACTCGTCAGGCAAGGTAAATCCCCTTGGTATCCCTTGAGAAGGGAAGCATCAGTTGTGGTCATCATGGCCTAGATACATCTTCTTCAGAAGATCAGCAGAATCGAACAGATGTTGGCCTGGTGGATTTTTGGATGTTGCGGTTTCGAAAAGAAAGCCGCTCTAGAAATACACCTTTGCAATCCTTCAATATCCTTTACTATATATACATATATTTGTCTGTCAGTGATATGTAAGAATGAACCTCACGCAAGCAAATCATCAAGCTGACGCAGGTTGAGGATTTTGCACAAAGATTGTGCTAAGAGCATTTTGTCGAACTGCTACACATTAGGCCCTCCATCTTTTTGATCAGCGAAAGTGATACCATACCATGGCAGGGAATCTCGACAGATTGAGGCAGGGTTCATTGGAATCGTTTCACGTGATTTTGCCAATCCAAATCTCATTCGTTGTTTGCAAGTGATGACCTGATGACCGTGCTCTAGCAGTGATTCGACTCCGCAAGAGTTCAACCGGTGTAGCGTTGTGACAGTCGGCGCGACATGTCGAATCCCGTGTGGCTTCCTGATGTGCAAAGTGTATCATAGGAATGCTGGGCTGCACTTGTCGCCGGGAAGTTTTGCAAGCCGCTTCACAAATTGATTGATTTTTGCAGCCCTGTCAGAGTATCAATATTTTCATAGTATTTTCCATGAAATAAACCATCCAGCTATTGGGGTACCCCCATTTATGATTTGAACATACTGAAGAACCATAATAACCATAATAACAGTTTATTAACCATAATTTAACCATAATTTAACATATGAACTAATGGTTCAGTATGTTAGAAATAGTATTTTCCATAATAACCATTAATAACAGAACAACATACTGAAGAAACGGTCCCATCACGCCGTCAGCCGCTGGTGTTTTTGAGCTCCTTTCGGTGATTTTGGTCAAATCTGGTGAAACACGTTCGGGCACCTGTGTATATATATATATAGTTTCTAATATATATATATTATGATACATATATATATATATGTATATATATGAACACATGTGATTGTCTAATGTATTGTCACGTAAATTCGAACTGTCTATAAATAAGTTCGTAATATATGTATGATTGTGTATGTATATAATTATATCCACAGACAACCCATTTCGATAAGAAAGCAGAACCGTAGCAACAACGTAGCATGAATTCATGGAAGGTCAAGAGCGTAGCAAAAACGTAGAAGCAAACACATACAAAACGAAGTCGCCTTGATGTTAGCGTTACGTCAGCAACGTGGTAGTCCACTACAAAAATGAAGTCGCCTAGGTGTAATTGCTTCACTCCACCCTCCCAAAAGACCATAGTGTCCAAAAACACTAAACTACTTTTCGCTACGTCAAGAATGATGTGAGCAGAAACTACACTCGAATGGTTTCTGGATTGGTACTGGATTGGAGACCCTGATATACTGGTCAATCCCTTAAAACAGCTCGGTTTTCACCGGTTTTTTTCATTTTTTTCGGTTCACTGTTGCTTAATCGAATGGTTTTTTCGAGATCTTGACAAAAAACCTGAAATTTTGACGCTGACGAATTTTTGACGGCCCGCCCTGTGGGCTGGGCGAAACTTCCCGGCAATACGCCATTGCAGCCCGGATGAAGCTCTATGGGCAGGGCTTGTACAGGCCTGCCTCCGCCTTTTCTGTTCGACCTTTTCTTGCAGATTGAAATGACATGAAGTGACCAAAAGTCGTATAATTTGGGGGGTTGCCCCAAAGGCCTAAAGAGGCGGCTGGTGACGTATTCGGCTTGATTTGCTAAGGCTTCATCGTAAGGTTGTCTAAGGGTAGCCGATAGAAAACCGCTTCCGACGTGGCCTACGGAACTTGTTTCTGAAAAACATCTACATGTCAGGACGTGGCACCTGTGTGTTCATGATTGAAAACATGTCCCTTTTCCAATCTCGTTTTTTTTTTTTTTATACTAGTACTGTTGATGCGCAAACCCTTTCTATGATTTCTTGCATTGAAGATGGATGATTTGGGGTATATAGTAGATCATAGTAGTGCATAGTCCGATAGTCTTGGCACTGGCGAACATCACTTCCTCGTGGGTAAAACTGGCTGTCATGTTTACCATCCCAGTCATCACCAAGTTTATAGGTGGTATGTTTATCCATTCCCAGTCATGGGTGGTTTATGACATTGTTTTACCACCATTACTGAAGATAAGGTTCATTTGGGGATGGGTCAAAACCCTGGTACCTAGTGAACCCCAAAATAGCTGGGATTTATGGATGTTCATCCCACTAAAAATGTATCTATAGGTATTGACCCATACCCATTTCTTCTTTCAACATTCTCAACATCGAACGGCGGGGGCTCGAGCTTTTGTATTGTCAGGGTGTGCATTGAGCAGCTGCCGCAACGAAAACCATGACGGTACCGGGCGTTCTGCCTCCGAAAGTTGTGGAACTCGATCACCGGAGAGCACCAGAAGCTGAAGAGCTTCAGTGTCAAAAATCGCTTCTATCCAGTGGTTAGGTTCCGGAAAGGCATTCAGGAGCTCTAATTAAGGAGCTATGGGTATCCAGAAATTCCCTATATAATTTGCTATTCAGTTTGGGAGCATTTTGGAGCTACGAATCGAGTCTCTCATCGTTTTCCCAAATGATAGGATTCAACTGAGCCCATTACCCATGACGGATCCATGGTGCTGGTATACGGTATATATGCTAACATAAAGGGGGTATATTACGGTATATTGATGGTAAATGTTACCATATATAGCATACATGGATCCTATGGGTTATAGACTTGGAAGTACAAAAATGGAGTCACCCTTGCAGGATTGGCGCAGGATTGCTACAGCATCCAGGAGATGTTTCTGGAACACGAAAGCACCGACGGGGAACTGAACGAATCTAAATAGCATCTATTCCACTAGTACTTCTCTCCCTCTCTCACTTTTCTTTTGGACCGTGGACTTAGCTCCGACGCTATCTCTTGCACTCCCCCATCTCTCATCAGATCCTATCAGTTCAGACTTTATGCAGCAGTTTGTTGAATAAAACATCATTATATTCATGTATCTATCTTACCCAGGGCGACCGAACTGCCGAAACTAGATTCCTAGATCAAACATCATCACCAGTCTCACATTGACAAGGACAAAATCGGACTTGGTGAGAAACATGAAGATCATTTTCCGTAAACACTTCGCGTTAACCTGATACATGAAAAACATTCACCAAAACAATCATTCACACTATTTTGGGCTGAAACTAGCTATGTCCAGCATCATTGGGTCCTCGGCCAATACGGGGCTGTTTTGGATGCTCGGACAAAGAAGATTGATTCTTCAAGTTCCAATCCATGACATTCCATGACCACGATATGAAGATCATGAGTCAAAACCTTGTACCCCTGTAGTTCACATCAAAATAGCTGGGATTTATGGATGTTCATCCCAGTAAAAATGGTATTTTCATAGGTATTGATCCATAGCCATATGAAAATCAGGTGCTGAATCTCCAGTGGTATCGAGTGATTTTGGTGCTGCGGCTGGCAAATTTTCAGCCGATTCTCGGACTTTGCCTCTGCGGCGTTTTTTGCAAGCGAAGTTGGCAGTTCTTGCACAGCGTGGGGCAATGCGTCAGACACATCAGGTTCACTTGGTTTTCTTCCCCTAGTTAGATCCTCGAACATGTAGAGATTTTCGCCATTTTTATCATTTTTGAGGCCCCAAATCCAGTTGTCCATTTGTACTAGTAGGGTTACCTATGCCAACCAAAGTACTTCAAGTGGAAGCCCGAGCCTAGGCTGTGGGCTTTGTTTACCTGTCAAAATGCAATTAAACAACACCTGGTGTGTTTGAATATTTTTAAAACATTTGTTCGATGACCCACAAAATCCTAGAAATCTCCGTGGTGTCCACACTAGAGCTTTGCATTTGAATCATGATTTTCCAATCCCATGCTGTTGCCTGCAACTTGCGAATGCAGCGGCTGGAGAAAGACCTACCACAAACCAAGTGTGTTGTGACAGTTCCGGTCGAAAAATCGAGTAGCTGGGGAGACAGGCGTCAACAGTTGAGGCAAAACCCATTTGGGGAACATGATAAACCAATGATTTTTCAGGTATCAAATTTTCAGACACACCCATAGCCTGAAACCTTGCCTTTGGGGTTGGTATGTATTCTGGAAAACTCGAAGTGCCGGACATGTCCATGTCAGCAGAGGTTCCCTTTACATCCCTTTACATCAAGACGAGAATATTGAACCATTGCTAGTGAAGAATTGATGGTTTTCAGGGGTGGAGTTTTGATGTTATGATATGTTGTGATCACTCACATCGGTGGTTCTCATCTCGATGTTTTGGTGTTTTTGATGTAAGTTTTTTGGTGATCCTTCACTTTAGCATCGATGATGTGTGTTTTCAGCTTGTTTCGGAAGACTCACGGATGGCCAAGTGAAAGCAATGTGAGGCACTGTGAGACCTCTTTGCTTCGGCTGCAAAATCATGGCTCAATGTAGCTGAACGCCGAACAGAAAAAACATATTAATATTATATATATAAATGAATATATATATATATATAATTGTATATATATATATAAATAATTATCTATAATTATATATAATATATGTAACGTTTGTATCATGGCTCAGGTAGAAAGGCATAAAACCAGAGAAACCCAGAGCTCCATGACAGCTGTGAGTTTCAGGGCTCTCCATTGGATTCTGTGCGAAGCTTGGTGAAGAAGCCCTCCAAGAGGTACTAAAAGGCTATCAAGTGTCCATAAAAGTGTAGAAAGATTGTGTTGGAACCATGGACGCATGGCAAACTCAAAGATCCGAATGGAGAATTCTTCAGTTTCATCCATGCTTCTTATTTGCTGGCAATTAATCGAACACTCGAACATCTCTGTTGCTGTTTGAAAGACAATGTCTACCAAAAAGAGGGTCCATCATGAATTTTTTTCTGAGTTGGCGACCGTTGTGGCGAAGATTCTTTGACTTGTACAATTGGGACGGATGTCATTCTTGCTGCAGGATTCTTTTTGGCCACAGTTTGGCGTGGAAGGAGGACACGCTTGATTTTTTGATGCAATTTGCTGACATTGGCTGCACCTTCCACTGAGTGTTTCTGCCCATGTTTATAGTTTTTTTTGTTTTTTTTTAAATCAATTTTATCCATGTTTATCAATTTTTATCAAATTTCATGCATGTTTATGCATGTTTATCAATTTTTTTTATCAATTTTTATGCATTTTCATTAGTTTTTTTCCCATTCTTCAAGACACCAGGGACACCAAGCGACGCGAACTGATGGCCTATTTTCGTGCTAGGAGGCGGTAGACTCTTTGTGGCCCCCATGCCGGAAGCTGGATCTCAGACGGGGCAACGTCCGTTCATATCAATAGATTGCCGTATGGCAGCATGGGAAGAATGAGACAATGGTACCCTCTGGTAAACGTTTACATAGCTATTGAACATGTCCATTTATAGTGGATTTACCCATTAAAATGGTGATTTTCCATAGTTTTTTGTATGTTTACCAGAGGGCATCTTACTTGTCAATGAAGCAGCGTCCTGTCAGTGATTTGCATCTAAACAGTGCCAGAGATATGGGTATGGACCAATACCTATTAATACAATTTTTAGTGGGATGAACATCCATAAATCCCAGCTATTTTGATGTGAACTACAGGGGTACAAGGTTTTGACACACTGCCATATCCAAAAACATCAACCACAACATCAACCACCAGTCCATGGCTCATCATGATATGACGGTCGCAGGTGAATCCCATAGCGGCCACCAGGTCGCCGTTGCTGGTTGCGTTGAATGTCACTGGGCACCTGGGGAATGGCTTTCGCCAGGCTGGGGGCCAAGATTCTCTGGACGCGGCTGGACGCTTTAGCAGCAATTTCTGGTGATGGTTCAGTGGTTTACCACATCTAGTCACTAGTTGAAGTCAAAGTATGCTTTCGTGGATGTAGCGGTTGAACGATTATCCTCATGATTATTGTCATTTTGAGGTTTCCCAAGTCATGGGGGTACCCGAAAAAATCATCCATTGATTCATAGGATGTTCCATCAAAAAAACCATCCATTTTGAGGTAGCCATATTAATGGACACCTCCATCTTGAGACAGAAAAATGGGTCAGACATGCCATGAAAGCCTGAGAGCCTAGCTGCCATGGCAGATGCTTATCACCTACAGTGGCAAGGGCTGGGAGTGGATGGAGAGGCGTTTCACGGCGCGCGCACGGTCCACACTTTGCAAACGAGTCACCCGATATGATACCACCAGCGAAATGTCATGAAATGTCATGTTTTGGCGCTTTTCAAAGTTTTTCTGGCAATCCCGATCCAAGATTCGATACAATGAGTTACACATGAACGGAAACCTTGGTTCCGTGGATCTTGTCACGGAGGATGGGAGGAGGATCGCTATGACTGCAGGGGATGCTACCTTTGCTTCGCCAGGAAGCGTGAAGGAAAAGGCAAGGGTGGAAAGGGTGGCTCAGAGAAATTGAAGAAGAAAGTCTGGTGGCTCAGCTGACTCAGCTGTTTTCAAGTCGCAACTGGTATTGAGAGGTGAGTTGCTTCTATCATCTTCTATTACAGCTAGTACCTAAGAGTCTGAAAACAAGCACCGATATTCCCCCAACAGACTCCCAAACAGTACCATACAGGGCAGCGACATCTCGCAAGACATCTCACGATCCATCCTGGTTTCCCATGTTGAACCGGCCATTTTTTCGACGCTGGCCGCCTGGTTTCAGCTGTAGAGTCCTGGTGTTTTTGCTGCGGCGAAGATGGCACTGAGGCGGAGAAACTCGCGATTTTTCTGTGGCGATTCGGTAGATTCGATTCCCCCAAATCTGATGTCAATGTGCTTGCAGATAGAATTAGATGCTGTTGAACACTATAAAAAAGCATGATGAACCATGCATTTCAATCCGAACATGACGATCTCGAAGCATTTTCACAGCCCTTTTGTAACAAAAATCCAGCGGTTTCAAACTGGACATCTTTGGGTACCAGGCCCTGCTGGGTCCCGCTCGGCTCGCGGCAAAGTCCTGTACCGACATTTTCGGAGTTGAGGCAGGGCGATTGGAACAACGAATCTGATCTGGTTGGTGGTTTGGAACATGGCTTTTATTTTTCCATATGGCTATGGATCAATACCTATTAATACCATTTTTAGTGGGATGAACATCCATTTACCAGCTATTTTGATGTTCACCAGGGGTACAAGGTTTTGACACACTGCCACATGGCTTTTATTTTTCCATATATTGAGATTGAGAATAGTAACCCCAAGTGACTCATATTTTTCAGAGGGGTAGGTATACCACCAACCAGTGATAGGACTCTGATCCGAATCTGTTGCATCTGTCGATTTTTTGTTTGGACATAGTGAAGATGTACGATTTGCGACGAAATGTTGACATACCGGTTATACCAATCCATGCCTTCCAGTCCTCAAGGAAGGCCACAGGAGGTGAGGCCTCACCTTGAATGATTTGAATTGATATCTGTGTCATAAGTGTCATAGCTCATGAATTGATCCAACAATCAATTGCTCAGCTGAAAAACAAACGCACAGAGAGAGAGAGAGAGAAACAGACACACCCTTTCACACCCTTTCGCACCCTTTCACACACAGACAAATCCCATGGGAGACCCATGGCCCCCCAGGGTCAAAATTCAGGGCCTCCAAGCAGGCCGCGTCGACCTCAACTGCCAAGCTTTTCGACAGCTCCTGTCCTGGCTGGTATGGACTCCCAGGTCGGTTGAACACAGCCATGACAGCATGACATTGTTAGGGGGGTTTCCATAAATGACCCAACAGCTGGATGGTTTTTTCCGGTAAAATCTTACTAAAATGGATGATGATTTGGCGGTACCCTTTTTTGATCAGCATTTCAGATTTCACCAACGGAAACGCGCGAATGGTCCGCGAATGGTGAAACTGTTGTGAAACTCCACGAATGTTGAATCAAGTGCCTCCACAGACAGGAGAGAGTTCATTCAAAAAACCGCCGACTCAACAGTGGAGTTTCCACCTTTCCCACATTTTCCCGCTGTTCGGCGACATGCTTTGTGGGATTCCAATGGCGACAGATTGTGACAGCAAGGCAATGTGCCAAGAGCATGTCGGGATAGCTATTGGATAGCGGATAACTGAGCACATCCAACATCAAGATTAACATTAATGTACATGAATAGTCATGAATGAATCAACAAGATAAACATTCATTCGAGTTAGATCATCTTAGATCATGTTAGATCATCTTAGATCCATTCTTCATGTTGTCCTTCATGTTCAATGTACAGCTCTCAGGTCTCCTTGGTCTCGTTACTGGCGGGGTCCGGGCGCAGGGCCGCCAGGGAGTCCGGGGCCGTGTCAGGCGTGCCAGGGGGCCCAGGCGCCGCTTCAAAAGATGGAAGAAGTATGAAGAAGTAGGAAGTACCCTCTGGTAAACATACGAAAAACTATGGAAAATCACCATTTTTAATGGGAAAATCCACTATTTCTATGGCCATTTTCAATAGCTATGTTAGTTTACCAGAGGGTATAGGGTCTTACTTCATATTTCTATGTCTTTCTGAGTGACTTAGTGGGTCTGAGTATTTCTGAGTGACTTAATTGTAGTGGGTCGTACTATTTTAGGATCTTAATTACTGTCTTATACTCTTCTATCCTTTTGTGGATAGGAGTTGTATACACAAAATTTACCTGACAATTCACTGGACAATTATGTAAATTTGGAGAAGGGATGCCTCAACACATCAGGCTGGAAGGCTTCTAGTCTTGGCTGGTGAAGTGTGCACACATCTGCTTATTTGCAGCTCATGCTATACTGTACATACACATGTACTATAGATATCTATAGATTACTATATAATAATATAATACATACATATATACAGTATACAGATACAGCTGCTTCTTATGGTGTAGTAATTGTCAGCCTGCTTGTTTGCTGAGCAGCTTGAACGGGTTTTGGACAAACACCGATTCCGACGCTTGTTTCATCCGAGGGCCTTACCACCTATTAATGATATATATATATATGTATGTATGTATGTATGTATGTATGTATGTATGTATGTATGTATGTATGTATGTATGTATGTATGTATGTATGTATGTAATGTATGTATGTAATGTATGTATGTATGTATGTATGTATGTATGTATGTATGTATGTATCATATTCAACTTGATACAACCCTCAGATTTCAGCATATTTCAAGTATCAACCAGCATGCAAAGCCATCTGAGCAATCTGAGCAATCTGAATCAAGGTCAGCGTGCACGCCGCGGCAGATGAGGCCCAATCCTTTTTTTTTTGGGTTGAGTTTTGCTCGCCAATTGAACTGCTCCTGCAGCTGCTCCATTGAATTTTCAGATCATGATCCGGCTAAATCATAGACGTCAGAGACATGGACACACAGGCAGAGACATACTGTCAACATACTGTCAACGTATTGTTAGTACATAATATACAGTCACCATTTGTCAACTCTTTGAGAATGTCTTCCAAGTTGCAATTCAACTATTGCAAACCGCCTGATACCCTGACTCAAAGGGTGGGAATGGCGCCATGAGTCAGTTCCGGCTCCGGCAGCTCTCCGATGCCTGGGCACAGTGGTCACATTTCCTGTACGATGTTGAACTGGTAGAGCTCAATGCCTCCTTGTTGTCTTCCACTGGGGCCCCTTGGCGGAGATGAGGGCAGTCATCAGGTTTGTAGTTGTTGGGCTCCTGGTCGGTCCAAAAGTGTCGTGGAACATACGCCCTTTCTGAACCGGAGATGATAGATAATTATAGATAATTATATATAATTATGGTATATTATAGTGATAGGATGTGATACTCGTAGGTATGCGGAATATCTCAACTTTTTGCATGACATAGAGATTATTCTCCCCGCAACAGGTTTCATGAATAGTTTCCATGTTGCTACATGTAGCAGATCCATAGATCGTATGCAATTGAACCAAACTATCTACTGTACCCTCTGGTAATTTAACATAGCTATGGAAAAGGGCCATTTATAGTGAGTTTTCCCATTCAAAATGGTGATTTTCCATGGTTTTTTGTATGTTTACCAGAGGGTAAACTGCTGGGCGAAAATGTCGCAAGGTCGCTCCACATGTGCTCAATCACACTGAGGAGGTGATCGTCAGGTGCAAAACATTCGCAAAGCGGCACCATATACCCTGAAACAGCTGGTTAATGGATGGTTAATGATGGTTAATGGATGTTTATTCCCACCAATATTAAGTTATAGTATATATATGTATATTAAGAATAGGTTTTGACTACCATTTATGGTTGCTCATGGAATTCAGCCTCACTCTCTCAAGCATTTGCCCCAAGAAAGCCATTGCCTTGCTTGCCTAGTCCTTTGAACACCCACTCGATTACTGACTGACAATCACTCAGCCAATCATTCAGCCAATCATTCAGTCAACAACACATCATTAAGTAGTTCCCGCAACAATTCTTGATACCTCAGTCAGGCTTTTCCATGTCCTTGTGGCTATTTGAGCTTTTGGAAGTACCCCTCGGCCAACCCTTGGCTCCAATGGTCCGAGATATATCTTGTAAAGTGGCTGAGATCTACATTGACCTGTTCACGTGATTTGAAAGATGAACACTTGGCAGTCATCATCAAAAGTGAACCCTGAGTAATTATGTGGCTGTGTCCTGAAAATTGGGTATACCAAAAGCGGTCACTTTAATTCTTTTCGTGGCACTGTAACTCAAGTTACTAAAAACATTTAAAACCAATGTGTTTTTCTGTTTGCCCCCAGATTTCAGGCACCAAACACAGGTTTTCTCGCAGTGGAAGCAAGTTTTGGCTTCAACATGTTGGACAACACCCTAGAAACCCTGACATACCAGTAGGATATTCTAGATTTGTTCAATTTGGGCCATAGGGGGGTTATTTGATCTTAAGGGCATGGGATAATTTTGTGTTTAATACCACAGACATATATATATACATACACATTGAATATCTTGTGTGTGTGTGTGTGCTCAAATGCTCTACGAGTCACGATTTTCAGCTGCCCCACAGGATTCTGCATGTTCCGGACACACACTTTTCGAAGTCGTCCGACATGAGCCCTTGGTCCGACCGTATGCACAAGCAACTTGGCTGGTTACATTACCTGACTAGTGGATGGTTTGTAATGGAATGATTTTGGGGTGCCCCCATTTATGGACACCCTCAATTTATACACTAGTAATTTATACAGTGCTAATTTTACTTGACACCCAATCAGTATACTTATACTAGTGCAGTAGCCAGTAGCTCTCTGGGCACATCGTTTTTTTTTGGCCAGGTGAAGAGCCCATGTGTCGACTTAATCCCATCTAAATACATAAAACATCCCTAAATGTGTCCCCAAAAGGTATAAATACATAGCCACATAGCCTACGAAAATTCATGGTTTCTGGTGGGTGAAAAAAAAAATCCGGGGGAAGGATTGATCCTGAGAGATCCAAAAATCCGGTGATCTTTCGCAATAGAGCTTGGTTGCCTCAGTTTGTGTCAACATTATATGTAACATATGTACACACAGACACTATACACATAATGTACATAATACCAAAAGCATACATTACATATGATTTTGTGATGCATACTGTATGTATAACTATATATATAGAGAGATTTATGGAGATTATATTTCCGAAAGCGTTTTCCACTGGTTGACTGGTAGGACTGAACCCTTGGGACCCAGGGCCTTCGCGAGCCCCACAGATTGGGAGACGAGAGAGCACACCAGCACGCGCCAATGGGAAGCAGTTGGGGTGGCTTCACTTGGTGGATCCCAACAAATCCATAGCTTGAGAGATCCAAAAATGGTCGATTTTTTGAGGTAACCCCGGTAACCCCCATTTTAGGAAAGCCCCATATGTTGAGAGATCCTAAGAATGATACTTGGTATGATAGAAACATATGCAGAAGCTCTGAAAAATGGCTTCGGCGGCTTGTTTCAATATATCTCACTACCAACGATAGGTTCTAAATCGTTTGATACAGACATAGCCTATTATAGCCAACTTCTGGAACCTTCTTTACAGCATGAAGAGTTCGTATGCGAAGAGTGTATGCATTGATGGAAGCCAGTTACTGCACCGCGTCTTGCTTTGACTGCACCCCTCAAGCTGCAAGGTGGACGAAGTAAAGTCTGTGAGCTTTGCAGACTGCAAAAAACATCAAAACGCCCAAAAAAACAGGTCTGTGTAGGTCCTATTCAGAGACCGGGCGAGTTTTCATGTTACACATCAGTGTTTCTTTCTTTCACATGCACTCGCTCTTGCAGCAGGTTCTGTTTGAATAGTCGACGGTCACCAATCACCAGTTTTGATGGATCATTTGTTTTCATAGAAAAACCATAGAAAAACCATAGAAAAACCATAGTGAAAAACCATCTGGTTTGATATGCAAACCCTTGTGCTCGGAGCTCTTTTTGTAGAAGCTTGGTACCAGTCAGTTGGTTCGAAATGGCAACCAAAAAGCCTGCGACATCTTCACAGCCTGAGGCCGGGAACTTTTGAAGGCCCTGAAGTTTGCAAAGACGATGGACGTGGATCTTATTGCCTTGGGTGGGGATCTGGTGAATTTTCCATCACCCGAATCAGTGAACGATGTCTACCAGGAGCTTGCAAAGCTGCCTGGTTTGTATTCACATAGTGTTGGTCAGTGTTGGTCAGTGCAGTCAGATTCGGATACATCTGAGGAGATATGGGAGATACATCCATAGATTGCAGCGAGCTCGTGCTACATTTTGCTGCCTTTGAACGTAGCGAATTTGATGTTTGGACACATTGTAAACGGGAAGGTGGCCGTTTTATTCTTGTTACAAGCATGATGGATCTTGTCTGCTATCACACGATTGTCACTTGTAACTCTTCTCAGTATGGCCTGCAATCACGCCATGCTCTTTTATTTCTTTGTTTTCAAAGCTAAGTCCCTGTGTTCCATCAATTCATTCACACACACACCCAGAACATAAGCCAGCCAGCAGCCAGCGGTTCACAACCAATCAACAACCAACAGCCGCCACCACCGCCAGTACCACCACTACCACCACCACTGATGATGACCACGACGATTACGACGACCACGACGACCTCCTACTTCCTACTACTTCCTACTACTTCCTACTCCTTCCTAACTCCTTCCTACTCCGTCCTACTCCTTCCTACTACTACGGCTGCTGCTGCTGCTGCCGCCGCCACTATCATTATCCACTCTATTATTATCACTATTTGCTACTACTACTGCTGCTGCTGCTACTGCTACTTCTGATGAGACTACGACTGCAACCACGAAAACGACTATATACTCCTACTAACAGTATCTAGCAGTAGTCTCAGCTGCATTTTGGTGAAGTAGGCCAAGGAATTCCAAATCAAAATTGCTGAATCAAAGAGCACCTGAATCAAAAAGGAACTCAAGTTTTCCGCAGGTAAATGGCATACATGAATATACATGACAGATCCCCAAGCCTGGCGTTGTCTTGGCTTTTTCCGAATGGCGGCAATGCACTTTGCATATTCTTAGCCTTTCTTCCCATTTGAGGTAAGTACAACATGCGGGTCCTTGGGAACTTGCTTAATTTTCCATGACATTTAGGGTTTTTCTGGACTTGCAGAGAGACTCCACAGAGATGTTTTTCTGGGAATTCCATGGAATTCCGGCCATGAAGTCCACGAAATCACCTCGTTGCGTTTTTTCGAAAAACGAAGGCTACGGACACCTTTTCTATACACTGCTGGAAATCATGATTGGCACCTGGAAAAGCTGAATGGATACTTGGATCATCGATGCAAAGTTGGCACATCCCCAACATTCTTCATCATGGGAAGGTATAGTTACTATAGTTCCTGTCTTCAGGCTGCATTTGGCCTTCATTGAAGTTTATGGCGCATTTGATTGGAGGCACATGTCAACTTTCACGATTTTGTCCACTTGTACTGTGGCTTAGAGGATGCGCACCATTTGGCCAGCTAAGGATGGGAAACAACGTTTGACGCTCAGATGAAACCCAACGAGAATGGCCCTCTTAAGAAGCTCTACACCGCCAGCGGCAAAGGACCAAGACAAATCTGAAATGCATGGGAAGATATGTCGTCCGACACAAAATGGTGCACCAACCAACAGGGAGAAGTCCAAAGCGGTGTGAGTTGCGTCGAGTTGCCAGATTTCAAGTTTCTGGTGGCCAGAAATAGATAATTGATATTAATTGATAGAATTATTGATAACCATTGAGTTGAATACAGCTCTTGAATCTCACGCGTGTTCTGTTCATTTCTTTGGCACCTCCCAACCCTCCTTCAGGCAGATCCTAGCTGCTAGAAGGCATCATTTTTCACATCGTGCTTCTGTCAATCCAACATCTTGCAGAAGTTCTACATACTTAAGATTACTTAAGTGGAAAAACTTGAAGAACCAGCTCTTGTTCAGTTGGTGCCTTTTAAGCGACGCTTATCGCGTAGCTACGCCAGCATTCGCCAGGACTGAAAGGCGAGTTGTCAGATCCCCGATTTGGCTACGTTGAAGTGACTGATGGTCTGAGAGTCGTTTGCATCCCGTCGAAAAATGGTTGATGGTTAGGGTTGGAACATATCGTTGGAACATATCTTGAATCTGAAAAATCTAAACATGTTGGGTACCCGAAATCCCACGGTTGATCAGTTTATCAATGTTTATCATGTGGGTACTTGCAGAGTGACCATTTTCGAACACACCATTAAACCATCCGAGACGTCCAATAAGGGGGATGCGTTGCTCCCGTTGTGTCTACTACAAAAAACTGCTGTATCTCCCAAGTCGTCTCTGCCAGCCAGAACACACATCAGGAACTTGTAGAAAAACTGTATCGCTATGGTGGCCAGCTAGATTTCATGACGAATCATGTGACGCATCATTCCCTTGATTTCATATATCAAGTTGGACACGCAGGTTATTAGCGACCTTGATGAGCTATAGGTTTGTCCAAAAATCGGCGACCACATGGTACCCCTACATCCAGTGGATCTTTCTCCATTTCTGCAAAGATATGCTACAAAGATCTACGGTGAGTATCAGGATGATCAGATCCGAAACTCGGCCCTTCACAATGAACGATGGACATCCGACATCGATGGACATCCGACTGACCGAGGTATCGATAATTCCAATTTTCTGATCGACTCGGATCAACTTCACTTCTTCCTGCAGATGATGATCCTGGGTCAAAAACGATGAAAACACGTACCCTCTGGTAAACATACAAAAAACTATGGAAAAAACCATTTTTAATGGGAAAATCCACTATTTCTATGGCCATTTTCAATAGCAAACTGTTAGTTTACCAGGCCGGGTACATCTTTCATGTGTCGCGCCGTCTCGACGCCCAAAAAAAGTGTGTGTGTTTTCCTCCGGTGATTCGGTGAATCGTTGCAGTCCAGCACGGTCCAGCCTCAGGAACTCCTCTGAATTCCTCGTGCTTTTGATGCACATCCCTATCTACTTTCCAGGCCTCACTTGGGGGCCATCCGATGTGATGGGTCATCCTTTTTGGGGTCACTCGGCTGCGAAAAACGAGTCAACGAACGCGGAACCTTTTTCGCTTTCCGGTCATTCAAGGACGCGCTCCGAGCGCACAGACGTCCGCAAATGGACGTAAAAACGCGCACAGACGTCCCTGCTCGAAGATCTTTTTAAAGGAACATATTTTTAGTTGAACACTTATTTGTGCTCAAATGAAGCTCCAGGTCTGCAAAAATCCATGGTTTTTCATGGGTGCAGGGTGACCCTGCACATGACATTTTAGCAGCTTCCGGTTTATGGATCAACATGAGCAATGAATTGTGGGTCCCATAGTAGTTACCCCGATTCTGGTCGGCCACAACCGAGGCGCTGCTACTGACCAGAATGCCGAGGTCGAAGAGCGACAAAAGTGGCCGCTCGAAGCACCCCAGTTGGTGAGAGACTTCATCCAAAGCGTAAAGACTGCAGCTGAGAAGAGGCAACTGCTGGCCATTCTGACAGGAGTGGTTTCGCAACGAAACATGTTGAAATATGGGTTTGTCTGAAAATAGTGTACCACTAAATCCACTGGATTATCATCATTTTCCCTATCAAAATAGCTATTTGGGGGTATACTGTATTTTCAGACACACCCATATGTTGAACATGGGGTAGCCCAACATACCCATCCCCAAAAACCAGGTGCCCCATTGTGGTATCAATACAGCCATAGTCGTCCATAGTCGATGGTGCCAACTTCTGCACCCACCTTGTACACCCACCTGGACTGTCAGCTGGGAAGTGAGTCACTTGAAAAATATCAAGAATCAAGATATTTTGGATGTTTTATCTTTTGTAAAACATCTGTTTGGATCATTTTTGATCATCTGCACACAAGTAAGTTTGTGCAATTGTGAACCAACTGGGGTCCAAGTGGGTTTTACACTGTTCTAAAGGCCCAAAATTCACGCTGTGGGTGATACAGGTAACATCAGGTAACGACTTTACACGTGCGAGTGGGTACTAGGTGCAGGAAGCTAGACACATTTATTTTTGATTCTCTTCCATGACATGATCAGCAAAGGAATCGAACACAAGGACAAACATTTTAAATCCGAGAGAATGGGACCGATGATCAGGAACAGGAACACACCATTTTTTTTTGCAGGACATACCCATGAAAATGGTGTTGTACCTGTGCCATGCGCATCAACTTGCGATGACTCCGGGGTCGCTTGGTGATATCAGACGGAGTCAGGGCGAGTTGGGAATAGCTTCAGCATCCTTCAGCCTTCTATCCTTTCACCATCAGCTGCAGAGACTTCATTGGACCTGGAACGCGTCGCAAAAATGCTCCCATAGATACGATTCATACACCGAACATTGCCCAACTTCAGGAACTTCATGGCTGGTTGACCATCTTTGTATATCTTGGCGCATAGTTCTTCAGCCTTGTGGCTATGATGGCTCTTCTATATCCAACATATGTTGGATATTTTTCTTATACGTTGGAGACTTGCTTGTGATTTTTTGCTCCGGAAGCCATGACGCCATGACTTCCACTCTCACGCTAAGGTGAAACAGTTCACTTCCCGTCCCAACTTTGGTGGTGGCTCGCGGCTGCTGGTGCTGCGTATGCCAAACACAGCCGGGACAACAACAACAGCACAGGCTTGATGAATGCTTGCAACATCTTCGAACCAGTGTTGGATGTTGAGAAGATTTGAATAGTGGATACTTCAGACAATCGGTTTGGGGAAGTCAAGGGAGGAAGAAAGTCCTTGTAAACAGTCTTGCCCGGAGAAGTGTCAAGAAGCTGAGTAGGCTTTACTTATTAATGTATCTGTATGAGTTGCTGTTGCTGTTGCTGTTGTTGTTGTTGGTGGTGGTGGTGTTGTTGGTGGTGGTCCTGGCTGCCTTCCTGCTGGGCTGGGATGGGACTGAACTTCCGAAAAGCCATGGGCCTTCTCCAACTTCATTTCAAACATGTGACTATAGTCACTATATGTCACTATAGTCAATGTACAACAATTTGTGGATCTGGAAAAGGTGGGGTAACATGTTCTAACATGTTCTAACCAGGAGTTTAACGAGGGAATTTGTTTTTCACAAACATGAAGAAACAGATGCGCCAAGTGGATGCTGTCTTTTGAACCTGGCGACGGAGGCCCCAAAGTGGCAGACCCCGCCGCCAAATCGGTGGATGCTCCATGTGGATCTGGACCTTCGCCTAGCTGCAGCGGCCTTACTGGTTGCGTGGGTGACAAATTTTTCGTCGGGGCTTGCGGCTTTGAAGGGAAACCATCCAACAGTTCAAACAGTTCAACCCCCCAAAAACCTCCTTGCTGCAACAGAAAAACAGATCATATTAGATAGTTGATGATAGTTGATGATTCTTCCCATGGAATCGTAGTTGATATCGGACAGCCTTTAACTAGGTCAGCAATCAAAGTTCGATGCTGGATTTGTTAGCACATGCAATGGCAAATGCTTCGTCCCTTTGAGAGGAATGTGATATTCCGGTCAGTCCTTTCCACGGTGTCTAATTCCTTGCATCTCCTTTTCATGTCTCTCGGTAGTGATCACGAAGGATCATCGCAATTGCTTTTCATGGTGCATCAGAAGCCAGCTAGTTGAGTTTTCATCTGAGTTTTCATCGGAGTTTTCAATGTGATTTTTCAAAATCGGAGCTCTTCAGCTGGTGAAGCTTCACAGCTTCTTCACAGCCTTCACAGCTGCTCCACAGCCGAGGTTTTTGGCATCTTCTATTTCTGGCGACGGAGCCGGTTGCCCTGCAGAACTGGGAACTCGCCCGTGAGCGAGCCCTACATGCTTGGCGCATCAGAGCCCAAGACATGGGAAGAGGAGCAAGCCGCTATCTGCTAGATGATCATAGATGATCATAGATGATCCTAGATCATAGATGATCCTAGGTGATCACAAAGTATCACAACACTTGACACCAGACTGTCACCAGACTTATCTGTCGTGGGTGGATCTCCGATTTCAGTGCCTTGTGCAGTGCCTACATTGGAGTGGAGACGATGCTGAAACCAGCTTTGCAGACGAAATCCGATATCCAGTTCACCCATCGATCAATTCACCATCCAGCTGTCCATTGGGATGTTTTGAGCACCGTGGAGCACATGTGAAGCGTTCAGTCAGCGAGAAACAAGCCCCGAGATCCTGAAGCGATTCTGCGGTGACCAGAAATGGTTTTTGCAGCGAGTGATTCCAGAAATATGGACTCAGGCACAGAGCCAGCAAGAGACAAAATGCACAGAGCGTTGGAAGTTTGACAAAATGCGGGATTCGATCCGTCGATCCTGGGGTTTCATACAAAAAGTCACAAGAATGTAGCCTTGACCAGCATGTTTCCCGTAATCTGTGCACACATTTTCGTACTGCAGAGTTGACACAGCTCCCCACAATCACAGGAGCAGAGATGCACTGAAGGAATCTGGAGGACTAATTGCAACTACCATGATATTATCAAAATAAATTTAGTTGAAGCAAACTTTCGAGTTAGCAAATGTCATAATATAGGCAGCTTTTTTTAGCCAACGCCACAGAGATCGCATTTGGAACTGCTTCGCTGCAAAAAAAGGTATCATGTGTTAATGCGTTTCCTTTGCAGAATAGCAACCGACGTGTGCCAAACGCATTTTCCAACTGCTTCTCCGCAAAAAGATGCTGCTGATCTGCTGATGTGTTGGTGCGTCCGTGCTTTGCAGGATTGGAACCATGGTTTGCAAAGCACATTGGAACGGCTGCCTTCCCCTTTGAATTGTTGGTGGGCCCATGTTTAGGTTATGTGGGATTGCAACTTGCGTTGCCAAGCGCATTGGAACTGCTGTGCCACGAACAATTGTTGATGTGTTGGTGCGTCCTACGCGAGAGCCAACTGGAGGCTGCTAGACGCATTGTTCTGGCTGCGCGAAGGGAAGATTTGGGTGCGAAAAGAGCTGGCGACAAAGAGTGGCTCAGAGATACTTGACTTGTAGGCGAAGGAGGTTAGACTGAGTTTGTAGCTGAGAGGAGAGGTTGCTCAGTGAAGAGCGGAAGAGGTGCCTCAGTGAACGAGTGGCTCAAAGAATACTTGGTCACAGAAGATGTAGCTGAGAGAGAAAGGAGGTAGCTCTGAAGCAACTCTGAGAAAAAGTAGCTCAGCAAAGAGGTTGCCGAAGGCAGCCGAGAGGAAAAGTAGCTAAGAGAAGGGGTCCAGAGAAGAGCTGGCTCAGTCACTCAACCATTCCTTGCTTGCTTCATTCAGTTGTTCAGTCAGTCAGTCATTCGTTCATTCGTTCCTTCCTTCTTTCCCTCTCTGCGTCCGTCCGTTCATGAACGCCGTTCATGCGTGCATTTCTTCATTTCATCCATTTTCATTCATTTTTAGGCACCTGGTCCACGTGTTCATTGTTCCCCACCTGCCGGTGTCCTCCTCCTTGTGCCAGCTCCTGGTCACTGGGGCCTTCAAGTGGAATCGCCAGCCACTGCCAATGGAACCCCCCCGGGGCCGAATACGACGTGGGCTGTGATTTGGAAGTGTGTTGGTTTCACATTTTTTTTTTTCCCTTTTGTTACTTTTTGCTTACGTATGTTTGACAGAGAAATCCACATCATTCCACATCCATAGAATGCACTGGCAATACTTTGCAATCATTTCCATGCATGGTGTTGAAGGTGGGTCTCATCATAGTGAAATATCTTGTGTCACTTGAGCGGCTGCTGATAATTGAAGACAATCAAGTAGTAATAGCAGGTATAAGATGGTATAAGCTAGTACATGCTGATATGTTTCTCATTATTCTTACATACTGACAGGGTGAAACGACCTACTCAAACGGGATGCGATCCGGCCTTCTGAGATTTTCATGAACCAAATCGCAACGTGGTGATTTCGCGCCAGCGATCTTTGAACATGGCGACGATTTAGCGCATTTTGCTTTGCACTACCCTCTGGTAAATTAACATAGACCCTGGCAGATAGGGGTTGGAAGACTAGTTTTCCATTAAAAATGGGTGATTTTCAGGGTCTATGTTAATTTACTGGAGGGTAAAACCTGCATGATTGGACATTGACACTTGAGGACGAGAATCTTAGACGTGTCCACGGGTCATTGCTGCTGAAGCCTTCCCGATAGCAAAAGCAGAATCAGAAAAAAAACATGAAAAGTGCCGAGAGCGGCAACTCCCATGATGGTGATATCCGACAATTTTCCAAGAATTTCGCTAATATTTGTGTTTTTGGTATTCCCTCAAAGATAGAAACGTAAAGTGACTTGTCATTTTTTAGTGGGGATTTACTCTTCGATTTTTTGGCGGTTACTATATATTTGTTAGTCGATGCAGTTTCTGTCAATCCTGAGCCTGAGAGCAGGAAACCCCGGCATCTTCATGCGCCAGTGGACACTGGGTTGCAAAATTGCAGCCTCAATTTGCGTTGTTGTTGTTTGTGTTTTTTCTTCGATATTTATATAGATCGAATAACATATCCTTATATATCCTTCTGATTGCAATGACCATCATGGTGACACAAACTTTAAGGAAGGCGGCTCAACATGATCCATGCTATTTTTTTTTAGGACGTGCTTTATTTTACATAGACAGCAGCTTGCCAGACAGATCCGAACGTCCTGATTTTTTCGAACTAGAAATTGAAAGACCATCAGTTGCACAAGAAGGGGCAAATCGAAAAGACATACACCGTAAATCCGCGTCCGAGACTTGCCCAACATGCATGCAATGTCATGTCAATGCCATATGTGATATTAATCAATGATTTTCATGTTTGGCACGATCAAGTCACTTTCTGAAGACTGAAATGTGGATCTTTTAAGTGATCAGGGTCTAGAGGATGTAATTTTTTGCTTGCACCACCACATCAACACTTTAACGACCCATGAGACTTTCTCCCATCCTGCACCTTCTTGAAAACACATTTTGGGTCTGTAGCTTGATGGCAGTACCTCAAGCCAATTCAAGAGTTGTAGGCTTAGAAACAGAGACCATGTACCATGATGTACCATGCGCGTCTCTCATCATTTTGAAAATAAGAAGTCCCTGGTTGGTCGAATGCTTGGGAGGGTTCATTTTTGACCTTTCGATGGTTGAGAAGCTGGTTGGTCTGGCTGCATTGCCGCTGAGGGCCTACAGGGCCAAGACGGAACTTCCTGCAGGCAAGTGATGAGGTTGTCGTGTCCTGCGTTTTTGTGGTTTGGGTTGGACCCCGTAGGAAAAACACAATCAAAAGCATTGAACTTTATTGTTGTTTCGCATGTTTGAAGCACACACAAACGAGAAAGTTATGTCGACACTTTGCCTTTTGTACAGTTTGTGGTGCGTGTAACTGAATGACACCTGTAAACTTCCACCTTTGCAGGCCTTGACTGCTTTTAATAGTTACATGGCGACCAGCCGCGCTGCCAATGCAAAGATGGTGCTGCTCCCAGTTTCGGCGGTATTGGGGATCGAACAGTCGGGGCTATGAGTGCATTGCACATAGTATACATATACATGCATGCATGTAATATATATATATATATATTGTACATATGTACATTCAGATGTATATATAATTATATATATATATATATATTTATACTATTATTGATAATATATATAATTATAATTATATATATAATATATATTGAATATACATATACATACACACATACCCGCAAAGCAGGGGGTTCGCCGTCGGTAAACAATGTATTTTCGCATTCGCATGTGTGGCCGCACTGTGTTCGTTGTGTCAACAGTTACTGTATGACCTGGGGACCCCAAGTCAGCATCCCAAAGATTGTCCCAAAAACATGAAGAGAATCGACATGAACCGACATGAATCGGCATGACACGTCTACTTTATACATTTTTCAATTGTCCAACTTTGACTTTTGGGTGGGTTGGACCCGCATCATATTTCAGCATTTTATTGTGGACACTCAGACAGCATGGTTCACATCTGCCCTCAGGATGTCATCGACATGGGGGATCCTAACAAATGCTGGAAACCCAGGGGATCCTATGTCAGTGGCGTGTTGTCACGTCCAACCGGGCATTGGATTGTTGGATTGTTTTGAATTTTCATGGACTTTACGTATTTGGGCTGACAACAACGTTTGTTTGCCCACAAATAGATGGCTCAAGATGAACCGGCCAATTGATGCCAATTGAGATCGATTTGATGGTTCTTAGGTCCTTTAAACATCTTTAAACCTCCAAAGTGTCTGTCACTCCAGGTAACCGATACTCCAGCGCACAGGCATCTACTGCTTCGGTGATGGTTTCCTCACTTGTTGGAGGCACAGCAATCCACGATCCATGGGCAGCAGGTAAACTGCTTCACCTTTGGCGGAAGTAACGCGGAACCGATATCTGTGATATCAGAGATGATGTTTTTTGTTCGTGATGTTTTGATGGATTTCCGGGCAACTAGAAGCACAACACACTGAAAAAAAGACTCCAACAGTCTTGGAAAGTCAGTGGACTTCAATGAGAATCTTGTGATTCATTGAAATCCATCTTCCTCATTTTTCCCCGGAGCTGCCACAAGCCAGGTGTTCGGGCACCAAAAAGATGACGGAGAATCTTGACTGTGGGGAGGACCCCCAAAGTGCCCCGGGTGAACTTCCAGAACAAGATCGAAAAAATGAACAGAATACGGCAGGACTTTTGCAGAACGGAATTTTCATCATTCACCAAGCAAACTTTTCCGTGATTTGAATTGATGTCATCATTTTTTAGTATTTATATAGATTTTACATGTACTTAGCGAAACAGCCACATCGATTGATGGAGACCTGTTTTTTGAGTACCACGACATGAGTTTTTTGAGTGAAAACTGGCAACAAGGGGAGACAGACTGCAGATGGGTTATTTGTTACGACAGAATTCCAAGCTACAAGGATCAACAAACCACTTCACAGTAGATATCTGTGCAGTGTCGTGCATTAAATACCTGGGCATTTTCACTGTCCACATACGGTATGTATCAATGTCAGTGTTTGTTCCACAACATGAGTCTTCTCTTTCTGAGGTTTTGTCTGAGAATTTAAGAGAAAACAGCCACATATCCACTTGTTATCATTGGTTCATGATGGTGTGCCCCAGTCAAATCGCAAGTGAAATAGGGCTACATCATGTGGTGGTTTCCTGAGTCACAGGGCTACCCCCAGTTTTCATCCATTGATGGGGAACCCCCCATTGGGGTTTCCCATGTTTCCTCTGAGGATTGATGATCCCTCAAAGACGCGGGATTGCAGCGAATGCGAGGCCGCCGTTTTTGCGATTGCGAATCCAAAACAGATTTCAGCATGAAGAAAAGTCTCCAAAAAGTCTCCAAAAAGTATCCAAAAAGGTGGGCCCCCTCGCAACGGGAGGCCACAGGCTACAAACCCTGTGGCACGTGCCAAACCACTGGACTTTCTCCAAAGCTGGTGAAACTTTATGCTCGCAGCTTGGCAACTATGGTGGGCTGCCGCGCAAAGGCTACACAACTTGATCTCTTCCATGAGGGGAAAAATCAGCTCGATTTGCTGATGGTTATTTTCCCGATTGGAAATCCACTACTTGGGGAATCTATAGTTTTTTCTTCTCCATTTTTTCATGCGTTTCTTAAGCAAATCCAAGATCAAGGGGAGCTGAAAAAGGTGAAAGTTCAGCCAAATGTACAAGAGGTATATACGGTATACACATGAAATCACATGGCCAGCAATGTACATTTGCTGGCAAAAGTCCAAGGGGCCATGGAAAGCCCGTAGGAACTAAGGAACAGATTGAGTTTTGGATAGGGATATGATGACATGGACATAGGTGATATAGGATGATAATATAGGTAATATAGGTTTGTCTGAAAACAGGGCCCCAAATTTGATAGTATCTCAGTATCTCAGAACATTTTCCTTATAAAAATTGCAATTTCTGGGCATAATTTAGGGGATCTTGATATATTTTATGGGTATACCATGGTATTCTCACGGGACAAAGTCATAAGATGATCAGGTCGTTCTATTGCATCGAAGCTGCCTAGCAGCCGAGGTGATGAAAAGTTCAGGAAGGCGCTCCAGCGTGATGTGTCCGGGCTTATTCGAGTATCCTGTTGGTTGATTTTGGTTGATGTTGGTTGATGATTAGTTCGCGGATCTATCCATCACTATCCAGATCTATCCAATTTTTATTGGGGATATTTGGGGATCTCAAAAGCTGATCCACTACGGGAATCCCATTCTGTGGAAAAATCGAGCTGCGCAGATCATGGCGAGATTGAGAAAGACCAAGTGTGACGAGGATGGCAGGCCGCAGATTTTTTCTCAGAGATTTTTAAGTATAGATTAGTGGACAAATTGCCATTGCTTCCTTTTCAACATGATTTGGAACCATCAAAAAATGAGTGGATCCTGCTGTGGTCATATCCATAGCTACAAAAAAGCTCTCTGCGTAGGGCCAAGATCAAACGAGTGATGACCACCGCCATTGCATCTTGGACGTGGAGCGCCAGGGGGGTGTGATCATCTCCGTTTCGGTTTCTGTAGCTATGGAGAATCCCCAAAAACCATACCCAAAAACCATGGGATTATGGTGGTTTTATGGTGTTTTATGGTGTTTTATGGTGTTTTAATGGGATTTACCCTCTGGTAAACATACAAAAAACCAATGGAAAATCACCACCTGAAACAATGGGTAAATCAACTATTTCCAAATGGGCCATTTTCAATAGCTATGTGTTAAATTATCAGAGGGTAGGTTTCAATACTAAACTGATCTGATTTTGGAAGGGTACCCATAGGAAAACTGGAAAACCCCGTTTTCTTCGCATGGAGAAGAGATTGCATGGAGTCAAAGTCGAAAGTCAGAGTCACTGGAAGGCCGTCCAGGTACTTGACTGGATCCATTTTTGCAATTTGAGGTGCCACCAGCGTAAGCCTCCTCGTCCCACGCCATGTTTCCCTTGGTTTTTGCCCGCATGGCTGAACCACATCCACCACTTGATCCACTTGTAATTCTCCTTAAAAAACCCATTGAACAACATTCAAAACCTAGATGAAGAGTATGCCTACCTTGTATCTGCATCTCAAGTCGTAACTCCCACGTAGCCATGGAATCCATGGACATTTTTCGAAGAGATCTCTGTCGAAGTGCCAACCGTAACTTTCTGCGCAAGGCAGAGGTCGAGGCCAAACAAGCTGCATCGGAGGGACGAGATGCCATGATTCTAAAGGTTCCTGAAGCTCCTGCACCAGAAGCTAGTGGGACTTGGATAGGTAGTTAGCGTAGTTAGCTGCGGATTCGCAATGGCAATTTGGCATACCACATATACCAGATACCAAAAAAAAGGTTTTTTGTTCCGTTCTTGGGGCAAACACAAGAGCGCTTTGGGATCCCCCCAAGTAAGCCCTCTACAAAATCAGGACCCTTGGGGGTTCGACAAAACCATTCTCAGCCGTAGAGGGCATTTTAGCATGTGCAAGGAAGGATCTTGCCTTTATTTAAAGGTACAGTATGTTCCTCATTTTGTAGAGGCTTTGACCCCCAATGGATTTTGTAGCTACAAAATATGGGAGATTTCCGAAGCCGAACGCCTATGAGTTGGAGGTATACTTTAGGATAAAGTTTAGGGTGTGTTTGGCATCATAATGCATCATTCTAGGTATCTAGGTATTCGAATTGGCTAGAAGGCTACACTCTAGGTATTCCATGAAGGCAATTCCAGAGAGTTCACATTGCCATTGATCTGTTCACCAGATCTGGTGACTGTCGATGTTCATGGCGACATGCTGAGACCAGCGACCCGTATGAATCCGGATCAGTGTGAAAAAGGGCTGCAGGATGCTTTAGGATGGTGGAGCAAGTCTTGGATCGTCAGCTCGACATCTGAGAAAAGGATGGTTTGTTTGATGATGAAACAAGAAACTGAAACTCGTTTGGGGTTTCTTGAAATGGGCCCCCAAAACTGTAGGTTTCAATACTAAAATTGTTGTCCGCAACCTTAACGTTCGCCCAGACTCATCATTGTGACATAACAGAGACAATTCTGTGTTGCTGGGAAGTTGCGAATCCAAGCAAGGCCAAGGGGGAAAATTAGGCCACGGTGGCATGTGAAAGATACCTTGAATACAGTTATCTTCATGAGGAAACAATATCACCTGATCATCATGAGGGATCAAAATCCGCCACCCCCTATGACCAATATGCTGAACGGGCCAACAACACGCCACCCTCTATGGCCAATATGTTGAATCAGGTAATTACATCAACATTGTCGTCATGAGGGAACAAAATCCGCCACCCCCTATGACCAATATGCTGAACGGGCTAACAACATCAACTTTATCTTCATGAGGGATCAAAATTCGCCACCCCCTCAGAACAATATGTTGATTGCGGGACATCAACTCCGGGCAAACATCCAGGTTGCAGCGAAATTGTTTAATGTTGGTTGATTTGGAGGTGTTTCCAGTGTTTCCACACTTCGGAAAGCCGCACTTCGAATTCAGGTCACCATGCTTTCGGACATGTGGCGCTTTCATCTGGAAACCAAGAAGTGGCAAGAACCTGAGACAGTCCCAATGTGTCCCAAGCCATTGCTATGCCAGGAGATTCCTATATATTGGATTCCCAGGATTCCCCATTGCTTTGCCGTTTCAAATATCTTCAAAGAAAAAAGTTGAGATATGTTGAGATATGTTGAGATGTTTGAAATCCATTCTCTGCGAGCTCGTATCCCTGAATGTACGAAAGATGTGGGCTGATCGACAGATGTGGGCTGATCGACGCCTGAAGGAAAGACAGCCAGAAACCATCAGAAACCCATTGCTGAAGAATCTCAGTGAAAGTCTCGAGCGGTTGAGCTGGGGTTATCGATGCAGATTTGTATCATCTTAGATCTATCCGGGAAGCTCAAAGGCTGCAGGAACGCTCAAAATCGCTGTGTTCTTCTAATTCTGCAATTTCGATGGTTTATTTCAATCAGCTTCAGCTTCAGAATTCTGGATGTTGACCAATTGCTAGCCTAGATTTTCAGCAAGTCTCTCCAAGTCAGATTCATAGTACGCTCTGGTATACTAACATAGCTATGGAAAATCACTATTTTCATCTATTTTCATAGGTAAATCAACGATTTTCTATGGGCCATTTTCTATAGCTATATGTAAACGTTTACCAGGCCGGGTACATCTTCCAAGGATTTCCAGTTTCCAAGGGTTCCGTAGTGTTCATCTGCAGGTTCAAGATCGAATACGGTGAGGGGCCTGAAGGACGATGGTAAGGGATCCCAGACGAGAGATTGGCGATGAAGCTATGGCAACGCTTTGGCAATTTTCGGGAGAGAACAGGATGAGAATGATGAAAAAATCAGAGAAAAAGTACGTATGTTTAGCCAATTTTCAGAGATTTTCAGACAACTCTATATCTGTTCCATAGGTTTTTTCATGGCTTCCGCAGCTATTTGTGCTTGGAAGAAACACAAAAAACCCTGACTTCATCTTACTTTGCTTTTGCCACAAGCGTCAGTTTGACCGGTGAAAAAAATGGCTGATCTATCTTACAAACACTTAGCTGCTTTGAACTGTTGTTTGGCACCTTGAAACTCTGAGATATCTGAGATGTACCTTCTGCGGCGATCAAGCTCGTGTGTCCTCTTTGATCCATCCGATTCACGCTTTTTCCACACGCAAACGCAAAGTCACGTACTTTTCTATAGCTGATCATGGGATCTCAAGTCAATGGATTTTCAGGGAAAATCGACAGGAATTTCCCATGACACGGCGGGATCACTGATCCACATCGGAGTAGCCATTTTTAATCATCGAACATTCACTAGATTCACTCATTTGAGTATTGAAAAAGATGGTCAAAGCCACGGCTTTTGGCAGAATTCTATAGAATTCTCATTTTGAGAAGTACCTCATCAATCCTAATCAAGATTCATAAGCTATTCACATTCGATGTCACACTGCGCAATTCGTTTTAGGAATGCCGTAGCAAGCTGAAGAACTGTCCCGGCCAGTGCATCGCGCGGCGCTGCTGAGTTCAGGCAGCCTGGGTCCTAAGCCGTGGTTTTTACAACAAGGACACGTTGAATGGGGAGGTAAGCTTGATAGATCCTGACCGAAGTTTGAAAGGTTGATGAGTCATAAAAAATACTATTTTTCATACCAGACTCGGCAACGATTTTTCAATGACTCGTCATGATTTAGAGTGGCAACAGCTTGAGAACATTCATGAGCCAAATTTCATCCACCAACAAATCAATTGCATACTTCGAGTCGCCTCCACTCCGAGTAAGTTATTTCGGATAATTTGGGATATTACTTCAACATACTTCAACCATCTTCAACCATCTTCAACCATCTTCAACCATCTTCAACCATCTTCAACCATCTTCAACCATCTTCAACCTATAATCATCCTGAAGTAGATCGAATATGGAGAACTTTCCGATATCATGATATTCCCTCTTCAGTGATGAATTTTGAGCAATCTGGAGGAGTTGGGAGTCGGATATCAGGACTTTGGGTCTCCCCCAAGGTGTGGAAAAGCGGAGGGAACAAAGGTGGACATTGGTTAAACCACCTTTGAGCCGCAACTTGGAGCGACAACGGAGCGACAACTCTGGCTCTCAGTTCGAAGAAGCTCAAGAAAAGCTTGGAAATCATTTCACATCTCATCAACCACCATTAACCACTATTAACCACCATTCACCATTCATCACCATTCATCACCACATCTCACCAAGATTTTTTCCAAGATCAGTCTATCCAAGTCTCAAAATCCGCGGACACCCAAGCCCCTGGGGCTCCCCAAAAATCTGCATCGTTGGTGATTACACCGCCATGAGCTCTTCGACGTCTTCGACCCCTCTGGCCCAGTATGCAGCAGCTTTGCGCTCAAGTGGAACGGGTGCGTCTCTGAGTCTTGAGAGGACCAGCCGACCTCACGGACGGATATGTCGAGTGCCCAAAGATATCAAATATCAAGCATCCTAAACATAAACCATCATTTTTTCGAGTGCAGCACTGTGCGTTGGTGTGACATCTGAAATGTTTTTAGCTCTGAAAACTGATTCCAAGGATCTCGTTCGTTTCATGTGTTGGCGTCGAAAGTATGGATCTACTATGGTGCACCAATACCATGGGTTTCGATGTTACATCATTTCTCTCACATGTGTTCAGAAGATATATGATGCCCTGAAACTTAGCCCAACAATGTCCCATATCAATCCAATTCAATCCATATATCATACATGATCATACATGTGTCAAAGCATGTTGCTTAGTAAGATCCTCGATTTGGAGTCTGTTTGGCGACTATGTTTTATGTAGCTGACCATCGCGGCTGGGGGCTCCTCCCTTTGGTGCAGGATGTTCGCCATGTTCACCGTGCCCCTTTGGATCTTCCTCAAGATGACGGAAATTCACCCTCATGAAGAACTCCTAGCCCCTGCGCCTGTTTTAACGGCGATAAAAAAAAGCGGCCCCAATTAGGTGGTACTCATGTGGTACTCATGTGCTACTCATGTGGTACCACTGAAATTTGGTGAAATCCTCAATTTGGCCATTCGGGTTCGACATGGGGAAACCACAAAAATTTGGGCAAAGCTCAGAATCAGCTCGGTCATTTGCATTCATTTACTGCATCCCTTTGTTTAGCCAAGCGAGGAAGCAGGATCTCTTTGCCAATTTGACGATTCCCTGGGCCGAGCGCTCTTCGTGTCGCACCAGTGGCTTAGTATCCAACATCCAGATCCATCTTTTGAGCAGCTGCTTGTGCTACAGAAAGCCCTCATGGATCTGATCTCCGGAGCTTGCAGAGTGAGTCTCCCCCCGGTCATCGAGCTGTGGTTCGGCAGGCTAAGGCTGCCTAGTGCCGCAGATTTCAACGCACAGAGCCTCTTCCTGTGGTATCTTGCCAACTTTAGTCGTTTCGAAACGTTTCGAAACTTGTTTCAAACACCTTTAGTTCTGGTCCCTTCAGCCAGCGGCAAGGTATGATTACTTTTCTATCCCACAGAGCGAGGAAAACATCGAATCACGACAGAAGGCAATCTCATCCATTCCTTGCTACATCTCCCAGAGTTTCTTCTTCATGATCTTGATTCCCGCAGTGCAGCATGAAAATGGACGCATTCTGAGTTTCGAGAGCTGGGCGGAGCGTGGCTGGTGCCGCTTAGAAAGCATGGCTCGAAGTTTGGCTCGGGAAGATGGCTTCAGGATCACGGTGAATGTGGCCTCAAGCCCCACCCTGACCACGGATCTTGGGGGTCTGGCCAAGGCGCCCGGAAAGGGACTCTTCTCGGTCGAAGATGATCGAAAAAAATCGGGCAAGTTCTCGCCAGATTGATCCGGAGCAAATTGCACAACCTCCTGTTCCAAAAAGATTTTCACAACTATCGCTTCCTGCTGAACCTTCAACCTCATTGCTTCGAAGGTCTTCAAACAGACCCCTTGGAGAGTCTGGTGCCCAACTTTTCCACGGAGATTGACCCATCGATTGATCGCCATGGCTTTGTGACCGCCAAGTTTCTACATGAGAATGGCTTCGCAAGTGTACAAGAACGGGACGCGGCCGGCTGGTCACCCATTTGCTATGCTGTCTTGAGGGACGATCCCTTCTTGATTGAGGCCCTGGTAAAGAATAAGGCTGATGTAAATGATTCCAATCGACGAGCCAAGAACGATGCCCAGCTCCCCAAGGGCTTACCACTTTTGTCACTCGCTGGCACTTACAACAATAACCAGGCCATGAAGGCCTTATTGTTGGCCAAGGCCAATGTGAATGCAACAGATAGCCTTGGAGGCAATGCGCTCACTGCATCCATTGGCATGGGCAACAAGGAGGCGGTCCAGATTCTATGCGATGCCAACATAAATCCAAATGTGAAGCTTTTGCCTGGAACGGGTGCGTTCAAAATCGCATGCGGATTTGCTGATGTGCCAACGATTCAAGCGATCATGACTCGGCTTCCAGTGACCTGGACCTGGATATTGATGCCGAAGAATTATTATTTTTATTTTTTTTAAACCTAGCTGTCTTAATGTTTTTTCCATGTTTTGCCGCTTTCAATAAAGCATCGCAAAGTCAAATGGTATGGTGTACGAATGTTTACAATCTTTTTTTGATAGTTTAGTGATATTATTTGCTATATCAATATTTTAGGTGGGACCGCACACACACTTGAATTGTCTCGTGTCAGGCCAATGTGAACCTGCGGTTCGCTCTGCACTTTGGCCTCATCTTCTATGCCAACGTTGACATGGTTTCGTTCTTGCTTAAGTCATCAGCTGACATCAATGAACAACTGGAAGTTCCCATGAAGAAAACCGGCTGGTGGATGTTGCTGAAGTTTTTGGCTTTACGCCACAGGGTGAGTCCCTCAGCCTTGACCTATTTGGCCTATCATCATTCTGGGGCGACTCCTCTGATGTTGAGCATCATCACAGCCAAGTTTGATTGCGCATCTCTTCTTTTGGCTTCTGGTGCAAGGGTGGACCTCAAGAACCGACGAGGAAAGACCGCGGCAGACATGGTCCGAGAGACTGGTGCGCCTATTTCCTTGAGACCGGCACCGAAGACCAACTCAGAAAGAATCTTCGGAATTTGAGCGTTAGCGTTGCTTAGCACGGCTTGCCCGTTGCCTAGCGCGGCTTGCAAAGTGTGATCCCAGTTGACTAATAGTAAATGCCGACAGTTCAGCATGCTATGAACTGAACATCACATCATAGATTCATCATAAATTCATGATAATTCATATCACTTCATCAACCACTGCGACCATATATATATATGATATATATATAATATATATAATATTTTATAGATATTATATATATGTTATATATATATGTTATATATATATATCATATATATATAGAATTAATATTATAATATACACAGTCAATCTGCGATCCGTCCGTTTCAAGTTGCATGATGTTGCATGGCATGTTTGGCGGGAGGCAATCTGCCAATCTGTCCCGCAGCACCCATTCTCCCAAAACTCACATGAAGATGGGAAATGAGTGATTGGAAGGAGATCCAACTGATTGCCTGGTACTTACTGCATTTGAATTTATATATATATAACATATATATAATATCTATAAAATATTATTTGAATGTTTTTCCCATTGACGTGTGAGCTCTATAGGGAATAGCAGTTTTCTTTGGTCGGCTTTTCCAGCAGGAGTATGAGGGACCGCCAAGTGGTTCCTCCCGCAGGGGCAACAATTAACCCAGACAGGTAGTCGGGAGGCTTTAAAAGCTTTACCACAACAGCATGGCGTCCTTCGTTAAACGTCGCAGAACGCCCTGGGAGTGCAGGGTTTCCCAGGGCTGTAAGAGCCCTGGTACCCGCCTTGTACAGAAATCAGTTCACATATAGTTCTTGACTTTGACAGTCTGAGAACAATGAGCGACCTTGGCAAAAGATTTGTCTCATTGGCGCACGAGATTGCGTCATTTCAGGATCACTTAGATGTTGATAGTTTGCCCCAGAGCCATGCAAGTTTCAGTCACAGACCCCAACCATCAGCTTTTCTTGTTGATTTCAGTCAAAGGGACGTCGCGCAAATAAATACTAATTGGGGTCGGGTCATTGTCTCACGCGGAATTTGGATCTCATGTTTGCTTCAGCAAAGGGAGGGGCAGGTCTGAGTCCAATACAGTGAAAGCCCTCGTACATCAGATTTCTGAGAATCACTGCGGGCATGGGTCAAGTCATGCAGTTCACTGCGCAAGAAATTTGAGGCCAATTGCTGCTCATGCACCATCGCTTTAAGTTGATGGCTGCTTGTTTGAGACCGTTGAGCTGATGATGTTGCCGTAAATTAACTTGGAAGATCCAGGGTATGGCTTTCGCATTTAAGACAGTCAGACATTTGGAAGAGATGGAGGGGGAGCAACCTCAATCACCACCTGAGATTGAAGACACTGCCAAGTGCAACAAATTTTGTTCTTCACAACCTGGGGACTTGATACAAGAGGCAACCGATTGCCTGAGTATTGCTGCTTGCTTAAGGGGAAAAATACTTCAGATGCCTACCTTTCCTACCCACATCATGTTGTCAATCGCAGAAAGGCGACTTTTCTGCAATTTTTCCGCCACCATATCATCGTTTGTCATGTTCAAGACTTCCTTGGCAGCCTGTCTGGACGGACTCACAGACAGAGAGAGAGAGAGAGAGAGATATAGAGATAGAGAGATAGAGAGATAGAGAGATAGAGAGAGAGAGAGCGAGAGAGAGAGAGAGAGAGAGATAGATAGATAGATAGATAGATGGGATAAGTAGGATAGATAGATGGGATAAGTAGGATAGATAGATGGGATAAGTAGGATATATAGATGGGATAAGTAGGATAGATAGATAGATAGATGGATGGATAGATAGATAGATAGATAGATAGATAGATGGGATAAGTAGGATAGATAGATAGATGGGATAAGTAGGATAGATAGATAGATGGGATAAGTAGGATAGATAGATGGGATAAGTAGGATATATAGATGGGATAAGTAGGATAGATAGATAGATAGATAGATAGATATAGATATAGATAGATAGATAGATAGATAGATAGATAGATAGATATAGATAGATAGATAGATAGATAGATAGATAGATAGGTACATAGATAGATAGATAGATAGGTACATAGATAGATAGATAAGATAGATAGATAAGATAAGATAAGAGAAGAGAAGAGAAGATAGATAGATAGATAGATAGATAGGTAGATAGATAGATAGATAGCTAGATAGCTTAGATAGCTAGATAGATAGACAGATAGATGGATAGATGGATAGATGGATTGACAGATAGATGGATAGATGGATAGATGGATGGATGGATGGATGGATTGATAGATGGATAGATGGATAGATAGGATTAGATAAGATAAGATAAGTAAGATAGATAATGATAGATAGACAGATAGATGGATGGATCGATAGATAGATGGATAGATTAGATTAGATTAGATTAGATCAGATTAATAGATAGATAGATAGATAGACAGATAAGATAAGATAAGATAAGATAAAATAAGATAGATAGATAGATAGATTGATTGATTGATTGATTGATTGATTAGATAAGATAAGATAAGAAAAGATTAGATAGATATTATAGCTAGCTAGCTAGCTAGCTAGATAGATAGATAGATAGATAGATATATAGATATATAGATATTATATATACATATATCTTGCATGATGCCCAGTATCCATTCCATATTTTTAACCCATCAAACTTCGTGAGCACGTGTTTTCAGAACCTTTTTCATTGCTCCCAGTGGACTGACGTTGAAAGCACATCAAAAGAAAGGAAATGAACTTGCGGGGGTCTGCATTTGAAAGCATGATTGTTAATTAATGTATGCTCAATCATTTTCATTTTCCAAATCTGTGGAAATTCTATTGCTCCGTTCAAGATCTGCTGAGGAACCATAGGAAACTTTGAGGACCCTGTTGTAACTGAATTTTGCTTCACTTGGAAATATCTTATATACTTTATAAAGAGATTCCGGTCTTCACTGGATTGACCAAGCAAACGCGCCGCCACGGCAAGTGATTCTGCTGTCACAAAGAACAAAAAATATATAATATATATATAATATATATATATATTTATGAATGATATTCGAAGGCAAGACACCAGGTTCGGAGCACTTTTAGAAGTTGAGATTATGAAATTGCACGTCGTTGTGGCGCGAAGCACATTTCGAAGTCAGCATGTTAAAGCACCACGTGCTCAGATCACTTTTGGAAGTTCAGATGTCGCTTCGTGTGGCAGGAGCAAGGGATTCTGCACCTTCCTAAAAGTGAGCAAAACGTGAGGGTTTTGTAGCAGTGCGAAGAGACATGTTCATCAGAGATGTTAGGAGGTCCGGGCGCTGATTTCCTGAGAAGGGTTGCATTTTGGTGCATCAGACCGTTAGGTTTGCCAAGATGATTTTGTGTGACAGGTGCAGCACTTAGTATGACCTGGCAGGCGCACTACTTTAGACAGATGGAGTGAAAAATCGCAAAACGTACTGGTATGCGGCCGCCAGCTCTACTCAACTTTCCATTTTGGAAGGAAGTCTCGCGGAATGGCTTCGTTTTTGATGCTGTCAACTCCGAAAATTGAGGAAGCCTCGCAGACTTGCTTCGTTTTTGACATTGTCAAGTTCAAAAATTAGGGAAGTCTCGCAGAATAGCTTCGTTTTCAAGCTTGCAGATAGACAGATCAATAGATAGACCACTACAACTACAACCACGCTACTACTACAACTGCAACTATAAATATGTGTGCCTGTATACAACGCTAAATTACACTACACAAATTGCATTACACTACGCTAAGCAAATTACAGTATACTACACTAGTTACATTGCAAGTACAACTGCTACTCCAAATGCAGCTACAACTTCAACTTCAACTACAACTACACTACAGTACACTACACTACACTAATTAGATTACAGCACTCTACAACTACAACTTCAACTACAACTACAACTACACCACACTACACTACGCTAATTACACTACACTACACTACAACTACAGCGACAGCTACAACTACAACTACACTACTTCACACTACACTACACTAGACTACACTGCACTATACTACACTAGAGTAGACAACACTACAGTACATTACATTACATTACATTACACTACACTAATTACACCACACCACAACTACAACTGCAACCACAACTACACAGAGACACACTAACTACACTACACTACAGCTACAACTCCACTATTCTACACTACAACTACAACTACAATGGCGCTACACCACGCTATATCCAGCAGTTGTGGGTGAGGTGACCACTGCAACCATTGCAGCCACTTCAAAAACACAACTCCAACCACCTTTCGGTCCATCAGTGGATGCGCTCTGCCATCCGTGATTCACAACAACCAACCTCTCCATAGGTTTCCTATGTTTGAAACTTCCGCCGCTGCCTTGCGCGGTACTACTGGTAATTGTGTCATAAAGATGTGGTTCTTGAGCAGTTCTTGAGGATCCAGGTTCTTGATGCTTTTTGATACCCAGGTCCAGGCATAAATCGACAGATCGCACAAAAACTCCTGCATGCTAAGGATGCGACACTTTTCGGACCAAACTCGCACTCGATTCGAAAGAATCTGCGGAGGAAAAGATGCTGTGGAGCGCGTGCATGTGAGCAATGTGAGCTATGATCACAAAACACAAAGAGACCAAATAGGACACACCCCTTGATGTGGGTAAAACAATAAATAATAAACCATCCCCCAAATCACCATAAATAGATGGTATACACAATTCCCAGTCATGGGTGGTTTATGTGATTGTTTTACCCACACTAATCCTTTACTGAAAACTGATTTGCTTAAAGTGAACCTCATGTGTTACGCGCAATGTTCCAGACAACAAAATACATATGCCGTTTTCATCTTGCAGCTTGGCGTTGGGGAGATCCACCTAGGAAGGAAGGTGCTACTGCAGTATACAACAACAGTCAGGAACTCAGAAGCGAGAAGTGTTCAAAAACCCTGTTGGTTGATGAATGTGGATGATTTCTCCGGGGATTACACTAACCATGATTCCATGATTTTCATCAATTTTCGGAGAATGGGAAAATCACGTTCTCGTGACCATCGGGGAATCCCGTTCTCAACCAAACGTGGTGTGTTTGAGGACGGCAGCCATGGGGTCTGCCAAAAATCCAAAAAAATCCGCGGCAGGTCAGCTGGTGTTGATGGGTGGATGCACCAAGACCTCTGTCAAATTTTCGAGGCGGGGATGTACTGTTGCAACCAGCTGGGTTTCTGTTCAGAAAACGTTGCAATGTTGCACTGTGACTTTGTTAATACTTCATTGATCTGATTACTGTCAACATATTAATCATATTACGTAGGTGCAACCCTATCACAACACACGTTCTTGTATTCATCCATATTCTCACTAAGGAATGTCCTTAACATGCCTTCTCCGCGTTCAGAGAAGATCTACAAATGCACAGCTGCCTATCCTTGTGGAAATCAATGAAAATCATGCTACAGGAATGACCTATGGGCCTGCGGCTCAGTGATAGCACGCTTGCTGACAATAGATATGGAGGTTTCCTAAGTCATAGGATTACCCCTAAACCATCCATAGATTCATAGGATTCTCCATGAAATAAACCATCCAGATATGATCCCCACTATGGAAAACCCATGAAACAAAGGTGGCAGTTTGGCATCTTGGCATATGACCAAGGTCTTTACTCCAGATGAACATGGGGGAGGCGATTGGCGCTTGGTGAAAACCAGAAACAACCCGGTACCAAGGTGCCATAGGGGGACGACGATGGCCGATTTTCAGAGCGGAAGAGACGGCCACGAGAAGCATCGTGAAGCCACCATGGTTTCACACGCTGATTTTTGGAGATCAGTGAAATTCAGCCTACTCTTTCAGACATTTATGCCATCTATGCATCCGTATCTGGATCTTTTTGACTCCGTATCTATACTCTCTCAAAATTTCATTCTATGGGAAATCACCACTTGAATAGGTAAAAATCATCGAAGTCACTGGCATTAAATGGCCATGGCTGTTCATTCATTTCATTCATTTCATTTCATTCATGTCATTTATGTCATTCATGTCATTCATGTCATTCCTTTCATTCATGTCATTCATGTCATAACTATGTTAATATATATATATATATTATACACGGAAAAAACACATTTCAATATGTGGAGGGCGGGCCAGACCGCGAGGCCAGGGAGGTAGTATGAAATACCAATTCGTATATTTAAATGTAGTTACCGTATGTTTAGATGAATTGGATTCCGTATGTTTAAATGGCCGAGCGGGCCAAGGACAACCTTCCGGAAGGTAGTCTAAAATACCTGTTCGTATATTTAAAAGTCCGTATATTTAAAAGTAGTTACCGTATATATATATTTATATTTATTGATGTTAAAGTTCCAGAAAACCATTCAAAGAAACTGATGCTCCCACAAAAGCTTGGCCATGGCCAGTTACGACATGTTACGACAGGCGAGGCCATGTGGTGGTCTCCAATCGCTCTCACCTTGTGATGTTTGGTGGCAAGGCGCAGCCGTTTTTGTTTATATATCCAAGCTAGGAATACATGAATATATAGATGAATCGGTTATAATCATAATATATATATATATATATGCAGTAGACACATGTATCAATGTATATACAGTAGATACATGTATCGATGTACAGGACATTATTAACATATTAAGCATAAATACACCATATTGTGTCCATGTGGACTTAAATGAATCGATCTTCCCCCCGTGTGTGACACGATGTGTTTTTCACAGCGTCACAGCCTGGTGATTGCGTTGTGATTGCCGCGCAGTCCACAACGCATTTGGCACGAGAGCCCGTCGACTCAGAAGATCTCAGATGTGCGCAGGTTGGGGGAGAATTCCATGCCGTTGAAAGAATGCGCCTTCGTTTCCATGGATCATTGGTTCATCGGTTCATTATGCTTCATTAGGTGGAACATGAAGGCCATCTCAATATATCTCAATATATCTCAATATATCTCAATATATCTCAATCTCTCAACATATCTAAATTATACATATTTCAAGATATTTCAGGCATCAAGAGCCACTGCTGCTTATCATTGCTAGCGGGCAAACCTTTGTCAACTGAGGTCCTATGAGGAGCTGGAGGATGAGGGATTGGAGTTAGAGGTTCAGTTCGAAACCCGGTGAGACGACTTGCTACTTGCAGACGCATGCAGACGCTATGGATCCAGCACAATCTCAGTTTCAAAACACAACATTGATCTGCTTGCGCAGTTGGGGTGGAGAACAATGGCAACCACGGTGTTGTGAACACTTGTGAACCCCCAACAAAAGGGCTTTGTGTCGTCCATAGAAGTCCCTTGTCGGTGGCTCAGGCCCGGTGAAAAGTGTTTGGTGGACCTTTGGGCCATTTCCAAGGCCCCAGTGGACACTGATCCGCCGAGATTTCGACATGACGAGAAGTTACGTCACATCGAAAGGGACGATGGTTTTCTTCCGAAGGTGAAGAACTTGACTTAGTGGCATAAAAATCCGCTGTCCGAGATTAAAACCCTGCTAAACATTTGCTTGAAAGATTTTGTCATGTACCCAAATCATTAAACTAAAGCCATTCTTTCGCAGCCAGTCAATGAAACATCTGACCTTTTCTTTTTGGAGTTTGCCCGGCAGATGAAACCCTGGACCATTGGCGGCAAAAGGAATCCCAAGAGCTACAGTCTTTGGTTTTGCTTCGTTCTTATCCAGTCATGGCGGATTGATTGTGGTCACACCAGGGCCTGAAAGGAATGATCTTGGAATCTGATGGTCGTTCACAGCAGTTGCCTATTATGCCACCACGTGTCGCAGTGTCGGCCAGCGACGTCAAGGCTTTTTGAACGTAATCAAGACGGGCAAGTTTTACAAGTAAGAAATTCATCAGCAAGCGATTCCAGAGAAGCAAAGATCCCCGCGTTTGTTGAGAAGTGCCAATGACCCACAGGCATTCACAGGCCACCGGTTTTCTCTGGGTTTATGACACAAAATGTGGTGAGGTTTGTCGAGTGACAGCCTTCAAAACGTTCAGAACCGTAATGTACCATCTGCACGCGCATGCTAGTGACAGTGTATTAAATATCATTCAATATCATTAAATGCACTTAAATGCATAATCCTTCTTTATATTTTATCCCACTTAGGCAAATTGAATCGGAGAACTTCTTTTGGAGCATCATCCAAGCATTCCAAGCATTCCAAGCATTCCAAGTATTCCAAGTATTCCAAGTATTCCAAGTATTCCAAGTATTCCAAGTATTCCAAGTATCATCATCATCATCATCATCATCATCTTAATGACAGACCTCACATAAAAATTCACTTCATCCATCCTCCTCCAACATCTTCCACCGCCACTTCGAGGAGGAGGTGGTGTCCAACAAGGCCGTGAGTCCGAGGCGGAATCCGGACAGATGAAGCTATATAAGATTATACAAGAAGCAATATGATGTAATATTGTTATTAGTATAGCACAAAACATACATCATAGTCTTTATAGTACGGATAATATTATGTTAACTATAAATGTTAATATATGTATAGCAACTATAGAATTTATGTATTGAATAGTAAATGAAATATCATTTATGAATGTCAACTATGTTTGATGCACAAATTCCAATATATGGCGTGTATTATGTATATATGCAGTTTGGTTCATACTCACAATTACTCCCATATATATATATTGATACATGTATACATTCTTGTACAAACCATTTTAACCTTGATTTGGGAAACACTCAAAGCTGGGTTGCTGTAAGGTGGTAGCATGCCTTTGTAGCCCCATTTCACTTGACAGTACTTACAAGTCATACTCAACTGTGAACCCACAAGCTTTTCGCTAGTTTAAAGACTTATCCAAAATTTACATAGACATCTCCAGGCGGAAATATGTTTTCACATTTTAAGTTCGTCACGCATGGATCATCGGCATGGGCGTTTCAGAAGATCTGCCGCTGGTAGGTGGACAGAGGGCGCTCCCTTCCCTGCAACATGTAGAGACTTGTCGGCGATCTCGAGCCAGGATAGCCAGTCCTTCATGAGGGATTTTTTCGGCAAATGCTTAAGGATGATCCTGGATTCTACGATGATACGTCTATGGCATGAGTATTTACATTATTTTAGCTCAGTATTTCACAAAATTTATGAGGACTTGGTCGCCCCCAGTGCTGTGGCAGCCTCCATTAGCTTCGCATCCCTAAGAGCCACCAGGCGAAGCTCAGTGGAACATGTTGTATACAGTGACCCTCTGGTTATGTCGTACTGTGGCTATTGAAAATGGCCATAGAAATAGTGGACTTACCCATTGTTTCAATGGTGATTTTCCATAGTTATGAGAGTTTACCAGAGGGTATATACCTTAAATTGATTACTTGATGTGGTTTTCATCGTTTGCTTTATTGACATCGCCATGTTTGGGGGTATGCCCCATTTTCAGACACACCCATATCATATGAACTTGGTTGGTTATATCCTCCTGATATCCCACTATATCCCAAAAATGGTTGGTGTTTGTACGCAATTTTCTGGTCAAATACCAGAAAAAAAAACAGTATATACCCACTAAAATTTGCCATTTTCAGACAAATCCTTCTGGCTTGCTGCCATACTCTACGACCCATTTGTAGAACCGCTGGGCTCAAGTCGTAGCCGGAATATCCCCCATTTTATAAAGCAATTTATCACTATTTTTAGTAGGATTTCACTTTTCTAACTTTTTGGGGCCTACCACATACATATATATATATATAATCATATATATATAATCATATATATATATGTATATATATGTAAATATGTATATAAATATATATTATATAAAAATTATAAAACATATATTAAAACACACATATATATAAATATTTATTTATTATTGAAAACATATATATATATTATTTAAACCATATATATATTTTAAATAAAACACAGATATATACGTATAAACATATGATAGGTTTTATTTATATATATATATATATTGCATAATATACATTATGATATATATATGTATTAAAATATATAATATATTTGAAATTATATATATATTATATTATATAAATCATTTAAATAATGTAAACACTCTATATATATATTAAATAATATATTATATATTATATATATTATATTTAATATATATTATATATTATTTAAAATATAAAATATTTAATATATAATATTTAATATATAATATTTAATATATAATATTTAATATATAATATTTAATATATAATATTTAATAAATAATATTTAATAAATAATATTTAATATATGATATTTAATATATAATATTTTATATATAATATTTAATATATAATATATAATATTTAATCTATAATATATAATAAATCATTTTTTTTAAATATAGATAATATAAAATATATAATATATATGATATATATATAATATGATATATATATATATAGGGCGGAAGCTGGGTGTTCCCCGGAAGCCAATTGCAATTTAATTGTATGGATATGGAAAATGTTGATTTTATACTGTGTTTTACAGTGTTTTTTGCCTTCCCTTCAAAGTGTTCCATCAGTGAAAGTATCAATGTCGGCGCGGATAAACTCGGAGTTTGTCCGCGCAGAAAAATGATAAATTTACATCTTCCATGGATGGCCAAAAATGCGTTCAACATTTTTCCCATTGGAATTGCGGTTTCATACATTTTTCAGTTTTTGTTGATAAGTACAACATGTCATAATCCACTGGAGAACCATGGACGAAATGAACATCACATATTTTTCATCTTCGCTTTCCCAAACCTTTTTTTTGGCATGGCGATGGAAAATGTTGTTTTTACACTGTGTTTTACAGTGTTTTATGTTTTTCTCTGAAATGGTTTGATCAATCGAACTTCCATTTTCATCGCGGAAGAACTTGACGTTTGTCCGTGCTGAAACAGGAAAATTTTACATCTCCCATGGATGATAAACAACAACGGAACTTGCAACGTAGCAACATCTTCCAACCAAGCAACATCTTCCAGGATTCAACATCATCCAACGCACTTCACATGACGTTATTACACCCCCCCACCCCCCTTCTGTAAACAACAACGAAACTTGCAACGTAGCAACATCTTCCAACCAAGCAACATCTTCCAGGATTCAACATCATCCAACGCACTTGACATGACGTTATTACACCCCCCCACCCCCCGTTCTGTAAACAACAACGAAACTTGCAACGTAGCAACATCTTCCAACCAAGCAACATCTTCCAGGATTCAACATCATCCAACGCACTTGACATGACGTTATTACACCCCCCCACCCCCCCCCACCCCCCATCTGTATACAAGAACGACCTTTCTGGTATAGCATCAAGACTGAGGTTTCCTCGAAGCTCCGGGGAACCCCCAGCCTTGAGCCAATATATATATATATATATTATATGATATATATATATACACTATATATTATATATTCTACTCTATTTTTTTTGAAATTTTATATATATTTTTAAATATTATATCAGATTATATATTATATATATATTATAAAAATATTTATATGATATATATTGTATATATAATATAATTTATATACATATATTAAAATATATTAGATATAATATATTTATATCTATAATATAATATATATAATATATATAATTTATATCATATATATCATATATATAATATATATAATACATATAATATATATAATATATATAATATATATAATATATATATAATATAATATATATAATATAATATATATATAATATATATAATATATATAATATATATAATATATATAATGTATATAATATATACAATATATACCATATATATATCATATATATAATATACATTATATTTATTATATATATAATATACATAATATATAATATGTATAATAATATATATTTATATATACATGTGATTCCGTCTCCCGCCCATGAGACCCTACCCCGAATGGGATGGGTCCCAAGGAACAACTCCCTACCTACGACCTTTTCCTACATACATATAGACATATATATATAAACCCTTACCCTCTTGATAAACCATCTTGCTATATCTTATGCCTGTATGCTACCTATGTACTATCTACATGCTATATATTTACTGTCTATGCACTACCTACATAAAACCTATATACTATCTATATACTATCTGGATGGCTACCTATATGATATGCTACCTATATTCTATAATATATGTCTACTACCTATCTTATATCAGTATTTTCGTTTGTATTTTGCATGTGATATATATATATATATGCAGTATATATATATACCCACACATACCTAGCCTTCACACATACAGAGGTATGGAGAGATGACCGGTACACCTATCCACAGGGGGCGCCGCGGATCATCTCCACCCCTGGACCAGTAGACCCATACCCTTTCGGGGGGGGATGGGGGGGTGGACTAGGAGGGCTGGATCATATATATATATATATGTATATGTACAGTATATATGATCAGTATATATGTTCAGTATTATATATATATATTATACATATATATATATATATACATATGTGTAAAATATTATATTTATATATGTACATAAATACATGCATTTCATTAGATTGGTTTAAGGGATCAGTTAAAATAAATCCCCATGTTTACTGGGAAAAACCATGATCTCCGGCAGATTTTGCGAACCATGGCCCTCCCAGCTTAGTGCGGGGACAACGCTACGGGCCGAGGATGGGGTGCCACAGGCGTTTGCGACTCAGGATGAAGCTTCACCGCATACCTGTGGCGAAGAATTGACCGAACCCTAAGCATCTGACCATTTTAATTCATTCAATTGAAGTTCAAATTTGATATTTCAATTTAGGGTGCAAGACTGGTATGTTTAGATGCCTTGATGTTTCAAAGTGTGGCCCACAGCATTAAGCATAGCCTGCGATTCTCATCTGCCAAGTCCTACATCCTGGGCCAAAGTGGGAAGATGCTTATCTCAAGATATGCCTCTTTTGAGCAGTGTCAGAAACTCCAGTGGCAGGCGGCATTTTGTGGAAAAACATGCAGTATGAACAAGTCAAACGTGTGGGTGTTAGCTAAATCTTGCTGTGGAAGGCACAAAACATCATAGGAACCCTTCTCATTCAGGTATTAGAAACCATGAGAAACCGTCCGCATTTCACTGCCTCTATTTTCAAACGGCAGCCAAAGGAAGCGAATGATACAAGGGATTCATCATCTCACTCAAGACAGACAACGGTTTACCGGTTTCTCTGACAATCAGCACTTCTCAGCACTTGAAGTGTTCAAGCTGTTTGGTGATACGACTCTAGGATTCGTCAGAAAAGGAACGTGGAGGCAGTTTCATGAATACCAGCAATGTTGTGATATATCAATGTAAGTCTTACTTTTCTGTAATATTTGCGGTGTTTTAGCTCATATTTCGTACCTGCCCAAAAAGTAGAACAATTCAAGCAAGTAAAGCAAAGTAAAACAGAAAACAAATAATACAAAAAACAAAACAATATATAGAAACAACATGCAAAAAAAACGAAACAGGTTAAACCAGTCAAAACAAATGTTAAGAAAAAGGTACAATTGCAGAGCCTACAAACGTAAAATAAGTCAAAAAAAGAGAAAACAAGTAAACACACGAAAGCATCTAAAATTGAAGACCCCATATCCCTCTCCTGTCCGGTCTGGATGTTGGGGTCTGCATTTTTTTTTTTTAATCACCATTTCTTAAGCAACTTCTTGTTTTGCCCCTCAAAGAAAAACATGCAAACAAGGGGGGGGGCCGGAGAACCCAAAAGCAAAACGACAGCAAGCAAATCGGCAAGATTTGCGGTGACTTTTTCATCTGTGGACAGAGTCTACGCTGGTGGCCCAATTCTTTATGAAACTAGACGACAGTGTGGCCCGAAAGAAAGCAGGAGGGAGGAGACGAGAAGATAAGAAACACGAACATCTGATTATTGATGATGATGATGATGAGGATGACGATGACGATGACGATGACGATGATGATGATGATGATGATGATGATGAGTGATAACTGACGCAGGTCAAATGTCATAAATGCATATTTTGATGTTTTTCTTGTCCCCACCTGAGGGAAAGTCAGACTAACGAGAGATGCTGGAGGTTTGGCACAGAGAAACTTACACACGGAGGCGTCTACACAGAGAAACCTTTACACAGAACAGCCTTTACACACAAAGCTTTTCCAAACAGAAGCCTTTGCAAGCAGGAGCTTTTAGACACAGCAGTTTTTATACACAGACGCTTTTACACGCAAATGCTTGTAGACACAGAGGCATTTACAATCAGATGGTTTACACAGAGAGAAAAATTCACACATAGGAGCCTTTACACAGAGCAGTTTTTACACACACATAGGCTTCTACACACTGATGCTTTTACACACAGAGACTTTTACACATAGGAGTTTTTACGCACAGAAGCTTTTACACAGATGCTTTGATACGCAGAAGCTCGTACACACATAAGCTTTTGCACACAGACGCCTTTAAAAAAGAAGCTTTTGCACAGAGAAGCTAAGCCTTTACAGATAGATGATTTTACACACAGGAACTTTTTACACACAGAGGCTTTGACACAGAAACTTTTACAGAGGCTTTTACACAGAGAACATTTTGTCGCAGAGAAGCCTTTACCCAGAGCAACTTTCACACGCAGATGCATTTACACACAGAAGCTTTTACACACAGAATCTTTTTTCACAGGGCAGCCTTTAGACAGAGCAGCTTTTACACACGGAAACTTTTACACAGGAAAACCTCTTACACACAGAAACTTTCGCACGCAGAAACCTGCACACAGAGCAGCTTTTACACAAAGAAATTTTTGCACCGAGGAGTTTACACACAGACGCTTTTGCAGAGGGAAGCTTTTACGCACAGAAGTTTTTATACATAGTAGACGCCCTTACACGCAGAAGCTTTTACACAGAATACTTTTTATACACAGACGCTTTTACACGCAGATGCTTGTAGACACAGAGGCTGTTACTTTGTAGACTCTAGACACAGAGGCTCTTACAAACAAAGGCTTTTACACACACAGAAAATTTTTACACAGAGAAGCCTTTATGCACTTTACACAGAGCAGGTTTTACACACAGAGGCCTTTACACACAGAGGCCTTTACACACAGAGGCCTTTACACACAGAGGCCTTTACACACAGAGGCCTTTGTTCAGACATGCTTGACACGAAAGAAGTTTTTACACACAGAAGCTTTTACACATAGACGCCTTTGCACACACAGAAGCTTTTCACATAGGCGCCTTTACACACAGAAACTTTTACACACAGGACTTTGACAGAAAAACTTTTCGACAGAGCAGCTGTTACACAGAGAAGCCTTTACACAGAGCAGTTTTTACACACAGAAGCATCTACACAGAGAAGCCTTTATGCGCAGGAGCTTTTTCACAGAGCAGCTTTTACACAGAGGAGCCTTTACACAGAGCAGCTTTTACACGGGAGCCTGTGTACAGAGCAGCCTTTACACACCAACGCTTTTACAAACAGGAAATTTTACACACGGACGCCTTTACACAAGAAGCTTTTACGCACGGAAGCTTTCTCATGCAGAAGCCTGTGCACAAAGCAGCTTTTACACAGAAATTTTTCCACACAGAAGCCTTTATCGCAGAAGCTTTTGCACAGAGCAGTTTTACACAGAGGTGCTTTTATACACAGACGCCATTACACACAGAAGCTTGTACGTGCAGAGGCTTTTACACACAAACTTTTTCACAGAGGATTCTACAGAGAGGAACCATTTACGCAGAGCAGCATGTCACGCAGACGCTTTTATACGCAGGAACTTTTACACACAGACACCTGTACACACGGATACGCACAGAAGCTTATACACACAGAAACTTGTACACGCAGAAACCTCTACACAGCGCAGCTTTTACACCGAGAAACTATTACATATAGAAACTATTACACATAGAAACTATTACGCACACACACACAGAAGCCTTTACGCCCAGAAGGGGTTTGAACACAGAAGCCTTTACACACAGACGCCTTTACACAAAGAAACTTTTACACAGAAGCTTCTACAGACGGACGCTTATACACACAAACGCTCTTATACACAGGGCTTTACACTCAGCAGCTCTTGCACAGAAACGCTCTTACATACAAATTTGTCACATACAGAAATAAACCTTTACACAACGAAGCTCTTACACAGAAAAACATTCACACAGAAAACCTTTTTTCACCGATAAATTTTTACACACAGCAGCTTAGACACACAGGAACTTTACATGCAGGAGTTTTTACACAGACGCCTTTGCACAAAGAAACTTTTACACACAGAAACTTCCACACGCAGAAACCTTTAGACAGAGCAGTTTCTAAGCACAGAAACTTTTACACACAGAAGCCTTTATGCACAGAAACTTGTACACCCAGAGGCTTTTACACACAGAATTTTTTACACAGTCAGGGAAACTTTTACACAGAGAACCTTTCAACAGAGCAGCTCCTACACGCTTTCAACCCGCCTCTTCTCCCGACCCATTTCCGTCCGTTCTCTTGCATCCACACCAGGCCCTTCTCCACGGCACCCATTTCCATCTGTTCCGTTGCGCGACCGCGCACGTCCGCGCATCAACGCTCGCTCATGGCCACCGGGCCTTCTCCCCACCCATTTCCAGCCTGTCCCTTTCACACGCACCGTCCTCACACGTTTTGCCCTTGCACCCACACCGTCCGCAGCCTAGCTTTGACCGCATCTATCGTCCAACTTTTAAACTGCCAATCCAAATTTAGAATGGCTCATTGACCACTGGTCACAACCACGGCAGGATCAGAAACAACATATTTGACCCATTCTGACCCACTTTTCCTGATTTGTAGCCGTTTGATGGGTTTTGCTAGTATTTTGAAAGTTTTTGTAGACGTTTTGAACGCAAAATTATTCGCGGATTGTCGCTTAAATTCAGGATTTGCAGCACCTTGTCAAGTGGAAGCAAACCTGCGCAAACCAAATCCAACGCAACAATCTATAAGGGAATTGTTGAAACAAACACTCATTCCCGACCACAAAATCACATAAAATCGACAAATTGGTGTTTGTTGATGCCGGTTCTTCCGAAAACAATTAAAAACAGTCGTGTTGGCAAACTACTATACTTTTAATGGTTGACTCCGAGCAAAAGTGTGCAACAGCTGCAGCAACCAAAAACAAATGGTGGTCTGAAGATCCAGATATGTATAATACATATATTTATAATGTATATGCAACATACATATTATATACACATATAAGCGTATATATTTATATATACAATATGTATACATATGTATGTATGCATATATACACAAAAAACATGTATAACGTATATAGTCTCGTTCTGGTGCTGAGGAAATATTTGGCATTCTTCGGAGGTCGCCACCTGGGGGCCTTTAGCGTCGGATCCCCATGGCACAGCATGGCATCCCGTGGCCAAACACCACTGGTAGTCACTGCCCAAGGAGGAGCATACAGATGGGAGCGCCTGGAGCCTCATGTGGAACAAGTCCCAGGGTTTTTTCCGGTAGACTTTGAAGGACGACGCCCTTCCGAAACATGGAAATTGGGAAGATACACATGGTTTCCCAATGTTTCCCATATCTCACTTGCGGGAAAATCAATTGATGCACAGAAAAGAAACTGTACAAAAGGTCACCAAATCGGAGCAAAGGCCCGAGGAAAATTGCGGAAAAATCCAGCGGAAAATGATTGGAAGATAAATAAACGTGTTTTCCTTTACTCAGAAAACGTTATTGGATGTTATTGGGCTTACTATGTGGCTGCATGTCTCTCTTTCTCTCTTTGTACCTCTCTACCTCTCTTTGAGTTTTTGGCAGGCATGAATCCAAGCTCGGAAGTCATTGGCCATATTGGCTCCTGTGCCAAGGCCTATGTCTACTACAATGACTTGTGGCTCTACGATTTTGAAAAGGCTCGGACCCTGATCTCAAGGGCGATCACCATGGAATCTGTGACATCCTGTAGGACCTTTCATAGAGAGACAATAAAGAAGATATGGGTATGTGTCAACATCGGATACCCCTCAAAATAGGAAGGTAATATTAAAAAAACAAGACAGCCTGTGGTCCTTCGAGTCTCTGAGGTTTAAATTACACAACTTGAAAATTGCATTGCGTCACATTAGAAAACACATTAGAAAACACCAGATTACAGATGATTACAGCATATTTCTCTGCACCTGCGTGAAATGGAGTGGCATGATGCCACATCCAGTGATGGGATCAATGGATCAACTACCCGGTTTGAAAACAATTCGAAAAAGATCCATGGCTGCCATGGCACCTTTATGCCATGACTTTACAAATTTCCTTTGTATTTTTAACAGTTTTCGCATGCATCCGTGAATGAATGCATAATCAGATGTAGAAACGGACTATAACGACAGTCAATGATCTGTGCATCTATATTTTGCAGACATACAGTGTTTCTTGGCAAACACATGATTATTACGATTCCGAACATGTTGATCATATCTTTCCACACGCATCATATACCATGAGCACGGGTCATGGTGCAGTTCTTAGATGAGCACTTTTTGTTGTGCTCCGAGCAGGCTTTTAGCTGTGCCGCGTAGAAATGATGCAAAGGCATGTTGTCTCAGATCTCGCCAAAGAATCCGTGGATTTGTGAATCCATGAATCCCCCAAAAATGGTAACACAATAATAATGTCAACCCTGGATTAATAAACCCCTAGATTGTTTAGTTGGGAGGGTACCATTTAAGTATCATATTATGACTATTGGAGGAGTACCCCCCTAATTAATAAACCATGGTTTATTAATCCGGGGTTGACATTATCAATAATAAACAATCTCCCAGTCATCACCATTTTTATAGATACAAATAAACCATTCCCAGTCATGGAAGGTTGACATTGTTTTATCCACATGAATCCAGATGTTCCCTGTGGTTCCCGTCACATCGCCCTTTCGTCAAACGGATCGCTTAGGATCGGTGGATGGAAGCACCCACCATTGGACCAAGGCCGGCCATGGCCATGGCCGCCTGGCCATGGTCGAAAGCTTGGCCAATTTGGCCAGGTCGACAGGATGATTCTGTTGATGAATTTTTCAAGCGACCGGACGCTGGAGGATGAGGTACTATTCTATTAGTTGATCACGATTTCAGACTATGAAAAATACTATTTATTGATGTCCGGATCTTTTGGATCTTTTGGGGGGGGTGCTATAAATCACCACATTCAGAATGACATTCAGCTTTATCAGCCACTGTTATCCCAACTTTTGGTGGTGAAATTGCCACTTGTCTTCATGTATCCAAATATTCTGGTTCATATCCTATTCGTGAAAATCCTGAAAGCTATATCCGTACAGTACATGAATTCGATCATATTAAAGTCACCAATGCTAAGGATATATCAGATGGGATATTCATATATATATATATATATTTATATGATAGACCAGATGGGATATATCAGTACATAAATGCGACCAATTTTATATCCCATCTGGTCTATGAATGATCAAAAAGGGGGGTGGGTCGAAACCAACCTGTTACTTTCACTGGGATGAATTTCACTACCAGCGAGCTGTTAATCGGGGTACATCGGGGTGGTTTTGACCCATGTCATGGTTAATCATTATCAGTGGCATATGACGAATGGATATGGTAGTGGGATATTGTTAAATGGTTCGAAATATGGGTAGTGGAATATTTCGAACCATATCAGTGGTAGCATTGTCAAATGATGTCAAATGACGATTACAACCAAGCCTAGTTTGAACTATTCAGTGGGATATCTCATACCCTCTGGAAACTAAGATACCTATTGAAAATCACCACCTAACATCATCTAACTAATCGATAAGTCCACGAACTAACTCGGGCATGGCTTCCAGTTTGCAAACTCTTAGTCTTTACCATTTAGGGTATCCAATTTTAGTAAGTTATAACATGTTATAACTCCATTTAGGGAATGATACCCTCATTTACCACCAAAAATTGGTCACTGGGCCCACCATCCCAGACCACCGGCACGGGACCATCACGGCGCAGCCACCGTGGAAGACCAGCTCTTTGTGCCTCGGGAATTTCGAGCACTCGCCGTGGACGCTTTGAGAGTTGGAGATGTAATAAGATATAATATAAATAAGTCACCGGAAAATTACCACAGATATTGTTGTGCCTCGGGAATTACCACAGATATCCAAATTACCAGCTCTTTGCAAGCCCAAAAATCACCGGTAATTTGGATATTTGTGGTAATTTTATATGTAATAAGCTGCGCTAATGGCAAGTTGACAACCAAAAATATCCTGTCATTTGATAATGAGGTTTCCATAGTCATGGGGGCACCCCAATAGCTGGATGGTTTATAATGGAACATCCTATGAATCAATGGATGATTTGGGGGTACCCCCACTTTAGGAAACCTCCATATATTTGTGGACATTGGTTTTTGATACTGTTAGTTGGTTTACAACTCCATCTACACATTTTTTGTCAGTATCCAACCTAGTGAAATATTCCATGTTACCCTCTAGTGATCTAACATGGCTATGGAAGCCATGGCCCATAGATTATATACTTGATATAACTATAACTAGCAAGTTGAACAAAACTTGGTTCTTAAAATGGTTGGGACATGTTGGGACTTGGTTCTTCCAAGTGTTAGGAAGGTCATTTTATGGGGAAACAGGTGGTGAAGTGTGGTGTTTACCATTTTGGTGGTAAACCCCCCATATATCACTACATGGGTAGACTACGTGGGTATGGGATGGTATGAGTGAAAACTAGAATTTGCCCAAAGAAAGGATCTTTTTTTATACAATTGTGTAGCAAGAAGACACGAGCAGTCTTGTGGGGTGCTGCTCCAATTTTGTTCCGTACCTGCATGTATATAGGTATTGGATGAAGACGCTATATCATGGGGCATGTTGATAAGGAGCAATGAGAAATACCAAGCAGTCAGACCCTCTCAAGGTCTACCCTCTGGTAAATCAACAGTTTGCAAACTGCAAAATCGCCCATAGAAATAGTGGATTTACCCATTGTTTCAATGGTGATTTTCCATGTTTTTTTGTGTGTTTACCAGGCCGGCTATCCACGGAAAATCCACCTTTTCAATGCTCGAGCCTCGCCAGATATATGGTGGTCGATGCTCGGAGAAACGCCAGAAGAACTCCGTCCTGGCAGATGTGTGGAGTCTGAAGCCCCAGTTCCGAAGCCCCACCTCCTTAAAGGTGCAGTTGGGGTGACTTTTATCGCTAGATGTAACCATACTGATGTTATAAACCTCAGAATGCCTCATAAGTTGGGAGAAACTGAGAAACTCAAAAAAAAAACCCACAATGATGGCATACTATGGCCATATACCCACTTTTTTTTAAGTAGAGCTGCACCAAGTAGCACAGCAACATCAAGTAAAGCGATGGACATCCTGGACCGGTTGGAACTTCTGCCGCCCCGATTGGTGTCATATGGAGGTTTTATGGAGGTTTTATGGAGGTACCCTAAAAAATCATCCATTTTTTTCGGGAGGATTTTTTTTTCCATCATAAACCCATGCATTTTGGGATACCCCCCATGACTAGTCGGAAACCTCCATCAGCGCTCGATTTGACGCCATCCTTGGCAGGCTACAACTTGATTTCGCTGCGCTGGACGCTTCATGAGCCCGTGGTGGGGCCACCTGTGTAGAGTTTTTCAGCGTGTATATATGTATATGTATATGTATATGTATATGTATATGTATATGTATATGTATATGTATATGTATATGTATATGTATATGTATATGTATGTAATGTATGTATGTATGTATGTATATATATATATATGAAGATGTTTCAGAACGGTATGCCCGGTATGCAATGCAAAGTTCATGCTATTCCCGGTAGACTTGATCGTCTCCATGAGCGTTTCGGCGCTCACAAAAAAAGCAGCAGTGTAAGCAGTGTATCATTGTCTTTCATCATTTTCTCCATGAAAAAGCTGCAATTTCGCGGTATCACCGTATCATCGATCTCTGGGCAAAGGTCACATACATTTTGGTGTTCCCCCCATGGACTGGGCAAATTCCGGCCAGGGGGCAGCGCCAATGGCTCGATTTATGCCCGGGGTGTTCGGCAGCCCATGGAATGATTGGATCTGGGGGCTTTCCTCAAAAGAGGGACCCCAAATCATCCAAACATTCTCCGTTCTAAGGGGATTCAATTAAATTATATATATATATATAAGGACCATTCAGGTGATTGTCATGAGTTTACAGGTGCAAAGTGGATCTGTTGGCTGTGAATTCAACAGTGGCTTGCCACTGTGGCGAAGAACAAAGTCATTGTATGTCGTCAGTTACTGCTCGATACCATCAGTGGACCATTGAGGATTCACTGCCCTATGGAGCAGATATCTGAATGGTTGGTTTGAACATCAGGGCTATTTTGCCACCCCCCCCGATTTCTATCACTTGCTGTGGGTGCGGCTTCGAGATAAAAATGGTAAAGATGAAAGGATCAACTGGAAGTAAAAGTTAGACTCCAGTTCATTGATCGTTTGACAAGTTCCCGATTCATCAATGTCCAAAAAATCTATTGCATTCTACTGAGACAGCTGCACTGGGCTGATTTTCAAGCCCGCTGTGCGCATGCTGCGCATCGCGCAGCCAAGGTCGGACATTATCTACCATGATCAACCTCACCTTGCCATTTTTGCAGGTGCTGCAGCCAAGGGTCAGAGAACCCCAGAGCCCCTGGGAGTTCACCATGCACTCAAACTGCTCACACTGCTCCAACTGATCATGAAGTTTTGCTTCAAGCTGATTTTCTGTCAAGGTTGACCGAGCAGGGACAGTACTCGCATGTTTTTACTTCGTTTGCCATCAGATCTGTTCGCCTGTTGTGCAGAATGCAGGTGAGACCCTGCCGGGGAGCACTAAGCGAACCACCTTGAACGACCTTTGGGTTTTCAATCCGCACACAGCCTGGTGCCCTAGTGCAATCCATTTTAGGCGTCGCACCCAGCAGATTGTTTTGTTCTTGAGCTTTGAAGTTCAGCGGAGCGCGGATTCGCTAACCCTGCCTAGTTTGTCTTTATTTTGAGCAAAATCAATGGCATGCAGTTTGTAATTTGCTACCGCAGGTTCACAAATTGATAGTAGGCTGAAGCCAACGTTCAACAGAAACCAAACAGCATCACATGCCAAGTGAAGATCAGATTGGACACTTGGACTCATCACAACAGAGGAGAATTTAAGACATAAATTGCTGACCACAGAAATAAACAACATGTTTTCATCACAGTCGTTGGATGATTAGGTGTTTTGTTCTTTTTTTTCCCTGTTGCCTGTTGCTATAGTAAGCAATCCGCAAAGACTTCGAAACGGGGCGTTTTCCGACGTAGACCGTGGAGGATCATCATGATTCTCAGTGATCCTCCCCTACGATATGGAAAGACTCTAGTAATCCCCAAAGAGATAGATAACTCAAATCCTACGATAGACAAGTGATGATCATTTCTTTTCTATCTTTCTTTGGGGACACCTTTATAGATTCTACCTGGGTCTCCTGCAGGGAATTTGGTCCGAACTCTTCTCCTCCACTTGCCATGAAGATCCTCAGAGCATCATCACTGTCACGGAGGCCGTGTTAAGACGGGTGTCATAGTAAAACCCGTTTGCATTTGTACAATATGGATGTGGGTCAAAATGGAAGACCTAGGGGACCACAGATGTTAGTCTAGTTTAGTATTAACCATCCAATTATTGGGGTACCTAATTTTGACCCATACCCATATGACCAGCAAACATATTAAGGCATCATAGTGGAATCGTATGGGTATTGTGGGTGTCTTTTTGATTTTTTTCCATGTAACGGAATACGATCAGCAAATGCTCAATCACCATGAGAGGGATTTGGCCAGTGAATTTATGGGGGTATAGTTTTTAGTGGAATACCACCAGCATGATTTTGGGTATGTCTGAAAATGAGAGGGATTATACCATAGACTGTTGACTTCCACAAATATTGATCTTTCCATAGACAGCATATACTATATTAGAAAGTATTCCCTATGGCAATCTTACAAGGGAGCATGATGATAAGCCGAACTGCATGGCTGTGGAACTCTGGAACTCTCTTTCGGTCATGCGCAGCGCATCAAAAAACGCATCCCATCGGCCGAAACTCCGCAGGCCTCCGAAGTTCAGAGCCAAAGTATGTGCAGCACCTCAATGGGGCCCAACGATGGTTGGATGATCGTTGGATGATGTTTCCAGTGGATTTCCGATTGCCAGTTATATAAATTTCTGCTGACAAAAAACCCTTGCGCATGCAACCAGTTACAGACCAAGCCCTCTCAAGGTGATTTCGGATGAGAGAAACATTTGACAGGTTATCATCATCATCATCATCATCATCATCATCAGCATCACCATCACCATCACCATCACCATCACCATCACAATCATCATCATCATCATCATCATCATCATCATCATCATCATCATCACCATCATCATCACCATCATCATCGTCGTCATCATCATCATCAGCATCAGCATCAGCATCACCATCACCATCATCATGATCATGACCATGATCATGATCATCATCATCCTCGTCATCATCATCATCATCATCATTATCATCATCATCATCATCGTCATCATCGTCATCATCATCATCATTATCATCATCACCATTATCATCATCATTGTCATCATCGTCATCATGTCATCACCATCACCATTATCATGATCATGATCATCAACCTCGTCATCATCATCATCATCATCATCATCGTCATCGTCATCAACATTACCATCATCACCATCATCGTCATCGTCGTCATCATCGTCATCATCGTCATCCTCATCCTCATCACCATCATCATCATCATCACCATCATCGTCATCGTCGTCATCATCGTCATCATCGTCATCCTCATCCTCATCACCATCATCATCATCATCACCATCATCATGATCATGATGATGATCATGATCATGATCATCATCATCATGATCATGATGATGATCATCATCATCATCCTCAGCCTCATCATCGTCCTCAGCCTCATCATCATCATCATCATCATCATCATCATGCATCATCATCGTCATCGTCATCGTCATCGTCATCACCATCATCGCCATCATCGTCGTCATCATCATCATCATCACCACCATCATCATCATCGTCGTCGTCATCGTCATCATCGTCATCATCATCATCATCATCATTGTCATCATCATCAATATCATCATCATCAACAACATCATCGCCATCACCACCGTCGTCATCATCGTCATCATCGTCATCGTCATCATGATGATCACCATCATCTTCATCATCGTCATTGTCTTCATCATCATCATCATCATCATCCTCGTCATCGTCATCGTCATTGTCATCAGCACCATCAGCATTATCATCGTCAACATCATCGTCATCAACATCACCAAAATCACCGTCATCTTCATTTCCTTCATCACCAACATCATTATCATTATGATTGCCATTGTCATCGACATCGTCATAGTCATCGTCATCGCCATCATCATCATCACCATCATCATCATCATCATCATCCTCGTCATCATTACCATCATCATCACCTGTCACCATCGTCGTCGGCATCATCATCATCATCAACCTCGTCATCATCATCATCATCAACATCATCATCATCTATATCATCATGATAACTAGAACTATAATCTATAATAATGATTTTTAATAGTCCTCAAAGTAATAATACCAAAAAGCATAAAATAACCGTCATCGTTGTTTTATCACCTATCATCCTTCATCCATTGTCCATCGTCCATCACCCGTCATCCACCATCCATCATCATCATCATCATCATCACCATCATCACCTTCATTATCTGCGTCATCCACCAGTCAGTTAGCTCATCGATCAACTATTAAGGTCATCGTCTTCTTTGCATTTTTCTTTTTCTTCTCGTCTTCCTCCTCAAGAGGAGCAAGAGGACCATTGTGACCATCGGGAATCATGACCATCGTGACCATCATGACCATCTTTGTGTCCAACTTTCGTCCCCTCCCCCGGTGATGATTTATCACTGGGTTCATACTGCTGACCCCGTAGGATTCATCATGATTTCTCCCGTGATCTGATCCAGGGATCTTCTGTGTCTCGCAAGTGGCTTTGGGTGTGTGCCGGGCACCCTGGTACTGCGGGGAGTGGGACATCATAACTTACGAAAAACAGAGCCTCTTCACTCCGTTGTTCCGAGATGTTTTGTGGACACATGTTGCGAGTGATTTACAACAATGGCCTTTCGGTGAACGACATTGCAATCAAGACAATGGTCCTGACCACTCAACGGCCTGCCAGTTGCGCTTGGGATTTGCCCGGACTACTGGATGTGATGTTTGCGTAATGGTTTCCAAAGCGCAGGAATCTATTCATGCACCTGCATTGCTGTGAATCCCAATACCCAGGGTGTATGCGTGTGTGTGTGTGTGTGCTTGTGTGTGTGTGTGTCTGTGATTCCAAGCCAGCAGTGAAGGTTTACTGTACTTGATGGTGGAATGATGATAACTCTCTTGTCTTTTCCGAGGAAACGGTCAAATTTTCAGCAGACTTCAACAGCTTTCGAAGAAAATTTGAGGAGTTTGATGATTCCAAAAGAATTGTCTGCAATCAGATGGTAGCCACAAGAGAAGACCCTGCTCCTCTATGCTCTCGGGCCATCCGTCGTCTAGTTGATAATTTTGCAACGCGCAGCGACACATAAGTACTTGGGCAGATTGATCGTTGGTAGCCGGTCTGTTGTATGTTGATATCTACACACTTTCCACATGCAAGACGTGCACATGGAAATGGAATGAAATACTTAGGAATATCACAGCACTGTGCATGTTTAACATCTTCATGATTCCTTTTCACGCATCTACGATCATGTACGCATGTTTGACAGAGAAGCACATGACACTTTTCAGAACGGCATTTTTCCATAGCAGAGTCACCCTTTGGTGCAGTCAGCTGCCTCAGCGGAGGTTGCTACTCTTCGCTGGACTGAAAAAGTTTGGATATCGGCAAGTTGCTCGTGCCAAAGAGAGTTTCACGTTCGGATCCTGAGATATCCTGAGCGCACTGATAGGTAGTGATGCATCATGATGCATAACTGTACCGACTGTTATCTTCTTTCACCCGAAATTACACTATGTATAATGGTGCACATTCGTGCACATATGAAGTCATATCACGATGGCAGTTTTTTGTTCGCCACATTTGCAAGAAACAGGGGATTCACCCTAAGATGGAGATATAAAAGGCTTGGGTTTTCCCAAAGACAGTAATATGACAGTAATACATGTAATACGGAGACACTGCGTGATTCTATGAAGATTGGAGACAGTGACTAGTCTAACACTACCAATATCACCCAATATCACCCAATATCATCCAATATCATCCAATATTACCCAATATTTTCCAGTATCATCCAATATTATCCCATATCATCCAATCTTATACAATATCATCCAACATCATCCAATATCATCCAAAATTACCCAATATCACCCAATATCATCCAACATCATCCAATATCATCCAATATCATCCAAAATTACCCAATACAATATCATCCAATATTATCCCATATCATCCAATAGCATCCAATATTTTCCAATATCATCCAATATCATCCAATATCATCCAATACCATCCAGTAGTATCCAATATCATCCAATACCATCCAATATTATCCAGTACCATCCAAAATTATATATCCAATATCGCCCAATACCATCCAATATCATCCAGTATTGTCCAATATCATCCAGTATTTTCCAATATCATCCAATATCATCCAATATTATATATTCAATATCATCCAATAGTATCCAATATTTTCCAATATCATCCGATATCATCCACTATCATCCAACACCATCCAATATTATATATCCAATATCACCCAATATCACCCAATATTATCCAATATTCACCTTTTTTTAAATTTCCAATATCATCAAATATTATCCAATATCATCCAATATTTTCCAATATCATGTAATATCACCCAATATCATCCAATATTATCCAATATCATCCAATAATATCCAATATTATCCAATATCACCCAATATCATCCAATATCATCCAATATCATCCAATAGTATCCAATATTATCCAATATTATCCAATATCATCCAATATTATATATCCAATATCATCCAATAATATCCAATATTATCCAATATTATATATCCAATATCATCCAATAGTATCTAGTATCATCCGATATCATCCAATATCATCCAATATCATCCAATAGTATTATGTATCCAATATCATCCAATAGTATCCAATAGTATCCAATATTATCCAATAGTGTCCAATATTATCCAATATCATCCAATATCATCCAATATTATATATCCAATATGATCCAATAGTGTCCAATATTATCCAATATCATCCAATATCATCCAATATTATAATATTATCCAATATCATCCAATATCATCCAATATTATATATCCAATATCATCCAATAGTATCCAATATTATCCAATATCATCCAATATCATCCAATATTATCCAATATTATAATATTATCCAATATCATCCAATATTATATATCCAATATCATCCAATAGTATCCAATATTATCCAATATCATCCAATAGTATCCAATATTATCCAATATCATCCAATATCATCCAATATTATCCAATATTATAATATTATCCAATATTATCCAATATTATATACCCAATATCATCCAATAGTATGCAATATTATCCAATATCATCCAATAGTATTATGTATCCAATATCATCCAATATTATCCAATATTATAATATTATCCAATATCATCCAATATTATATATCCAATATCATCCAATAGTATCCAATATTATCCAATATCATCCAATATTATCCAATATTATATATCCAATATCATCCAATTTCATCCAATAGTATCCAATATTATCCAATATTATCCAATATTATCCAATATCATCCAATATTATATATCCAATATCATCCAATAGTATGCAATATTATCCAATATCATCCAATAGTATTATGTATCCAATATCATCCAATATTATCCAATATTATAATATTATCCAATATCATCCAATATTATATATCCAATACCATCCAATAGTATCCAATATTATCTAATATTATCCAATATCATCCAATATTATATATCCAATATCATCCAATTTCATCCAATAGTATCCAATATTATCCAATATTATCCAATATTATCCAATATCATCCAATATTATATATCCAATATCATCCAATATCATCCAATAGTATCCAATATTATCCAATATTATCCAATATTATCCAATATCATCCAATATTATATATCCAATATCATCCAATAGTATCCAATATTATCCAATATTATCCAATATTATCCAATATTATCCAATATCATCCAATATTATATATCCAATATCATCCAATAGTATCCAATATTATCCAATATTATCCAATATCTGTGCACAGCAAACCTGGCTGATTGCCCCAAGGTTGGACGAACCTTTGTTGGAGTGACGCGTCGCTTATTGGGAAGGGCGTTGCAACCCGCCTCGCCAAGAACATATAAGAGGCCAGGATAAAGGAAGGGAGGGATAGATTTTCTTGGAATGAATTGAGCCTTTTGATAGAATGACATACAATAACTATACAATATACAATAACATACAATGACATCGAAGAACATACTTAATAGCTAGAATAACCTCTAGTTTCTCGAAGTTGCAACAGATGTTATTTCGTATTTATCCTGGCAGTTCCAATACTTCAACGTCCGTTCCTCAGCGGTGCAGCCTACGCAGCATCCGCAACATGGAACAACAAAGTGTGCTCCGATTGGAAGAGATTCAGTGTTTAGAACTTCCCCAATAACACCACATAACCCCATATAACCCCATATAACACCTTACAAAACCATATAACACCATCTAACACCTTATAACGACCCTGAAGTCGCCTGAAGTCTCTGAAAGTCTGAAAGATGCTGAAGCCCTTGAAAAAAGGAGCATGGAGGAAGTCTTTTCGCTATGGGCTTCTTCTGCAGTGCCATATTTTCGGGATCAGATGTACCACATAGTGACATAGTACCACTGGAGTTCATGAGCCGCACATTGAATGGCCTTTTTCAGTGGATTTTCATGGATTTTCGTCTCTGGTTGCGTGATGTTTTTCAACATCAAATTAGGAGAAGATAGGATTCAGCCCGCACCAGGATCCTGTGAGATTACTGATTACGACCAGGATCAATAGGCAAGTGATGAACTTCTGTGGCTTCCACATCTTTTCGTATGTTCTGTACATGACAGAAATGAACAGAAACTAAGGTCGCCACAAGAAGTACAGTAGATATTTGATGATATTTGTACTGCAGCATTTAGCACTCAAACCATCTCATAGCTAGAACGCCTTGGAAACGTGGCTTGTCGCATCTCCCAAATCACTTCCAGCTAGGCAGCTAGGCAGTCGGAGCATTCCTGCTTTTTCCACAGGAGCAAATAGAGATGATTCCTGAATTGACCAAATCTCACAACGGATCAGATAATCAGAACATAGTCAGACAGAATATCAAGAAACAAAAAAAGGTGTTGGGAATCTCTTGCATGTTTGGAAAAGCCGCTGCTCGAATAGTCTTAGATATATATAGGTATAGTTAAATATAATATAATATAATATAATATAATATATGGTTGCGGCTCAAAATTATTTAAAATGTAAGGCCATAGCCATGTTCAAATGGGATAGCCGGGATAGCCTTAACGAACGAACGTGTTACCCGGTCGACCGTCCCCATTTCCGCGACCAGCTGTGGCCTGCTGTTGCTGGGTCCCTTCCGGACCATGGTGGCTGCCCGGGACCATGGCCTACGGCCCTGAGAAACGCCACGCGGATGTCAGGATCTCAGTTCAAAAAACGCGGAGGGCTTTTGTGAAAGGCACAACCAAGCCACAACCATACCATAGATATAATATTCATGATATATATAATATAAATATATATATATATACATATATATATATATGATATATATATATATATATATCATATATATATATATATCATATATCATATATATACATATGATATATATATATGATATATATATGATATATATATATATATGATATATATATGATACATATATATATATATATATGATATATATGATATATATATGATACATATATATATATGATATATATATATATATATGATACATATATATATATGATATATATATATGATATATATATATATATGATATATATATATGATATATATATATATATATATATGATATATATATATATGATATATATATATATTATTTATACACTAGGTATCTACAAAAACTATACCATACTGTAATATTGGGGGATGGTTACCATCGGATGGTTCTGAAAAACGGCAAGAACGCGCCTGTGGGATGAACGCTGCTCTCCGCAGGGAACCAGAACCACCGGCGCCCCTGGCGGTATCGCCGCCACCACCTGGTGAGGAGGTCAGATTGCAGGCGTGAAAACTGCTGCAACTCTCGACAGATTCCAGGTTTCCAACTGATTTTGAAGAGCTGGATGGTTTATGGACAATGGAAAATCCCAATCGAATGGAGGATAACTAGGGGTATTCCCATGACTTGTTGGAAACCTCCATATGGATCAGAAATCGGCCAACTTTAGGCAAAGATAGTTGGAGCTTTTTGTGAGCTATTGGGTGCCCTTTCAGTGTCCTAGGATGTCCTAGGTCTCCAGAATTCCCCACTTGTAACTACTGCCCTCCATACCATCAACGATGACACGCATGAGGAAGATAGAGGAAGGATAGACCCGAAAAACAGATATTTCGGAGATTTTAGGAGGCTGTCGTCGTGTATGTATCGTTCTGTGCATTCATGAACAGTGCTTTTGGACCGATGCTCTCTCTCTCTACTCCTGTCAACCAATATGCTCCATATTTTAAGGAGCAGAAACTGCTCACAATCGGTTGGAGCATCGTCTTCAAAAAGTTCAGTATTTTTCATGATGATTCAGAATTCCTCCTGAGAAAATATCCCACTAGTCTGGCAGAAAAAACCGCTCAAAAAGTGGAAGGAAACAAAACCCAAAAATCCAGAGCCAGCTCTGTGCCTTTTGGAACATGTTTATTGAAGACACAGTTTTTGAAGTATGATTACATAGCACTCCTGAAAAGAATAAGATATGCTTTTATTTTTTCCAAATCCCTATATTCCTGTGAGCCATGCAGTATGTTTTTCAGATATGCATCCTCCTTTCAAAACGTGTAGCGTTGGTGTAATGAGATATAGGGTTCAGTTGAACAGCAATCTTAGAATCTTCCAAAGAAACCGACAAATCCTTCAGAACATACGATGTCCCTTACAAGTGGAACTTTCCGGAAGACCAGTACGCTGAGCCGCAATAATCTTCTAGACGCATCTCCAGTAGCTTTTCAATGCAGCAATTCCATGCAATTCCCAACCAAAGGTTCAGTATTCTTCACGTAGTATTCCCTCAACTGCAACCTCTCGAGACAAACATTTTCAATCATTTTCATCTACTCTAATGAAGGCAGTATCACTCTCGAACATAGGATCCTTTAAGCAATGCAAACATATATGCTTCTTCACTTTTAAGTTAAGAACACCTTTCAGACATATAGCCGGTTTGCACTCCTAAAATATTGCTGCAGTTCTTTCGAAGGAGGCCTTTGAAGACCTGGAGTCTTCAAAACGACATGCTACTGTTCATTCTAGATGCAATATTCCTTTCAAACACCTGTGGCATCCTGTAGCATTCCTTGCAAAGAAATCTCGTCTAAGCTTGCACACTAACAATGCAAAATAATCCGACTAGGGACAGCCCAGGCTTCGGCTAGTCTTCCTGCAAAATATGCACAATGTTTCAAGACACAAGCCGTTCCTTTCAAACGCTCCAATATCTTAAGACACAGTTTGTTTTCACGAATATGAGCGTATTCTGAGGAAAAGTCAAAACCCTCTGGTAAACATACAAATAACTATGGAAAATCACCATTTTCAATGGGTAAATCCACTATAAATGGCCATTTTCAATAGCGATGTTTGTTTATCAGAGGGTACTTCCCGAAGAACATGTACATACATGTATCATTCCTTGGAAGGGGAGTGATCACTACGACACAGTCACCTGCGGCCTTTTTTCATGGATTTCAAACACAGCCCTTCAAACAGAAAAACACGAAACCAAAACAGGCGCAAAGAACAGAATCTGAAATCCTAAGAGAATCAAGACTACGATCCTGATATTTGTTTGTTTTTTTTGCAGTTGTTTCTTTGTTTTATTGGGTCTGCTTGAGGTCAGGTCTGCAATTGTGTTTATTTTTGATCTTATTCTTGTTTTCGATTTGCTTGGATTATGACATTTACTCCTTTCATCTTTCATTGCAGAGGGGTTATCAGAGTATTTGAGTTTTTTTTTCTGATATCCTGACATGCTGTACATGAGTTGCACGTGATAGACACCTCAGATACTACCGTATCAGAAGCTTCAGAGAGTCGCTTAAATTCCATCGACATTGGGCCGATCTTGATCATTCTCCATCATATCATTCATCATTTTCCCATGATTTTCCATGATTTTCCCATGATTTTCCCCACGATTTGATGGCCATTGGCCATTGGTGTCCCCAGGAAGCGCTGGCCGCGAAGCGGAAACTCATGTTGCTGGTGAGATCGCACCCAGAGGCCCAAGGGTTTTGGGCTGTCACTGAACATGGTTTATATTGTAATATAATAAAATGTAATATAATAATATGATATGATATGATATGTTATGATATGATATGATAATATGATATGATAAAATGTACCCTCTGGTAAATAAACATAGACCCTGAAAATAGCATTTTTTAAATGGAAACTAGTCTTCCAACCCCGATGACTGGCAGGGTTGAACTGTTAATTTACCAGAGGGTAATATAATGTAATAATATGATATGATATGATAATATGATATGATATGATAATATGATATGATATGATATAACACTATGATATACTATGATATGATATGATATGATATATGGTATGATATGATATGATATGATGTATGGTATGATATGATATGATATAAGTTTTTAATATGATATGATATGATATGATATGTTTTAATAATATAATCTACTACAATATGATATGATATGATATGATATTTGATATGATTTATGATATGATATGTGATATGATATATGATATGATATAAGATAATACTATGATATATGATATAATATAATACTATGATATAATATGATATGATATGATATGAAATAAGATAATCATATGATATGATATGATATATGATATAAGATAATGATATGATATGATATGATCTGATCTGATATGATATGATATATAATATAAGATAATAATATGATATGATATGATTTGATTTGATATGATATATGATATAAGATAATAATATGATATGATATGGTATGGTATGATATGATATGATATAAGATAATAATATGATATGATATGATATGATATAATTTAATTTAATATAATATAATATTAGAAAATATAATATAGTTTAATATAATATGATATAATATAATAATATGATATACTATAATAATATAATATGATATCATATGATATACTATAATATGATATGATATAATATGATATGATATGATATAATAATATGATATACTATAATATGATATGATATGATATATTAATGGGAGGGGAATGTTGTGAGCGGCAGAAAAACTAGTTAAATGAATGGCATTCTTTTTTGCAAATCCTTCTGATCCAGATATGAACAGGTTGCACTTTAAGCACATACTTGTCACCCAACTATGTGCTACTTTTCACCCAACTATGTGCTCAAAATTGCCATCAATCAATAAAGGCAGGTTTTTATTCAGAAATTCTTGGGCATCTAGTTCCATGCAATTCCTATGCAAAATCTTATTAAATATATATACATATATATCTTGTTTAAGAGTCTCCTTGTGAAATATGTTGTTCTTTTTGAATGCAATTAAGTGAATACATCAGAGTCATAAGGTAAAGGACCATAAATGTAAGTACACACAATTCAGGAATACACATATTGAAACACATGTGCATCTTAGATAATATCCTTGAAATAGTTGCATGAACCCTTCCACTATCCCTTGCAAAATATAACGCTTTTGTTTTCTAAAAGATGCAGGGCGCCCCTAAAGAAGTACAGCCTTCCATTTAAGGGTAAACATGTTTCTATAATATGTAGCATGAGTTTAAGATAGTGCATTACTGTTCTAAAATGCAATATAAATGCAACAATGAAGTACCCCAGCTTGTAAAGAAACAAGTTTCATTAAGTTGCAATTTTCCTTTGAAAAAGTACAATGTTTTCTTCAACAAGCAATACCCCTACAATTATGAAAGAATCCTCTAAAATCTAAAAGATGCGGCATTCGTTTCTGAAAAAGCGAAATCTTCTTCCACATGATACGATATCCCTTCAAGTAGGCAATATTCCTGTGCCATATGTAGCGTACTTTTCGATTTGCAGCCACCCCTTTAATATGCAGAATTCATGTCAAAAATGCAATACCCAATGCATCAACACAATATTTCTTGAACATCATGTCAGATGACTATGTTGCCTACATATGGCAAGTACCCCACCATAAGACAATATAGTATCCTTTTCAAGAAGCCATGTTCCTGCAAAAGTAAAAATAACTGTCTTCACACCTGTAGTATTCATGTTGAAAAGTTTCAGTCTTCGTTTGTTGTTCCTTAAGAACCAGGTCTTTCTCTAAAGAAACTAGTTTCTGTATTTAATACGAAAGAGTTGTGCACTCTTCTTAATCAAGCGATTCCATCATTTGCAGAGGTTACTTCCCAAAATAATACCTTATCCACCAAGGGACAACCATATTATTTCAGAAAGAGTGCTGCATGTGTAAAAGGATTACATTTTGGAAGAACATTCCATTGTCTTAAGAGAATATTGCATCTCCCTCAAGGAGCTGATAGCTTTTAGAGAAAAAACACTACTTTCCACACTTTGTTCAAGGAATATCATACTCTTTTGATAAAAGGAACACTATAAACACAAAAGAACTCCGTCTTGAAATTTGGAATTATGTTTTGATGTCTGAGGAAATCTTGCACCCTTTTCAAAGAGATGATGCACTTTCTTGAAGGAACATATTCCAGATAGTTATACATGTTACACACATTCACTTCAAAGAATGCCATGATCACAAAAGAACACCATGGTATATATATATATACACGTATATATAATATATGTGTGTGTGTGCGTTTTTATATATATATAAATGGACCTCAATTTGCAATGGTGTTGGAATCTGTTAGCAGAAGGCGCCATACTTTTATGAAATTGTGTGCGCATTGAAGGTCTATTTCAGACCATTACCGCACTCTTTTCAAAGATATTGCAATCTTTCAAAGGGAATGCACAAAGTCAGGCCACACTTTCTGTAAGGAATATCATCTTCTTTGAAAAATAAGACTTGGGATCACAAATATTGGAAGATTGTATGTAAAAAAAGCCGAACCCATGTCCTAAGTGCACTTTGTCTGCTTTATTTTGTTTCAATTGTTGCGGCATTGTTTTTGAACAGTGCCAAATTCTGCAGAAAACTAGGTGGAAATAGATGAACTACAAAATTTCCCTCAACCCATGCCCAAGTCTCCGAGCATCTGATTTTCCAAATTTGGAGACAAGAAGGCCGGAACTAGCCGGAGTCATGATGTAGGACCTTATGAATCCAGATTAATTAGTCAGGATCATACCAAAACCTCCAGAAAACCGAACAAAAAAAAAACAAAGATTTGGCAACTTGGCAACTAGTCCAAAGGTCAGAGTAGGTGCGGAAACATGTTTTTTTGGCAGAGTAGGTGCGAAAAGCCAGGGTTGTGATGTATGATGTTATGCCAGTGATTAATCAGGATTAATCCAGATTAATCATGATCAATCTAGAACAAAAAAAACAAAGATTTGGCAACTAGTCTAGAGGTCAGAGTAGTTGTGGAAACATTGTTTTTTTTTGTTTCTTTTGGTTCTAGATTAATCATGATTAATCTGGATTAATCTGTGCAGTCAATGCAGAGAAGTGAAGGCAGATGTTGGAAACAGACGTGTAGTTGGACAGATGTAGGGCAGATGTAGGTAGATGACTGATGTAGTGTAATTACGTGGTGCCATGACATGTGTCTGAAACGACTCTTGTGAGGGCAAATAGTAGGAAACTATTCTGATGAAACTATTCTTCCCCAAAACTTATGGATTCTGCCGCTCACAACAGTCCTTTCCAATAATAATATGATATGATATAATCATATGATATAATATTATATGATATGATATGATATAATAAACAAAATATAAACTAATGATATACCATGATATGATATGATATAATATAGAATATGGTATAATATAATAATATGAAATAATATAATAATATGATATGATATGATATCATATGATATAATGATATGATATACTATAATGATTTAATATGATATGATATAATATAATATAATCATATGATAAAATATAATATGATATAATATGATATGATATGATATAATAAAACATGATATGATATAATAATATGATATGATATGATATAATATAAAACATGATACAATATAACAATATGATATAATATAATAATATGACATGATATAATAATATGATATGATATAATAATATGATATGATATGATATGAGATGGTAAAATGATATGATATGATATGATTTGATAAAATATAATAATATGATATGATATAATTTAATAATATTATATGATATAATTTGATATGATATGATGTAATATAATATAACATAATGTAATACAATATATTGTAATATAATATAATGTAATATAATAATATGATATAATATGATATGTTTTGATATAATATGATATAGTAATATGATATGATATGATATGATATAAACACATGATATAATAATTTGATATAATAGTATGATATAATAATATGATAATAATATGATGATATGATATGATATGATAATATAATATAATATAGTAATATAATATGATATGATATGGTATGATATGATATATAAACAATATATCTAATATATATATATACACTGTATATATATATGATAATAATTAAAAATAATAATCATAATATAATATAACATACATAGTGGGTTCCTGGAATAGGGCTACCAATATTGAAACCTATGGCGACTTGCGGTTACCATGATTGGGGCCTACCATGATTGAAAAGAGACACATGCATAATATATATATATATTATATGATATGTACATAATTTAGGGGTTTGGCAACCTCAATATCATATACTTGTGTAGTCACACATGTATTATATAGTCATCCTGGAAAAGATAGAATATGGACATTCTTTGAACATCCTCACTAGAATGGGACTATCTTTGAAGATTCCGTATTCTATCTACTTCAGCATAAATGTATGTATATGAGTGCGTCTGAAAATGAACATATGATGATAAACTGAGAACACATGAAACTTGGAGATACCATATTTCAGACAAGCCGATGTCGATGAAAGATGTACGCTGCAAACCCCAGGTTTGCCCGCGGCGAATCCCGCATATCCTTTGACATGCTCAAATCCCTGCGTAGGGTTTAAGTTTTTTACTTCCAAAACAATACCCTAAAACCCTAAACCCTAAATCAAAACCCTAAATCCTGAAAACTTAAAGTCAGAATCATTGCGTATAGCCAGTGTTTTCATTCATCCTTCTGGTGATAAGTATATCATATTGTTTGGATGTGTTGTTTGAGTGTGGGCGAACCCGGGGATTGGAGGGAAGATGTAGCTACCACTGACCTGTACATGTATGCTGTGTATACAATCCTCACCAATTTCTAGGCATTTTGTAGTGTCATGTATGCATCCTTCTTAGAGTTCCTGATGTGGGAGACTTCGAAAGCTCAAAGTATGGGACACTTTTCTGGCTGTAAAACTGAAACATCCCGAGAATAATGTCCCCTAGTGATGGAACCTTGGTTTACAAGCAAATTCAGTATAGACTGCATAGATATACCGTATATACCTACTAAAAACCTAGCTTATTACAAACAAAAGTGTAGTTCATGTGTTGCTGACGAGCTGATCGCTGATGAAGGTGAAGGGTCCAATGTCGTGTTATGTGCTTGCGAACGCGGGTTAGATGCTCACTAAAGGGAATATATATATATAGAATGGGCTAAGTATGTATAAATATGTATAAATGATATGTATAAATGATATGTATATATATACATATATATATTATTATTACTATATCGAATATATCTATTCTAATACGTATAACTAACTAACTAAATGGGAACGGCACTGAGAGGCGCATGGTTGTTTTAAGGATGTTTGCGTGCACTTCCCCATGTAACTGCGCATGCAGCCTTGCACGCCTGTTTTTAGCGTCTCAAAAACTACTTCAACCAAGGAACAATTTCAGCGTAACATGAACATGAACGTTAACATCCCACCCCACCCCACCTCATGATAAACGTAACATCGTCAGCATAACATGAACATGAACATGCACGTTAACATCCCACCCCACCCCACTCCACCCCATCATCAAACAAAAACAGAGAAACAGAAGGAAACAAAAAAAACACCAAAAAGACAACAAAACACCCAGGCGCCCAGCAGCGCCCATGGCAACTAAATATATAGTAATATATATATATATATCTACATATGATTACTCATATTGTGGGCGTGATTGGGTCCAGAAATTGGGAAGCCCATCTGTTTGATCATCATTTCATTGAGGTCCTACAGGCCTTGCAACTACGGAAGAGGGCAGATGACGCTGCAATCATGAAGGCCGAAGGATGAATTCAATGGCAAAAAATTAGCGACCAAAGCCTGTTCTCCTGCACTGGGATCAATTTTGAGGGAATCATCCCCTTTTATGGCATAAAACATTTCAGGTTAGTGACATATTATGAGCCCAGATTCAATGGCAATGTTGCGCAAAAAAACGATGACTTTTCGGTGAAATTTTTGGTGAAATCTTCGCCGGCAGCCGCGAAGGTTGAGACTGTCCAGGTTTTCCGTAGCTATGAAACATGACTGGTTGGTGGTTTCAAACATGTTTTATTTTCCATTTCATATATGGGATGTCATCCTTCCCATTGACAAATATTTTTCAAGATGGTTAAAACCACCAACCAGATGATCAAAGAAGTATTCTGAAAATTCTGGTGAGAATGCCTGAAAATCAGCACAAATCATGATGCATGTTGATTCGCGATCATTTTTTCAGGCTTTGGGGAAGTTCAACAACCTCTTCGAGATTCTTAGGCTGGAACACAGAGCTGTTAGATGGATCTTTCAGGGGGGTTCCTGAGTGGGGCACCCCTAGTTATCATGCATTGATTCTTTTGGGATTTTCCATGAAATAAACAAACCATCCATAACTTGGGGCACCCCCATTTTTGGAAACATCCAGCGGCAACCATCAGTTCCCAAGGGCCGTAATCCCCGGCTGAGGCTCGCAGGGTGTAGCATCCCAGAAGCCACACGAGCAGAGCAGCTCTGGGATCTTGCTGTTCAGGTGGGAGTTCTCATCTAACGATGAGTGAGTTTTTGGCTTCACAAAAGTGTGAACATGATGATAAATTGATATGATTTGTGAGATTTTGACAGATTATGGATTTTTGGGCTTCCAAAATTTAAGACACCATCTGACCGTCATGTTGGTCCAAGTGAGGCACCAAAAGCGAAGCGGCCAAAGAGGAGCAATGCGTGGATTTGGTACTGCGCTGGAGGCCGTCCAAGATGTCCAAGATGTCCAAGATGTCCAAGATTGTGATGGCTTAGGTTCTGCCAACGCTTCTTTTCATTCAAAAGAATGCATAACAAGACCATTGTACATGAAAAGTCCTGCCATGTGTGGATCCAAAGTTCTCCAGTGTTGCCGAGAACTGACATTTAGTTCAAGCACGCTCTTCTCGTCTACTTGCGAGTCGTTCTCAGCCAGCAAGAGTTTTCATTGTAGGTGTGATGGGTGATGCGGTTAGCAACTAGAAGACTTATATGAGGATGGATCAAAACCTATCATACCATGCATAAATATATTGTACATGATACCATATTTAGGGAACGACCTCCCACTTACCAACTAGCTATTTTGATTGTCACCATTGACTCCGTGGACACGGCAGTGAGGTTTGGGTCCTTCTCCAGGGAAAAATGCTGCAGTTTTTGGAGAAATCCTGCACTTTGAATGCTGCACTGTTCAAAGGATTCCCGTGTTTTTCCAAGGCGTCCTGCATATTTGATAGGAATAGTGCTTTCGTAGTGTAATTACTGTCCTCAAGTTTAAACGGCCATTGCGCCTTTTAAAAATACCGCTGTTGAAATGAACAATGCTTGCTTGTTTAAGGGCAGACTGCACAAAACAGGCTCTGCGTCGTTCAAAGGAATACTTCACATGCTCGGACTGCAGCATGCTGAGTATTCATTTTTCTTGTTGCAATGATTGCAGCACTTTCTGAAAGTAAGGCTGTGTCTTTAATCCCCCAGTATTGAAATGAAAACTACCAAAGAAAAAAAATAACTTGCACATTTTCGCACATTTGTAAAAAAAAACTGCCATTCTGTCCAGGAATACACTTTGCAACTACTGGTATTGCGATTTCTGAAAAGAACACTGCAGATGCTATGGCTCCGTGGAAGTACTTCTGCCAAGTATTTCTCTACTGTTGAACTACCCATAGGATCCATGTATGCTATATATGGTAACATTTACCATCAATATACCCCAAATGTTAGCATATATACCATACATGGATCCTACGGGCTATAGTGTTTTACTGTAAGGATTTTAAAGGAATTCTGGATTTTTAGAGAGAAATACTGCCGCTTGTTATTCTGGAGTGGTGAAACCCAGCAATCGAAACACAATCTCGAAAGCACTAGCGTCGATAGCGTCAACAACATATTGCGGGAGCAACAACGCCAACAGCAACAACAGCAGCAACAACAGCAACAACAGCAACAACAGCAACAACAACAACAGCAGGAACAACACCAACAGCAACAGCAACAGCAACAGCAACAGCAACAACAACAACAACAACCACAACCGCAACAACAACAACAACAACAAAATAACAACAGCAGCACCAACAACAAAAGCAACTCTAGACTCGTTTGGAAAGGGTCATAGCCAAGACAAGAGTTATTGATTTCTTTTTGGTGGGAATGTGCAGTTCTTGAGGTATTAAGTCGCTTTAACCTGACTGGTTATGTTTAGGACACCTGGCAGAGTGATTGGTTCAGCCGATGCTGGTGGGGTGGTCCTCAGCGTACCATGTGAGGCATCGTGGCAGCTTTGATCTTGATTTTCGTGTCCGTAATTGTGGAGGGCCTGGAGGGCTGAGAGACAGTAAAAGAGCTTCGCAAAAATTTACTCCAAAGCCGTGAAACAAAAATCTCTCACGAGTTGATCACGACAATTACTACACACGGATTTACTATTTTGTTTTTGCATCATTTTTTTTCCTGTTTTTTTTTCCCCCCTCTCTCTCTCTCTTTTTGTCTCTCGCTGCACCGAAGCTACGTCCCCAAAGTTCATTTGATGAACCATGATGAACCACTATTCAAAATCAACGCTAGTAAACAGCTTTAAAGAGATTAAACAGATTTGAACAGAGAAATTGGAAACTGGTTCGCTGGGAACCTCAGCAACCGAAAAGCCTAGATACTCCAGCTGACTCAAGCCACTCGAGGATACGAGGCCGGTGGCCTCCGGGGGTTGTCGGAAAAAAACGGGTTGTCTTAGCCCCATGGATTTTCCCATGGATTTTTTTGGGATTATCATGGATGATCATCATTTTATACCGAAGATTTTATCTATGAAAATGACGAAAATGGCGAAATTTTTCTGGGTATCCCTCTTAGAGTATCCCCATGGTATCAGACAAACCCTGATGAGCACCTCCATTCAGAAAGGAGCATCTCAGAACATCTCAGCTCTCGTGCACTAGATAGAATTCCATTGGGTGTACGGCCCATTGGTACAGAAAATGGGAGATTTTGGATACCCGGCCTGGTAAACATACAAAAAGCTATTGAAAATGGCCATTTATAGTGGATTTATCCATTAAAAATGGTGATTTTCCATAGTTTTTTGTATGTTTACCAGAGGGTACATGGAGGCCTCAGCTTTCATGGATTCAGATGTTGGCCCAGGTTTAGCGAACAGCACGCCAAGAATGATGTGAATCATGAGGTTTTCTTCCAAAATTCAGACAAGATCTTCATTTTCACCTGAGTGATGTGCCCAGACAGGACCCAGTATCATTGTGTAACTTATCCAGATCGAGGTGGGCTTCTCCGGATCAAACATGGCGCCTTCCATTTGGCATTTCAACAGGTTGGGAGCTGCTACATCAGTCTCTTTACCAATTCCACCTGCATGCAGGCAGGAAGCGACAGGATCTGCTCCAATTCGGCCTTTTCTGAACAACAGAACTTGAGTTTCCACGAGCAAACCATCCGTGGCAAACTTCTGCATCAATGCAGGTCGTGAAGCTTAAAATCTGTTGAGATGATGAGATTTTTCTGTTCAAAATCTATGAATCAAAAATCAGATTTGGATGAACTAAGTGAAGTGCATAAATCCCAACGTATCCCAAGGCCCTTTTGATGTCAAGAACCAGGGCCTTTTGTTTTGGGTTTCCATATCTTCCCACCATCCTTCCCATCCCCGATTTTTTGCCAACACCTGGAAGCTGTTTTGGCTCGGAATGGACAACATCTTCGTCAGATTTTCGGATGATGGAACTGACTGTATTGTATCACCCATGACGGATCCATGTATGCTATATATGGTAACATGGATCCCATCAATATACCCCATGTTAGCACATATACCAGCACCATGGATCCTATGGGTCATATGACTCATATATATCGTATTCGTCGTATTAGCAATCCGAGGCATCTCAGTTCAAAACAGTTCACAGGTCGAAGTGAGGCAGAGCAACTATCACAAAAAGACAGCTGCGGTTTCCCATCTGCCGACGCAGCTAGTAGGTACCCCAGACTTCCATTCAAAATTACCAAAAAAAAGGTGTGTCTGAAGAAAATATTAGAATATCCCAAAAATCATCCAAATTCCGTTGATCATTCCAATTTTTGGGCTATACTGGCATAGCTCATTTCCATTGAACCACGCCCTAACTGTTGACTTTGTTGATGATTCTGAAGGATCAAACCATCGGAGTGATGTCGTTGCCTTTCCAATCACATTGCTGGCAATGTGTCCAACGACCAGACAATCGCCGCGGAGACTTTTTGATCGGTTGGGCAGAATCAGGTGGACCTGCTGAAACGCTGCGATGAAACGCTGGGACGTGCCGAAACGAATCCGCGTTGCGATGCGCGTTGCCTGGTGTTTTTGATGATATTTTAAGTCAAAGTCGTTGAAATTCAGGGGTTGGAACACGCTGGAGCGGTGCTTTGCCTCATCTGCCTCAACCATTCAGTGGAATTGTAGACGCATAGGTTTCTACTGTCGGTGCAGTGCACACGCTAAGATTGGTGCAAGATGTGACGTGTCTCGATGGGGCAGAAAGACAAAGACACTCACGCACTCACCCACCCACTCACCCACTCACCCTCTCACCCATGCTCTCTCTCTCTCTCTCACACACTTTCATAGACGCCAAAAATTGGCAAGCACATGACATGACCATGACTTAAGAAGAAGCGCAGGGCCAGAGGAGCGCAGCACCGTTTCAATTTTGTAAATGATGACATGCTCGCTGTGAAAAAACAGAACACTCTGGAATTGCACAGCATTAGCAAACGTGCTTTGAAAGCAAGGGACAGCAGAATCAAGATGAATAGGAAAAAGACCAGGAACAGTAAGAAGCAGCACAAGAATTTGAACAGCAGCAACAACTACGCCGGAGAAGCCACAACGACGTACAGCTACAACAACAAAAAATGTAACAACAACGCCGACAACAAACAGCAACAGCACCAGCAGAAGCAGCAGAGTTCTTCAAGACTGTACTGTGTACTCAGCCAAACTCAGCCAAACTCAGCCAAACTCAGCCAAACTCAGCCAAACTGGCATATTCTGGGCTTATTCTGCACGCACTAAGTCTGCATCTCTCAGTCTGTCTTGCACAGGCGAAGCGGGCCTGAATCAACATGCGCAGGCACCTTGGATATCCAGAGGCTGCGTAGGAGTCACGCAAGGCAGATCGCCAGGGATTTTGTAGATTTTTTTTTCGGTCCACTTTAAAATTCAAGAGGATTTTCTGACTTTGTGAATAAAATATCATGTTTAAAACCGTGACCTTCAAAGTTTTGTTTGGAAGTTACCGTGGGGCCTTTTGGGTAGGTATCTGCGCTGGAAGTGGATGAGTTGCTCCCGGCGCTTCGACGAAGGTGATCTTGGGGATCTTGGACGAAACGGGTCTAAGTGGCCGACATAGGTGGAATATCCTGGAATATCCTGGTTCTGGACCTTGGATGAGGGAAAAAATCCGAGGCTTAGCCTGTTTTTGGATGTTTTTTGTGACTGTGATTGACTGTGATTGACTGTGATCTAGGATGAATGTGGATGAAGAATGAGCTGCTTGTGATTGGCAGATCCTGGGCTTCTGAACCCCCAAAATCCTCCCAGGATTTTTCTGCGATTTCGAGTTCGATCCCGGGGTCTTGGTGAATTGGATCCCTTGTGTTTTCCAGGATTCAGGAAGATGATAGTTCACAATAATTCCCATGAATTCCTATGAATTTCCTATGAACTTCCTATGAATTCCTATGAATTTCCCATGAATTTCCTATGAATTTCCGGAAGATCCTGACAGGTCACCCGGAAAGTCGCTGCGTCAATCGCTGCTGGTGGTGAAAGACACCGTCTGCTACCGACGCTTGGCCAAGTCAACGACCAAGGCCTGGATCCATCCGGGTCCGCTGGGTTCACCAAAATGGATACCCTCTGGTTATGTCAACATAGCTATTGAAAATCACCATTGAAATAGTGAATTTTCCCATGAAAAATGGTGATTTTCCATAGCTATGTTAAATTACCAGAGGGTATCTCAGCAATTGAAAATCAGCAAAGTGTGAAGTAAAATTCACCAGGAACTATGGTGATTTTTCATGTAGCAATGATGGTAGCAGCTGATGGATTTTTTTTCTGAAATTTTTGCGAATTGGAATTATTTCAGTGATTTAAGGGTTGGAGGATGTATCAGCAATGATTTTCAGATATTTTCAGCTAATTATCCATTAATATCAACATTGTTTCAATGATATGGTGTAGCAATATGTAGCAATATGTCGCAATGATGGAAATTTGATGAACATAAATTTGCGTTGGAATCCAAGCATGTAAGCAGGGGATTGATGTGGATTTATGACAACCTGGTACCCCAATGATGTAAATCAACGTTCGTCTTATACTGCTGCCAGCTCATAGTTACAGCAGTGCAAACCAGCTTCAACTTCGCTGAAACTCAGAATTTCTCTCAGCTTCATGTCGCTGAGAGTTTCTCCCAGTTGTTTTTTCACTTCCGTATCTGGCCATATCAGGTATCATTGTGAGCCTATCTGTGAATTTAGTCTTTTCAGTTATTTGATATGCATCTACCATCTGGTAAATTAAAATAGACCCTGAGAATCACCAGTTTTAAATGGGAACGAATCTTCCAACCCCTATCTGGCAGGGTCTATGTTAATTTACTGGAGGGTAATGTGTGTACATAATGTTCATGTCCATATTGCACGCGAGAGACCAGACTGAATCGGTCACCCATAGAGTCAGACCACAGTAAGTCAATCACCCCCACGTCGGAGTCAGTTGCACGCGATGTACATACACGCTGTTTTTTTTAGTTGCACACATTTCACCAAGTGGATATTACAGTATATACCCTCCAGTAAATTAACATAGGCCCTGCCAGATAGGGGTTGGAAGATTCGTTTCCATTTAAAATTGGTGATTCTCAGGGTCTATGTTAATTTACCAGATAGTATATTATACTACATACGTACACAATGTACTCGTTCAAATGCAAGGGCTCTTGACTGTGATCCTCTAACAAAAACGCCCCTAGCTTCTTCACAAAGATTTGGGAAGCTGAGTTGCTTCCCCATTTCTCTGCAAGATCCCTGCAAGGCTGACGCGGTCTTGGAAATTGGCTCTTCTTTGGGTGAGCCTTTGACAGGTCTGATAGGTATTGGGGATGGGCGATGTACTGACTCGTGACAAGGATTTTTGTGACAAGTCACCACCTAAGTGCCTGAGATTGCCTGATCCGGGGTGGTCATGTTGACGCAAAGCTAGGACTTCATAATGCTATGAGGTCGGTAGAGACTGTACTGGATATTTCTCAGTCTAGTAGTATTGTTAAAGTTAACATAGTGGCACCTTGTGGCCAAAGCATATGGAACTGGATCCACAAATGTTCATAGGATTCATGGGATTATTGCTGTCAGTATTTTGGACAAAAACGCGCAATGGCTGCTATACAGTAGCAGGTGAATCAAGATGCCCATCAACCGGAAGACAATTGAAGTGCCCCAATTGCTGGACTTTCTCGTGAAGGGTGAACTACAGTATAGTGACTTTGCAACGTCTTGTCAGTCGAATGCCTTTATCTCACTCGATTCCCAGAGTTAGAACAAACAGGGTAAAAAACGCAGTTCATGCGACACAGATTCTAGGCAGGAACAATTCATTTCGAATTCACGAGATTTCACGAGTTAAAATCTCATGAGAACATCTCACACCTCCAACAGATTTCAACAGCATTCCAATATGGCTATGGGTCAATACCTATTAATACCATTTTTAGTGGGATGAACATCCATTTTAACCAGCTATTTTGATGTTCACCAGGGGTACAAGGTTTTGACCCATAGGCATATATTTTAATCCCATTCAGAGATTTTCTGTCTCTCGTTTTAAACCCACGTTATCTCCATGGGATATGCCACGCTGCCCCAAGGAATGCACACAGGTCCTGTCGCGTGCTGCTGCAGTGGTGGCTATCGATGTGAGCAAAGAACTCGTCGAGGATGTTGAACTTCGAGTTCTCAGTTTCGGATTGACTTGCTATTGAAGCAGCCGTATATATATAAATATGAATACATAAACATAAATAATATATGTATATATATATAAATAAACACACACACATATATATATATATATATACACATAATATTTACTATATAATATTAATATAATGTATATATATAATATATATATATGTTAAGGTTATTCTTTTTGGATATATGCTCATTGAATATCAAATTCATCGAAAGCCGCGAGGAGAGCCGCCGCAGGCATCCCAGTTGCCGCTTTGAGTGGCTCGACTGTTTTCAGGACTCGACGGCTGATCCTGGCACCAGTTCACCAAGGGAAAATATCTGAGATATTCATGAAACTATCATGAAACCAAGGCCATGTTACCCTCTGGTGAACTAACATAGCAATGGAAAGATCCACCATTTTTAATGGGAAAATCCACTATTTCTATGGCCATTTTCAATTGCTATGTTAGTTCACCAGAGGGTATCTCAGTTCATCTGACCATCCTTTTTAGATATCTCGTGGTCATGTGGGATGCTGCAAGTCGAAGTGCGAGGAGACTGATCGGCTGCGAGATTATTGCCAGGAGCAACTCGGCAGGATTCAAAGCCCAACAGTTTCCATATGAGCTATGGTCAATACTCATGGTTAATAACCATTAATAGGGGCTAGTCATCCAATGGTTCATAGGGATTTATAATAACCATTATAAGGATCCTTATTATGGATGGGATGACCATCAACCATATAGTGAGTATTGACCATGGCTCATATGTTTCCATAATCATGGGGGATACCTATGGATGATTGAGGGGTAGCCCTATGACTATGACTTTGGAACCCCCCCCCTTTTTCTCATCAAAAAAGGCCATGACTCATCTGGAGCGGACCTTGGACCGCCTCCGGCAGGCTACAGTTGCACGGACGTTTGAAGATCTTCATCGACATTGGTGGAGATCGTAGCACCCAGGAGACATCGATAGACATCCATGGACCGTCTTGGTGAATGAAATGACATACGAAATGGGACATTTTAGGGTGGTTTAATGGGAATTTATGGTGGTTTTATGGGATTTAATGGGATTTACCCGGCCTGGTAAACATCCAGAGAACTATGGAAAGATCCACCATGCTATTAATGGGAAAACTCACTATTTCGACATGGGCCATTTTCAATAGCTATTTTGACATAACCAGAGGGTATGTCAGATGAGTCCTGTCGTAGAATGCCATGTCTGGAATGTCACAGAATATGCCACATCGAATACCACATAGATTGTGAGACTATGTGTCACGTAGAACGTCAGAATTCATGTCATATAGAATGTCAGAATTATGTCAGTGAGATAAGTTGTCAGAACATGTCTGGGCTTTCAAAATGTATGTCAGATCGAATGTTAGAAAAATGGTCAGAATATCTTACATGGTTGTATCCTAAAATGGGGGTACCCCTAACTCATCCATTTTTAATAGGACTTTTCCTTATAAACCATCCATTTGGGGGTAACCCCATGACTATGGAAACCCCCGATATATGTCAGCTGGTGGGGATCACACGAAGGTAATTTCGTCATATCCTGTGATTCGTCGACGAATTGTCCTTTTAATAATTTTAATGTACCCTCTGGTAAATTAACATAGACCCTGAAAATAGCCTAGTTTTAATGGAAACTAATCTTCCAACCCCTATCTGCCAGGGTCTATGTTAAATAACCAGAGGGTAACAGTTTTGTTTTATTGTCTGACAGTTTCTGGTGTGACTAGAGTGCATCAAGACTCCTGAGATCTCCTGAGGGACCTTGTTTGGTCTCTCAAGTGTTGATGTTGGACGATGATGGTCCCTATGACGGCTTGAAGCTGCACTACAAGCACTACAAGATCTAGCCCAGCTGCACCAATCCCATCTCCATACTAAAGGCGGCAGGCGGATTCGCCGGGCTTGGGTTCCATCAATCTTTCGTGACACTGCTCTCTTCGCAGAATGACCTTGATCGAAGTATGTTCAGGCAGAAAAAGAACTGGTCCATTGTCACCACATAGATGTCCTCTTTGCATTTCTTTTGTAGTAGAAGGGGTTCTACAACCTCCGCCGTTCTTTAACCAATGGAACAGTATTGATCAGTATGGCATATGGGGGTGGGTAAAAACCTATTATTATCAATTCTAATGGGATGAACATCTATTTACCAGCTATTTTGGGGGTCACTAGATGCCAGGGTTTTGACCAATAGCCATATCACTGAATCAGCTACTTGTCACTTTTCAAACCGCAGGATGTCCTACAGCTCCTGTTCTTGCTTGAGGGGTTGGTCACACCATCTCCAGTGCTGCTGGTCGTGGCTAGTCGTGGCAGCCGGCTTCGCCGACTTTTTGATACTTTTTGTGCACCTGAAAACATTGGAGACGCCTTTATGGAGTCCCCACCAGGATGGCAAGTCGTTTTTTTTTGAAGGAAAACTGTAGATTCTGAGATAGAACTACATGTTTCGCAGAATACGCTGAAAAAACATGAAACATATTGTTAACATATTTTGGGACATTTACTTGTAGATACTTGTAGATCTTGTAGGATCCTGCCAAGAATCTGGTTCCTTTCTATACTGGTCCGCCATTTAAGAGCATAGAAACTTGCATGTGAATTCAGCCACACTCAAGGAATGAGCATCTCGTGTCACCATGTGAAACTCTTAGCTTAAAGGCATCCAATCCAATCAACGTTTCTCGGATCGTTCGAGATTTTTCGGATGATTTATCAATGATTTCTGCATTTTTTCGAACAGACTTGGGTCCCAACTTGGCTTCTCGTCGCATGGCACGTCGCATCAGTGATCATCAGTGATCATCAGGGCTTCAGCTGTAGGTGAAATGTGAACAGCTGGTGGATGACCTCTTTGACTACTGCGCGCCCAATGGCAGGCTGCAGATGGAGGGGCCCCTGGAAACGCTGCGCGGTGCGCGAGGAAGCCGGAGCGCTCGGCAGGTGCAAAGGATGAGGCTTCACCCTTATTTATACCGCTATTTCTATGTTGTAATGTTTAAATAATGACTCGAGCTTCGCTTCCAGTGGAGTTGGATTCTGCTGGATTAGTTTGGATTGTGAATGGGGGGTTCTCCTCCCCAAAAACGAGCAAAGGTTTATCACTCTGCGATTGACACTTCCACGCGGTTTTAACATGTTTTAACCGCACCAAATAATCCCAAACTCTCCAGGGTGGCCACATGGTAGATTCTCGCTCATTTCTTCTAAATCGTCAGCGTTTGCTTGGATCAAACATGTTCACTCGAAATCTCAGGTTTTTCGTCCAGGTATGTATTCTCTTTCGCAAAAGGCGCGATGGCATAACTATGCCATAATTATGGCAGTAGAACATCGCAGTAAATTGAGCTTCAAATCTTTTTTCAGCAGGGAGCAGACTTCAACATGCCTTCTATGGATCTTTTTTGGGATCTATATGGATCTATAGGCTGCAAGCTTGTGCACAGACACAGCTGATGTGGACCAGCCCTTCAGGTGAAAAAGAAGTGGGCCAGGGCTATGCGAGCGCAGTGGCAGCAAGCGAGCGGTGACACTTGGAAGGCTTTACATCACCAAAGATGCTTAGTATAATGTGAAAAGCCCAACAATAAACATCCATACAGGTCCCAGAAATAGCTGGAAAATGCCATGCAAAATGGGCAGTTTATTGTTGGGTCTTGCCGCATTAGTATCACTAGTCTGTTTGCGTGGCGGATTTGTGTTCAGCAGATCTGCGATGATCTGCGTGTTATGTAACATTGAATTAGATGGGTGCACAAATGCAAATAGGCCATAGCATTGCATGGTGTTATGCTCCCATCAGAATGTATTGCTGACAAGATCTACTGAGATATGAGACAAGCGAAACATGATTTTCGATTGTGTCGGGTTTTCCCATGCTTGAGAGGCTGAAAGCAGCGTTTTTCTCTTCTAAGGATGTCCATATACCACATTTTCAGTCAAACCCATGTAGAAAGTGGTCACTTTAAGACCTAGACAGTGGGTCAGCAAATTTCTGTGCAGCCCCCCGCAGTCCTTTGAGAAGACTCAACTGTTTTGGGATGGGCTGAATGAAGATGAATCTCGGACTTGGAAGTGACGTGGGATGTTTTTCAGAAAGGACATTGCAAGAGTACCCTCTGGTGAATTAACATAACTATGGAAAATCACCATGTTCAATGGGAAAATCGACTATAAATGGTTATTTTCAATAGCTATGTTAGTTTACCAGAGGGTAGCCGTGGTTGAGGATCACCGGCAAGAAAAGTTGCTATTCTTTATATGTACAGTACGTCGAATCGGTTTCTCGCAATTTCCAGACTCTAATCCACTGCATTTTGTGCCTGCCGAAAAGATACTCTGTTCAGGATGTGGAGGCTGAAATGGGGGTACCCCTAAATCATCCGTTTTAACGGGATTTTCCTTTGGTAAACCATCAATGTTGGGGTACTCCCATGTCATCATGACTAGTCGGACACCTCCATGTCATCGCAGGAAAATAACCTTCGTTGTGCTGCTTCTCATGTCCTTTCGTGAGATTTCTGATGATTTATGCCAGTCCCAAAAACAGGGCTGACCACGGCGCCAAATCTTTTTTTTTGAACATTTTTTGGAACATTTCGATTTGGTCCTTGGCTGTTTGCTTCATGAAACAAGTTGGACATGGCCACTCCAAGTTCTGCTGAAACAAGGAGCGTCGCAAGATGAAAGCCGAGATCAAATCCATGAAGAGTGACAACCCAGAGGTGCTCTCTGAAGATGGGCTCTACCCCTTTGATATCCTTCAAAATGGCAGATGCTTACGTAGATATCGATCATCTATATGGACTATAGGTCCTATAGATATCTATAATCATCTATATGTCCCATCGATTTTAATGGCTATTTTTAATGGGGAATCCATGATCTGAACATGATCAGAATTCAATGGATTTAGGGCTGTTTTCCGGTCCAAGAGTCCAAGACCATCCCTCAGAAACAGCATGCTATGGCCTAACAGAGCTATCAGGATATGTATGTACTACATAAGATATATTATATAACTATATAATATCAACATACATACATAATATGATATACATTTCTATACTGTACTATACTTACTATACTATACTATACTATACTCTACTCTACTCTACTATACTATACTATACTACACTATACTATACTATACCTATACTGTACTGTACTGTACTATACTATACTATACTATACTATACTATAATGTTATGTCATGTCATATCATCTAATATAATATATTTTAAAATACAATGTGATATAATATGATATAATATAATATAACATAATATAGTGTAATGTAATGTAATATTATGTAATGTAATATTACGGCCAGGCGCTGTGTGTTGCCCGGAAGGTTTAAATGGCGTTTAAACATGTTCAAGCATTATCCTTCAACATGCTCAAACACCTGCGCAGGGCCACTGTTTTGAGATTTCCCAGACGACGAACCCTAAACCCTAAAACTCTAAACCATCCTAAACCCTAAAACCCCAAACAGTAGCGCGCACCTGGTGCGCGCCTTCCTGCCCGAGCGGCAGCCGATAGCAAGCGGAGGGGAGCTGTGGCAGCCATCAGCTCCCCGAGCTCAATACAACCCTAGGCAGAGCCTCCGCCGGATGGCAGAAATTTGCTTCCAAACGGCCTCCGGCCAGGATTTGGCCAAAGGTGGGCTGGCAACAAGGTAAATTCATTCAGAACTGCTGCTGACTCACAGCCACGTTCACAATACAAATCCCAAGTGACTTGCCGTGAAAAAAAGCAGCTCCCAAAACAGGCTGTGCCGTCCTGACGTGCCAAAAAGAAGCAGCTCCTATGACAAGCTATGCCGCCCGAAAGTGTCAAAAACACAAAATCTGGCTCCAAAAGGCTCGTGGCCAGGATTTGGCTCTGCAAGGGAATTTTCAAAGCTGACCTTTTGGCTATGAACAAGTGTCGTATCTCTACACTACATGATATGCAGGCATACCTGCGGTTGATCGATACCAACTTTCCTGCCGTAGGCTTCTTTTAGCCCAAGTAAAATAGGTGCGCACGCTCCTCCGCAAGCAGGCTCAAAACTACGACGGACAGCAGTGACATCGAGACGGACACCAGTGACATCGAAGACTGACGTGCCGGCGTCCGTCGCTTGCTTTCCCATGCAGCTGGGCTGAGTGCGACTGGGCCCCTCTTGTCAATACCTTTAGCTTGAAAGCTAGCATGAGGGGAAACCTTTTGCGCAGGGCCTTTGACAGTACAGCCGGCCCGCCGCGCACTGTGACAGAAGCAAGCGGGGCTCTTGAAGCGATTGCGCCTGTAGCTACGGAGAGTGAAAAAACAATTAATTATAGTTCAGCCGGCCGGGGCGTGTGTGTGGATTGACAGCAGTAGTTCAATGTGAGCCGTAGAGATATATGTTCTGCTCCGCAGCTGCGTCTCAAGTTTCCACGGTTGGCTCGGTTAGGTGGCGGCCAAGTTATAGCCGAAGAGCCTGGGACTCAACGAGCCGTGTGAGATGTTACAGATTCACTCTCAGGTAGGAAATACAACCTAATGTAAAAGGATGGAAAAGGTCGTTACCGTAGGAGATTTCCTTTTTTTGAAGACCTTAGGCAAGCAGTGTTTGAGGGTTCCATCGGTTGTGAGGCACGGCGGGCAGAGGCTGGCTGCGAGATATTCGTGGCTGTGCTTGCGGGATTAATGCATTAGGTTGTCATTCAACGGTCTTGGCTAGGTTGGAGTATGGCAGAAGACTGGGGGGACCTGTCGCCAACATTTGCAGAAGACAACCGTTCGCGATACCACCGACACATTTCCGACCCGGAACGCCTGACCTCGAGAGCTCGGAGCATTCCTTGCCTCACGGCTCCTTTGCTAGGGCCTGCAGCGGATCGACGGGCAACCTGGACATTCTACGGCTGCCTTTGCCTTTGAATGCTGAAGCCGTACGTCCAGAAGACGCGTGGGCGCCCAGGCGCCAACAAGGGGGCGGTCTGCTTCGGATCGGGCCGTCGGCTCGCCTGCTTTGGGCCTTGTACTGCATTTTGGGAACATCTTGTTGCCGTCCCACCGCCCCTTCAAGGCTTGATCGGCATTTTCCTACACGCCTATCTGTTTGATGAAGCTTAGTGGCGGCAATGGCCGATGCCGGGTAAGCTTTGAAGCCTTTCCGGCCGGCGGAGACGTCCCAGCGCCGCGCGGGATGGTGGTCAACGATCTGACCGCCTGGTACGAGGCACCACAAGAATAGCATCAGTTTTTATTTTTGCAGGTGGCAGGTGAGGTCCGTCAGAAGACCTGCTAGGTAGATTAGCAGAAGACGTATCAGAGAGAGAGTCAGAAGATAGGACGGACAGAATGTAGATATGCCGGTCAAAGGAGCAGAAGCTACGTCAGGTAGAGTGTGAGCTTGATTCCAGATAGAACCTGAGGAGAGCGTCAGGTAAACTTTCCAGGGTTATTTGCTGAAGACAGACCAGATAGAAGGTCAAAAAACATGTTTTGTTTGCAGATGCTATGGCGGGGACCACTCGAAGTAAACTGGTTGAGCCGTTGAAAGGTATATGGTTTCTGTTAAACATAGGGCTCTGGTACCGGAGGGTTCGCTTTGTTTGGTTGTGAGTGAGTTGCGCACCGATTTTTTGTTTTGGCGCTTCAGGTGAGCGGCTTTCTAGCGCCTGTGCTTCTGAACATCCTGTTCTGGACCTCCGCGGTAGCCGTGTGGCACCGCCACCACCGCCCGGTGGTGGGCACGCTCGAGGTCCACGGCCTCCTCGATTTCCCAGGCGGGTACTCGGCTGTCGTCCTCTTCGAACTGAGCGTTACCCGGCCTCCTTCGGACGACGGGCAGTCGGAGGGTGGATCACTACCCTCGACCCACTCTGTCTTCGGGACCTCGGAGGAGGTGGAAGTGGAGGTGGGAGTCGAAGTCGAAGACGAAGCCGAGGAAGAGTTTGAGGAGGTGGAGGTGGAGAGTGAGCTTGAAGAAGTCGCAGAATGCGACTGACGGAAAACTCTGTCACTTTCTTCTTGGCACTTTTTTGCCACTAGATGGGTTCCGGCCCAGTCAAACCGGAAGCAGCAGAACCTGTTGGTTGCTGCCAGAAAAAAAAGCAGGTCGACAAGCCACTGTTCGAAGATTTCGGTTTAACAGGAAACATCAAAACAACGAACAGGAGAGATAACACCTTGGTCAACCGTTTTCTGGATTCGTGGGCCTACCGGGGCCGACGTGGCCGAAAGTTATGTCCAAAAATGAAAATTTAAATATTTCGCGATGGTTTCCCCCTTCACTATGCCACCTAGAGTGCCCTGAAAACGTCAATCTTTTTGGCAATCCCCCTTTTTTGGGGGGTTGCCGTGCTTTTTTTTGACCGCCCTGCCCCCCCCCCCGCTGGTCCTCAACGAGCACCCAGCTTCCACCTCTGAGCTCCCACGCCTCGTCTGCGCAGCTCGGCATCAGACCTGGGCCATGAACAGCAACGGAACAAACGAGGAACAGCATGCACATGAAGAAAAGAAACCACAACCATGAAAGAACACTTAGAAACACACACGACATGCATACGCAAGAAAACTGAGGGCTGGACGCGACGGAAAAACGGCTGCGGCAAAGCTTGACCCAAAATGCTGCGGAGAAAAAACAAGTTATTGAACGTGAATGTCATGGAAATCAATCCCCATGGAAATTTCCCTATAGAGAATGGGGTCACTCAAGTTACCCCATTCTTTAGACAGAAAATGCTTGAACAGTCATTTTCCCTACATTTCCCGGGGAAAGTCCGAAAGGTCCTTCATGATTTTATATGTAAATGTATCTGACCATTTTCTAGAGAGATAAGGATAGATAAGGGCTGAAAAAAAAATAAAATCAATCGAACTCTTGTCCGAATGCTTCCTGGGTCATTCCTGGGGAATGCTTAAAAAGCCCCATGCCCAGGGCCAAGTTCATCCTTCCATATCAAGTCATTTTCTAGACAGCTGCTAGATTGATATCAAGAGACAAATTGATTGTGCAATGCATTTTCTAGACCTCTATTGGGGCGCCCCAAAGCATCACAAAATAGATCCAAATTCATCTAGGTTTTTCTGAAATGTGACAAGATGCGTTTCAATGTTCTATTCCAAAAGTGTGAAGAATGAACTTCAGGATTCAGTCAAGTGTGCCAAAAATTTTGAAGTGCCAAGAAAAGATATCTTTTCAGTGAGGCACGAGCCAAACAGAAAAAATATCCTCATTGAAATTTCCCAGAAGAGCATGGGTGAACTCAAGTTCACCCATTCTCTAGCTAGAAACTGCCCGCCCAGTCAATTTTCCCACATTTCCTGGGGAAGTTCGAAAAGGTCCTTAATAATTTTATATGTAACTGTGCCTGACCATTTTCTAGAGAGATAAGGGCTGGAAGAAAAAAAAAAACATCGAACTCTTGTCCGAATGCTTCCTGGGTCATTCCTGGGGAATGCTTAAAAAACCCCATACCCAGGGCCAAGTTCATCCTTCCATATCAAGTTATTTTCTAGACAGTTGCTAGATTGATATCAAGAGCCAAATTGATTGCGCCATGCGTTTTCTAGACGATTTCGGGTATCCAGGAAACATATATAAATTCTCCATAATTTATCGAGATTTTGTTGAAATGTCATGTGATGATATGTTTTTTTTTGAACTTTCTATTCCAAAATTGTGCAGGCGGAACTTCAGGGTGCACTCGAAAGTGCCAAAATATTGAAGTGCCGCTGCCAATGTGCAATATTGTTTGAATGAAGTGTAAGCCAAACAGAGACATTAGTATTTTGGGAAACCCTTGGCTCATTTAATTTTTGTCTAGAAAATGCCTGAACATGAAAGGGTCGATGACATCATTGTTTGGGGGGATTCCTTGGATCATGTTTTTTTGAAGTGGATTTTTAGTTCCTGGGGGACTAATTTGAGGTTTTCTGGGGTTCCCTGGGGAATATAGGGTGCCGGTTTCAGGAAGGGTTAGGCAATTCATTTTCTAGGGAAAACATGATTTATTTTGGGTCTTGGATTTTGACACACATTTCTTTGGTTTTTTGACTGGTGCAGCTTCATGCTATTCCTGATATTTTCTAGAGAACAAGTCGTGAGTTGATGATGAGTTGCACTTCCATGTGCCTATTTTCTTGAAAATTTGAACGTGTAGAACAGGCATAAACATTTCTAGAAAATGATTAGAACAGGCCCCTAAGAACATCGATCTTTATCGTTTGTTTCTCGTTTTCCAGGCTTGTGACTTGTGACTGTTCCGTTAATTTGTCTCGCACATGAGGATCATTTGAGCTACCCCCCAAATGGCAAGGTTTTTTTTACCAAGGCATATTGAATCATTTTGTAGAAAAATGTTGTTTAACAGCTGCATTTTCTTGAAACGTTTGGCAAGACATGGCAACACACATGTTGAACCGGAAAAAATGTAGAGACCTTGGCCAACCTTGTTTTTATCAACCAATCTTCAACAAGTTTTGGGCAGAGGAATACATCACTTACGATGGCATTCGATTACAGGTCAGTTTCTGGATTTTTTGGTGGCAGAAATGACTCAATTTGATGTTTTCTGGTGATTCCTGGGGAATATGGATTACCTGATTTGGCAAGGATTACACAATTTATTTTCTAGAGAAAACATTGTTTATTTTTGGTCCTCCATTTTTGAATCATTTTTTTAGGGATTTTTAGGGAACAGTTTTTATTGTTCTTATGATGGCATTACAGGTCATTTTCTAGACCCAAAGTGGTGAATTGTACTCTCATGCATCTGTTTGTTTAAAAAATGCATGTCCAAAACATCCATGCACCCCTGTAGAAAATGAATAGTCCAATCAAATAAAACGTCCAATTTTACCTGTTTTTTTCATTTTCTAGGCTTTTGATTGGGTCAGAACTTTTCTGGCGAGAAAATGAGGGTCACTTGAGTTCACCCTGAAATGTCAATAGGGATAAATATGTGGTCAGCCCAAATCATTCGTTGAAATTCAAGTTCTTCATGGACTTGACAAAACTACAGACCTTGCTCAATCTTGATCAACCAATCCTGGAAAATTTTGGGAGACAAAAAAAATCACTCGCTTTGTTGGCGCGGGATTGCAGGCTGAATTTTTGGATTAAATTTTTGGCACTAAATTTGTGTTAAATAACTGTTTTTTTGGTGATTCCTGGGGAATATGGATTACCGCCTTGGCAAGGATTGCACAATTCATTTTCTAAAGAAAGCATTGTTCATTTTTGGTCCTCCATTTTTGAAACCATTTTTTTAGGGAACATTTTTTTTGTTCTTATGATGGCATTACAGGTCATTTTCTAGACCCAAAGTGGTGAATTGTACTCTCATGCATCTGTTTGTTCAAAAAATGCATGTCCAAAACATCCATGCACCCCTGTAGAAAATGAATAGTCCAATCAAATAAAACGTCCAATTTTACCTGTTTTTTTCATTTTCTAGGCTTTTGATTGGGTCAGAATTTTTCTGGCGAGAAAATGAGGGTCACTTGAGTTCACCCTGAAATGCCAATAGGGATAAATATGTGGTCAGCCCAAATCATTCGTTGAAATTCAAGTTCTTCATGGACTTGACAAACGTAGAGACCTTGATCAATCTTGATCAACCAATCTTGGACAATTTTGGGAGAGAAAAAAAATCACTCGCTTTGTTGGCGCTGGATTGCAGGCTGATTTTTTGGATTAAATTTTTGGCACTAAATTTGGGTTAAATGACTGTTTTTTTGGTGATTCCAGGGGAATATGGATTACCTGTCTTAGTAAGGATTGCACAATTCATTTTCTAGAGAAAACATTGTTCATTTCTGGTCCTCCATTTTTGAAACCATTTTTTTAGGGGAACATTTTTTATTGTTCTTATGATGGCATTACAAGTCATTTTCTAGACCCAAAGTGGTGAATTGTACTCTCATGTACCTGTTTGTTTAAAAACATACATGTCCAAAACATCCATACATCCCTCTAGAAAATGAATTGCCCAATCAAAAAAAACGTCCAATTTTACTTGGTCTTTTCATTTTCTAGGCTTTTGACTGGGTCAGAGATTTTCTGTCTAAAGAATGGGGTCACTTGAGTGACCCCCCCCCAAAGTCAATGGGGATGGAAATCAAGCCACAAACACGTGGAAACAATGACAAAAAAAATGAACAACAATGACAAGGTTTCTAATGTTAAAAATGCGACCACAACGTTTTGATTTTCTGGTTCTACCATTGTTTACCATTTCGACGTGCGTTGGTTTACACATGTTGTGAATGCTGTTTCACAAGAGTTCACACCGTCCGTATTTTTGACCCGCGCCGCCCAGTGCACGCTGTAGCGCCGCCGCGTGGGTTTACACGAAGCTTGCGGCCGGACCTTCCTGCAGTAAAACTGTTGCAGCTTAACAGCTGGAGCCCAATTCCTTCAAGATCTCCGTCCCTGAAACCTCAAACAATTTTCTTCGGCGGCTTCGCCGCCGATTTTGCGTTCATAGTGTTATCAAGGACTGACTAAATCATTAACGACCAATTTTCAAAATTCATCTTTTTTATTTGTCCGTCTTTTGCGCCCGGGGTCGTGCCGAAAACCGGTTCAAACCAAAAATCCGGGCAGTATAGACGGCGGATTTAGTCGTTTTTGGCCCGCGCCGGTTTTGAGGTCTTAAAACCAAGGGCTGTTTGGCCTGTTTTCAAGATATAGCTTTCCGGTTGCGGCCGCTGGTGTCGAAAAGCGTCTCTTGAAATCCTCCTCCGTGAATTTTTTGGCCGCCCCGCCCCCCCCCCCCTTTGAACCTCGAAAGTGCCGTTTTCGGCATGATCTTACAACTTCGAAATTTTGGGTCTTCAAAACACTGGGTTTCCTATCCTTTGTCAGCATGTTGGCCGAAAACGGCCTGGCCTGGTCGGTCCAAAATCGCTCAAGCCCACGCTGGTTCCCAAAAACGCGTGTCAAAAAAAATTGCGAGAGTTTTGTTCTCTTTTTACTGCGTCACAACCCCCCGGAGGGGGTCCAAAAAATGTCAATCTACCAAGAAGCGGCGTGGATGACCGTCTGTGTGTGCGTGCTCGTGTGTCTGTCGTATCGTTTACTTAGCTTACGTCACCGTCGGAGTCTCTGTTCGGTCTTCTTTTTTTCGCGAGTAATGTTGCGGAGGAGAAACGAAAGTAAGTCACCCCCTTGATAGGGGGATGGGGGGTAGAAAACCCTAAACCCGTGAAAGGTGTAAGTTTGGGCGGCTTGGGGTGGGCCACCGAATGCTAGCACGGCGCCTCCCCCCTTCGCCACATGACTCAGGGGGAGGCAGCCGTGGTACTGTGAAAACCCTAAAACCCTAAACCCTAAAACCTAGGCTGTGAAAACTTTGAATCCTAAACTGGAAAACACTGGGTATACGCAGTATTTTCTGCAATCTCTCCTACCATATATTCGACAGCACGACATTCTCAATGCGTTTGTGGGTAATGTTATGTAATAATATAATATAGTATAAGATAATATAATGCAATATAAAACATGGTATAATATAACACATAGTATAACATAAAGCATAATATGATATAATATAACATAAAACATAATATGATATAATATAATATAATCCAATATAAAATAATATAACACAATAAAAGATAATATAACATAATATAATATAAAATAATATAATATAATATAGTATAATATAATATAATATAAGATAAGATAATATAATATAATATAATAGTGTGTAATGTAATACTATGTCATATAATTGATATAAAATTAAAATAACATATGATACATACATATATATATATTTACATATTATACATATGTCTAATATAATATGATATAATATAAGATATGATATAATATATGATTTAATATAACATATAAAATAATTCATAAAATAACATGAAACAATATGATATAGTATAAGATATAGTATGATATAAGAAAACTATATTACAAAATAATATAATAATCTAATATAACATTATATTATGATAAATTACATTATATAATATATTTTATTTTGTATTTTTTAAATATATTGTATTATATATTTTTTGATTAGATATTTTATATTAGATTCTATTATATTATTTTATATTATACATTAACTTAAAATTTATGTTATATATCATATATTATTTATTATATATTATATAATTTATATTTTTTTTATTTTATATCATATATTATATATTCTATTTTCTATATTATATATATTATATGACATATATTTTATCTTACATATCATATATTATATATATATATTTGATATTATAAAAATTTTTTTATATATTTTATCTAACATGTTATATTCAATATTATATCTCACATATTAAATTATATTACATTATATTGTATTATTTATTATTTCATTTTTATATGAAATTAAATTAAATTATATTATATTTTATTTTAACATATATTTATTATTATTATTTATTTATTATTTATTATTTATTATAATATATTAAATTATATTGTATTTTATTATCTTTTATTATCCTCTATTATATT